>BROG01000077.1:517500-1007500 GCA_030159075.1 Atrina japonica
GCACATCTTAGTGCACATACTGTACAACAATGTACATTATAACTTAGTGTACATACTGTATAACCATGTACATTATAATTTAGTGCACACACTGTTCAACCATGTACATTATAACTTAGTGCACAAACTGTACAACCATGTACATTATAACTTAGTGCACAAACCATGTACATTATAACTTAGTGCACAAACTGTACAACCATGTACATTAAACTTAGTGCACATCTTAGTGCACATACTGTACAACCATGTACATTATAACTTAGTGCACACACTGTACAACCATGTACATTATAACTTAGTGCACATCTTAGTGCACATACTGTACAACCATGTACATTATAACTTAGTGCACATACTGTACAACCATGTACATTATAATTTAGTGCACACACTGTTCAACCATGTACATTATAACTTAGTGCACAAACTGTACAACCATGTACATTGTAACTTAGTGCACATACTATACAACCATGTACATTATAATTTAGTGCACACACTGTGTACATTATAACTTAGTGCACACACTGTACAACAATGTACATTGTAACTTAGTGCACAAACTGTACAAACAAGTACATTATAATTTAGTGCACAAACTGTACAACCATGTACATTATAACTTAGTACACAAACTGTACAACCATGTACATTATAACTTAGTTCACATCTTAGTACACACACTGTACAACCATGTACATTATAACTTAGTGCACATCTTAGTGCACACACTGTACAACCATGTACATTATAACTTAATGCACATCTTAGTGCACATACTGTACAATCATGTACATTATAACTTAGTGCACACACTGTACAACCATGTTCATTGTAACTTAGTGCACATCTTAGTGCACACACTGTACAACCATGTACATTATAACTTAGTGCACAAACTGTGTATGGTACATTCCAGTGTAAATGTTGACAGATAACCACACTGTACAACCATGTACATTATAACTTAGTGCACAAACTGTACAACCATGTACATTATAACTTAGTGCACACACTGTACAACATTACATTATAACTTAGTGCACATACTGTACAACAATATACATTGTAACTTAGTACACAAACTGTACAACCATGTACATTATAACTTAGTGCACAAACTGTACAACCATGTACATTATAACTTAGTTCACACACTGTACAACCATGTACATTGTAACTTAGTGCACAAACTGTACAACCATGTACAATAACTTAGTGCACATCTTATAACTTACTGTACAACCATGTACATTATAACTTAGTGCACACACTGTACAACCATGTACATTATAACTTAGTGCACATCTTAGTGCACATACTGTACAACAATGTACATTATAACTTAGTGTACATAGTGTATAACCATGTACATTATAATTTAGTGCACACACTGTTCAACCATGTACATTATAACTTAGTGCACAAACTGTACAACCATGTACATTATAACTTAGTGCACACACTGTACAACCATGTACATTATAACTTAGTGCACATACTGTACAACAATATACATTGTAACTTAGTACACAAACTGTACAACCATGTACATTTAGTGCACAAACTGTACAACCATGTACAGATAACTTAGTGCACACACTGTACAACCATGTACATTGTAACTTAGTGCACAAACTGTACAACCATGTACATTAACTTAGTGCACATCTTAGTGCACATACTGTACAACCATGTACATTATAAACTTAGTGCACACACTGTACAACCATGTACATTATAACTTAGTGCACATCTTAGTGCACATACTGTACAACAATGTACATTATAACTTAGTGTACATACTGTATAACCATGTACATTATAATTTAGTGCACACACTGTTCAACCATGTACATTATAACTTAGTGCACAAACTGTACAACCATGTTCATTGTAACTTAGTGCACATACTGTACAACCATGTACATTATAACTTAGTGCACAAACTGTACAACCATGTACATTATAACTTAGTGCACATCTTAGTGCACATACTGTACAACCATGTACATTATAACTTAGTGCACACACTGTACAACCATGTACATTATAACTTAGTGCACATCTTAGTGCACATACTGTACAACCATGTACATTATAACTTAGTGCACATACTGTACAACCATGTACATTATAATTTAGTGCACACACTGTTCAACCATGTACATTGTAATTTAGTGCACAAACTGTACAACCATGTACATTGTAACTTAGTGCACATACTATACAACCATGTACATTATAATTTAGTGCACACACTGTGTACATTATAACTTAGTGCACACACTGTACAACAATGTACATTGTAACTTAGTGCACAAACTGTACAAACAAGTACATTATAATTTAGTGCACAAACTGTACAACCATGTACATTATAACTTAGTACACACACTGTACAACCATGTACATTATAACTTAGTGCACATCTTAGTGCACATACTGTACAACCATGTACATTATAACTTAGTGCACACACTGTACAACCATGTTCATTGTAACTTAGTGCACATCTTAGTGCACACACTGTACAACCATGTACATTATTTAGTGCACAAACTGTGTATGGTACACATCTAGTAAATGTTGACAGATAACCACACTGTACAACCATGTACATTATAACTTAGTGCACAAACTGTACAACCATGTACATTATAACTTAGTGCACACACTGTACAACATGTACATTATAACTTAGTGCACATACTGTACAACAATATACATTGTAACTTAGTACACAAACTGTACAACCATGTACATTATAACTTAGTGCACAAACTGTACAAAATGTACATTATAACTTAGTGCACACACTGTACAACCATGTACATTGTAACTTAGTGCACAAACTGTACAACCATGTACATTATAACTTAGTGCACATCTTAGTGCACATACTGTACAACCATGTACATTATAACTTAGTGCACACACTGTACAACAATGTACATTATAACTTAGTGCACATCTTAGTGCACATACTGTACAACCACGTACATTATAACTTAGTGCACACACTGTACAACCATGTACATTATAACTTAGTGCACATCTTAGTGCACATACTGTACAACCATGTACATTATAACTTAGTGCACAAACTGTGTATGGTACATTCTAGTGTAAATGTTGACAGATAACCACACTGTACAACCATGTACATTATAACTTAGTGCACAAACTGTACAACCATGTACATTATAACTTAGTGCACACACTGTACAACCATGTACATTATAACTTAGTGCACATACTGTACAAACAATCTTTGTGCTTAGTACACAAACTGTACAACCATGTACATTATAACTTAGTGCACAAACTGTACAACCATGTACATTATATGGTGCACACACTGTACAACCATGTACATTGTAACTTAGTGCACAAACTGTACAACCATGTACATTATAACTTAGTGCACACTTAGTGCACATACTGTACATGTACATTATAACTTAGTGCACACACTGTACAACCATGTACATTATAACTTAGTGCACATCTTAGTGCACATACTGTACAACCATGTACATTATAACTTAGTGCACACACTGTACAACCATGTACATTATAACTTAGTGCACATCTTAGTGCACATACTGTACAACAATGTACATTATAACTTAGTGCTGTATAAACATGTACATTATAATTTAGTGCACACACTGTAAACCATGTACATTATAACTTAGTGCACAAACTGTACACCATGTTCATTGTAACTTATGCACATACTGTACAACCATGTACATTATAACTTAGTGCACAAACTGTACAACCATGTACATTATAACTTAGTGCACATCTTAGTGCACATACTGTACAACCATGTACATTATAACTTAGTGCACACACTGTACAACCATGTACATTATAACTTAGTGCACATCTTAGTGCACATACTGTACAACCATGTACATTATAACTTAGTGCACATACTGTACAACCATGTACATTATAATTTAGTGCACACACTGTTCAACCATGTACATTATAACTTAGTGCACAAACTGTACAACCATGTACATTGTAACTTAGTGCACATACTATACAACCATGTACATTATAATTTAGTGCACACACTGTGTACATTATAACTTAGTGCACAAACTGTACAACCATGTACATTATAACTTAGTGCACACACTGTACAACCATGTACATTATAACTTAGTGCACACACTGTACAACCATGTACATTATAACTTAGTGCACAAACTGTGTGTAGTACACTCTAGTGTAAATGTTGACAGATAACCACACTGTACAACCATGTACATTGTAACTTAGTGCACATACTGTACAACCATGTACATTATAACTTAGTGCACACACTGTACATGTACATTATAACTTAGTGCACACGCTGTATAACCATGTACATTATAACTTAGTGCACAAACTGTACAACCATGTACATTATAACTTAGTGCACAAACTGTACAACCATGTACATTATAACTTAGTGCACACACTATACAACCATGTACATTGTAACTTAGTGCACAACCATGTACATTATAACTTAGTGCACATCTTAGTGCACATACTGTACAACCATGTACATTATAACTTAGTGCACACACTGTACAACCATGTACATTATAAGTTAGTGCACATCAAGTGCACATACTGTACAACCATGTACATTATAACTTAGTGCACACACTGTACAACCATGTACATTATAATTTAGTGCACACACTGTTCAACCATGTACATTATAACTTAGTGCACAAACTGTACAACCATGTTCATTGTAACTTAGTGCACATACTGTACAACCATGTACATTATAACTTAGTGCACAAACTGTACAACCATGTACATTATAACTTAGTGCACATCTTAGTGCACATACTGTACAACCATGTACATTATAACTTAGTGCACACACACTGTACAACCATGTACATTATAACTTAGTGCACACTTAGTGCACATACTGTACAACCATGTACATTATAACTTAGTGCACATACTGTACAACCATGTACATTATAATTTAGTGCACACACTGTTCAACCATGTACATTATAACTTAGTGCACAAACTGTACAACCATGTACATTGTAACTTAGTGCACATACTATACAACCATGTACATTATAATTTAGTGCACACACTGTGTACATTATAACTTAGTGCACAAACTGTACAACCATGTACATTATAACTTAGTGCACACACTGTACAACCATGTACATTATAACTTAGTGCACACACACTGTACAACCATGTACATTATAACTTAGTGCACAAACTGTGTGTAGTACACTCTAGTGTGTTGACAGATAACCACACTGTACAACCATGTACATTGTAACTTAGTGCACATACTGTACAACCATGTACATTATAACTTAGTGCACACACTGTACATGTACATTATAACTTAGTGCACACGCTGTACAACCATGTACATTATAACTTAGTGCACAAACTGTACAACCATGTACATTATAACTTAGTGTACAAACTGTGTGTAGTACACACATTCTACATGTAGTGTAAATGTTGACAGATAACCACACTGTACGACAATGTACATTGTTACTTAGTGCACAAACTGTGTGTAGTACATTCTACATGTAGTGTAAATGTTGACAGATAACCACACTGTACAACCATGTACATGTACAATGTACACTGTAACTTAGTGCAAACACTATCTGTAGTACACACTCTAGTATAAATGTTGACAGATTACCATACACCTTACAACCCTGTATGTATTTACATCATTATGCGACAGTCTGTCGACATTTGCCTCAGGTCTGACTAATCGGGTGGGTTATCAATGATATTAGAGAGTTTTACAAATACAATTTTTATATGCATACATGTGTGAATATAGCTCTGAAGTAATGTGTATGTGTATACTGGACAACAAGTTTACATGTAGAAATAATTACCTCTTCACAATTTATGATATCTTAAAGAAATTCTACTCTACATTTTCATTTTGGAACAACTCAAAAGTGTTAGTGACTGTTGTCACTAAATTGTTTTTACGTTTTTAATTTGTGTACATTTACATGTACACATTTTATTGTCCTCTAAATCAACATCAAAACTTCGGATGACAGTGTCTGTCCTGTAAGTATGAAGAGTGTACTTGTACTCACACTTTTGCCTCTTCCAAGTGGCACAGGTACTCATAGGCTACATTCTGTTTTCTCTGCTCATCCATTTCATCGGCGGTCATGTGGGCCCTTCCGTCCGCTGAAATCAAATTTGAGACATTTTTGATACATTGTTAGAACCATTAGCAATTCCGTCTCAATTTCTACCCAGATAATTACATGTATGTACATATAACAGTTTTACAATTCATAAAATAAAACCCTGTAGTCTGTACATGTATGTATGTATGTACATATATGTACCAATATATTACAATTGATGTATGTACATGTATGTACATACAAATACCAATATACTACAATTGATGTATGTATGTACATACATATACCAATATATTACAATTGATGTATGTACATACATGTACCAATATATTACAATTGATGTATGTACATACATGTACCAATATATTACAATTGATGTATGTATGTACATACATGTACCAATATATTACAACTGATGTATGTATGTACATACATGTACCAATATATTACAATTGATGTACAAGAAATGTATGTACATACATGTACCAATATATTACAATTGATGTATGTACATACATGTACCAATATATTACAATTGATGTATGTATGTACATACATGTACCAATATATTACAATTGATGTATGTACATACATGTACCAATATATTACAATTGATGTATGTATGTACATGTACATACATATACCAATATATTACAATTGATGTATGTACATACATGTACCAATGTATTACAATTGACATTATACAGGTAACTTTTGAACCTGTCTTTAGAGGACACTGTCATGATAGACCACTGGTCTTTTGGAGACCACGTTTTGAAAACCATTTGTTTACATGTACTGTGGTTAAAAAAAAACTATAATTGAGACCTCATTTGAAAGACCTACACCTGTCTTGAGAGACAACATTTCATTGTCAGAAAGGATAACCTCTCAAGACAGGTTTCACTGTATTAAGACTTATAACTTACTACTACTAGGGCTGTCATTGATGCGAAATTCTATATAGATAAGTAAAAGGTATCGATATATCGATAAATCATTCATTTGGTACTTCTATAAAATGCATTCAGAATAAATAAATTCTTTATAACATTTAGGTGTTTTCTGTTGTGTTTGACTATCTGAAGATGAAAAAATCAATCATTACAAGGAAAACATTGTTTATTTGAACAAATTAAACAATTAAAATGAAATGTAACATAGTTCAAGAACATGAAGTAAAATGAATGGAAAATTTAGGAAAGTGTATTAGAAAAAATATCCTGTGAAATGCAGTATAAAATATATCGATACTCAAGAAATGTAGCGATTATTGTATCAAATCAATTTTTATATCGATATCGAGTCTATCAATGACAGCCCTACTTTCATGTATAACACAATGTTAAATTTTTAGTTTCTTTGAAAAGAAATATTTTACGCATGTCATGTAGGCCTAAATGTATATTTACATGTACAATGTATTGTACAGTTTTGTACCAGTCCTGGATACATGTACTGCATGTATATGTACTTCAATCTCTAGTAGGGTTGAATTAGTGAACTTGATGTCAACAGTAACAAGTTAAGCACGTTATCAAGTGGTTTACTCAATTTGCATAATATCACAGTACAATGTACATATGTAGTTCCATGTTCCTGTATGTATTCAGTATCAGCTCTCATCCAAATCAGTGTCTTTCATGTACAACATGTACAGGTATAAACATGTATGTATTGAAATTCTTTATTTTCTCCCAATAGCTAATACCTCCGAGATGCTGCAATGTACATATATATAATGTATACATGTATGTAAACTGTTATGTACATGTGTATGTTGTACTGCAAATGTATATTAATTTGTATACATGTATTTACTGTCTCATCTGAAGGACAGGAAACCAACCTGCTGCTGGCTGGGCTCAAACTCACGACGAGTTGAGCGCGCTACTGAGTGAGCCAGGTCTGCTCTCAAAACTTTTGTCTTATTTAGAAGATAGATTGGTTTTGAATAACAATATGCTATTAAGTAGATAAATCCACTATATGTACAAGGTTTACTGTATAAAGGTGCATTTTAAGACTCAATAAAAGGTAATTTATGTATGTTCAGTACTAGTGAATGTGTGTATACATCTTTCTTTTATTGCTGATTCACACCCAATGGATTTTCCTTCCTCTTAAATTCTGGGTCCAGGGTTAAAGAAAATGGAAAAATATTTTAACTAAAACTAGAAAACTTAAAGCTGAACTAGGTCGATAAAAAGCTTTTGAGCTTTGAATAAAAAAAAATTGTGTTGAAAGAAACGTTGCAGAAAACTGCACTCAAGGGGGACAAATGTTTATTTTTGTTGAGAAATGCAGGTAAGTGTCCGACATGAGTTTTATTCAACCTCTGGGACTTCGCACATTTTTTCGCCGTGAGTAAAGACATACAATGATGACCAATATAACTAATTCACCTTTTATACCTGTTGTCACAGTTGTGGGACTTATTTTCGGGTAAAACAATTACAAATATGTCTGTTGTGAGAGGAAATGAAAAGGGAAAGTTTCAAAAAAAAATTTCAACAAATTTTTTTTCTATTCAAGTGGCATTTCTCACAAATTGACAGAAAAGGGGCCTGTATAATAAATAAATTAATACTTTTGTAACATGTACATTTTGTACTGTTAAATTTAACACTGAGTAAGACTTTTAGTCTATATATATACATGTATATTCCAAATTGTATTTCTTTATGATAAGGAATTTTGAGTGATGTATATTTTTTTAGCAAACTTGGCATTGAAAAAAACCCTAACATAATGCAGAAAATTAAGACTGCTTATAATGCTTCAAATTTTACTGTTTTTGGGAGACAATTGTATTTCATACAATGTACCATCAACATGATCAAGTACAACGTACATTCTTTACCAGAAACATGAACAGCTGCACTACATATACACATTTGACAACCACCTACATGTATCTTGGCGTTTCAGGCAGTAACTGTAACCGTTCCCTCAACTTCAACAAAGAACAGAAGAAAGGAGAAAACACCTCAACTTCAACAAAGAACAGAAGAAAGGAGAAAACAATGTACAACATGTACGTCTTTCATCAGATCACTCAGTGTCCAGTGACATACAGAACAGTTATACATATAGTATGTTCATTGACAAGGGTCCATAGAACAAGTCAAAATTTGTGACATTTTGTCAATACATTGATTAACTGAAGCTGTTGACAACTTCACACAAGCCAAAAAGCAAAAACTTTTGACAGATTGAAAATGTAAGTCAAGTGTATTAAAATAACAAACCATTAAAGAGTGGGCTTTTTAAAACTTGTCTAATCATACTGATGAGAGATCCTACATATATTTTTTAAATACCTGATGATACATATACAAATGTACACATTGACAAATATGTAATCATGTACAATACATGTATTTATAATACAGACAGGTTTTTATTTTTTTTTTAATTATTTTTAACTTTAAAAATAGTAAAAATTATAATGTAATTGGGTCAGGGCTATTACTTAATTCTGAGCAAGGTTAGGGTACATCAAATTTATTTTTATTTCGGACCTAATAATTTGTATATTCAGCACCATGCCTACTCATGGGTAGGGTCAATAATCACTGGACCATCATTGTTGTATGAAAATTACTCTAATTACTAAATTAGAGGCTTCAGCACAATGATGTTAATTAACTGAAATGCTGATAAATTTCACTCAAGAAAGTAATAATACAAGCAGCTTTTATCTTCATGTAGGTAGATCTAGAAATAGAATGGCACAGATTCAACTATATATTTGCACATAGTATGCTAGTACAGGACATGTATATGAAGTCACTAACATACAGAATTTGATCTTTGAAGACTTCACTGCCTAGGGCCTACAGATTCCATGAGAACTCGGCCTATTACGGATTCGGCCTATTGCAGATTCGGCCTATTACGGATTCGGCCTACACAAATTCGGCCTATTGCTTTTATAACAGGAAGGGAAAACATCAAAGAATTCTTTATGTTTTTACTAAATTTTACTCAAAATTTGTGATCAGGAAGTTTATTGTTTTAATCAATTCTTTGATCTTGATTTTACAATGGTTTACACGATTTTCAAATCCGTTTGTGATATGTGACAATTAACACCTGCCAACGTATTACCTATGATTAACACCTTTATTGGAATCAATCTGCAATACACAATAAGCGAAATAAGGAAAACTTGTCAAATTGTCATAAGTAGTATTTTATCATCGTTTTAAAGCAGATATATTGTACTATATGCAAACTTTATAAGTCCTGAATAAATGAAAAAATATAGTCTAGTTATATATCCATTCTATCCAAATTAAATTTTTTTATGTAACATATCCATTCTATCCAAATTAATTTTTTTCTATGTAACTGCGATATAAAATTTTATAATGTAACTGCGATATAATATTACTTCCATTTTATAATGGAAACGCAAAATTTTATAATGTAGTTATAATGATATAATAATAATTTTATATTGTAGGCCGAATTCGTAATAGGCCGAATCTGTAATGGGCCGAATCCGTAATAGGCCGAGTCCGGAATAGGCCGAATTCTCCAGTAACCGGGCCTACAGTGCAAATTTTAAAATGTCATATTTCCCAATCACTTTCAAACTTGTCAGTTAGATACATTGATTATATTCTGTAAGCTGCTTTACATGTAGATCTATATATAACAATATCTGTAGACTACACAATAGAAAACGAAAGTGGAAAATGTAAATTACAAAAAATATATATTTACAATGTAGATCCAAGACTTTATACATATATATATAATATGCAATACATGTATAGGTAATTATAAAACGAGATGAACCATTGATTATCAAGATTCAATAAGATATTTTTTATAGATCTACGTAATATATCTACATGTTGACAAGTGACTAATGGATATCAATGTTGGTTCTCTTGTCCCGTCGTTGATTGATAAGTTCATTTCCTGGTTAATTTTTACATCACCGTGTATTCACATTTGATTCAATATGTAATGAGGTACAATGTTCTACAAAGGTGACAGCACAAAAAAACTTACATTTATACGACGTCCGCCGGCCCAAATGAATCCCATTATCCGTTTGGTCTTCTAAAGACATTGTGCTTCCCTTATAATTACTTTTGAATAATGAACACAAAAATAAAGTTACGCCAAGTTTGAATTCAACACCACGTTGACACTTTAATTAAATGCATGTTTGTTTATTTTCATAATGAACTCATTACAATTTAAAAACAAATCCAACTGTAGGAATCGCACTTTGCAAAAACAATAACATCCACTAGAAGACATTTATTTGTTACTTTCCAATTAACGTGTTTTTCTTCTACTTCTCACCACCACTTGTAAACTCCGTTTCTGTCAGTTGAATGAGGCGCGACCTCGGCGCGGGAATTATGGGTACAATCAATGACCTTTGACTTCTCAACTTTACTTGCTTGAACAGAGACAAATCCGCATGAGGGCAGTTCGAGCACGTTGTTTACAAATGGCGAACTTGGTGTAAACTTTCGAAGAAATGCAACAGGCGGAAATATTGATTTTCATTCAGGAAAAGGAAATCAATTGAGGTATATGGAAAAATGTAAAGATCGGTGTATACACAGTTATAGAAATCAACACATTTGTAACAAAAAGAAGTTTTATACCAGGAATAAGAAGTATTTCTTATCAAATATTTTAGAGGTCTTCGACTTCGTTGGTGCGTTGCCAAGACAAGTTGAATAAACCTGCATATTATTACTGTTAGTAGAAGAATTGTTTTACTCCCAAAAGTGATTTGCAAAATGAACATTGACATGATAAATGTAATAACTATCTTTATTACGAATTGGAAATGCAACAATTTATTTTTGCCACCCTCTCAGCAACCCTAAATTTCTTGCTTACGAAGTTCTACATCTAACGCCAAAGCCAAAGGATTAAGTAATTTAAGAGAAAACACATTTAATTATTTATTTTTATTCAGTTTACGTTTTTTGTAAGTGCAGCTCACTTTGGAAATCGGAAAATCATCCCAAGTTCTTTCCTTGCATCACCTACGACATGTTTCATCCCTCCCAGTTAAGAAAGTCTAAGAAGTAAATTCAGCACTCAATCCTCGATTTTTAAAACCAAACCTCCGATATCCCCAGAAATAGATTTTGATAGGCAGTTCCCCACACTAAATCAACATCCCAGTATTGGTGCCATGATATTTAGAACAGCTACATTTCAACAAGTTAAATGGGGAGACAGAATGGATAACAATTCTTTTTTTTATTATTCATCACTCACACTTCGTGTTTAAAAGAAATCGTCAATGACATTAAACATGATTTATATTTAATTTAACTTATTTCGTTATCTTTACTATTTTCATTCAAGAAGCCTGTTGAGACTGCTTTTGCAATCGATAGTACTTTGTGTACTTGTTAAAAATTGAAACAGTCCACAACTGACGTCATTGAGTACACACAGGAATTCCCTCCACAGCAGATGACATTATTTTAACACTGCAAATGACCACCCTATTATATTTGAATCATTTTCGCTTATTTATTTGAAGAGATAATAATGAGAGATTGCATTTTAATTATTAGGCAACTTATTTCAGCAGTTGAAGCCTTCATTACATACAATAATATTGTTGCATTCAAAATATCAAAAATTTTCTGAATTCTGAAGTAAGCCACCCAGACAGTAGGTAATGTTTCATTCTGTCATCACAAATTGATATTAGTTATTCATTCATTTATTTATTATGCACATTAAAACATATTTTTTTTCTCAAATTTATGCACCCGAACAAAAAAAAGAGTGAAATGGTACTAAAATTTTGTATATCAGTCATTCTATAATTTAATTTTGAGTAGTGTTGTATGCTAGCAGTCAGTTTATATGGTGGGGAGACTACCTGGTAGAAATGTACCTGGGAAGAGGCCACCGACCTTCTCCAAGTAAACTGACAAACTTTCTCACAATTTCAATCTAGTCTTAGATTCCAGTTGTGCTTGAACCTGTGCTGACAAGAATTGTGAAACTTCATGGTTGAAAGCGTGATCCTCTTATCACTCAGCAATGGATCAATTTTATTTTTATTTACATGTGACTTCAAAATATTACAAACCCATAAAAGAAACTGATGGACCATATATGATATGGTAATTGTGTTTATGATATTATAGGGCCAGTGATTTTCCGCGAATGCGGAATCGCGGACAGAATCCTGGAATCAGCAATCTGAAACAGAATTTGCATTTTTGAAAAATCTTTAAAAATTCCAACATGAGGTAGAATTTGATAAAGTGTGAACTAGTGTGCCTTTTCCGTGTGTTAATAATTTGACATTTACTTCGAAATGTGACGAACCTGTCTATTCTTGCTGATATTTTTCTTTGATCTATCATTTAGTTTATTATAATTTTATTTCTTTCTCATTTATTTTCTAATTATCTAACTTTAACAGTACTAACCTCGTTTAACAGTTTAAATATAGCAAACTTCGACAGGTTCCGCTTTATTACATTATGTCCTTGGAGGAGGTCATTTTTTGTATGAATTTTATTGACTCATTATGTTATTCGGGTAACAATGTTACGCTCTCTATTTCCCTTCCTTTGTCTCATTGATATGCTCGTGTGAGGTGAACCTCATTTTTATTTCATTTCTAATCCAGCCTGTCTGTTGCCATCATTCTTTTCTACCAAGTTAAATGACTATTTTAAACACTAGTCGTGTGTGTTTTCGTGTATCTTTAGATCATTTCCATTCTTGTAATATCAGTACTGACTGACATCTGTATTCTTCTAAAACAAAATAGCTTTAATATGATACATTGAATTAGGTTTTCATAATGTTCAGTTCATTTTCTGAATATATTTACCAGTTTTTATAATTTATCATAGTAAAATATCACACTTTACAATCCATCCTAACTTTTTACGACATATCAATTGATTGACAGCAGGTTTTTGTTACCAACACAAACACATGTTCACACCTTGACATTTTTAACAGCGAGCTACGATGGCTAATGACACACGTATGTAAAAAAGAGGAGACTTGCTCTCCCATTCAAAAAATGAATACATCAGCACGGGTTGATAAGTTTCCATGGGATTTTTATGAGGATGGTGATGATAAATTTTGCAAATTCTGTCAGCATAGTATAGAATACGCTATTGTTGATACAATAAATTAAATGACTATAAAAGTAAAATACACGTACATGTATGATGTAGATGTAGAAGCAAAAACACCAAATAAAACATCACAGGCTTGTTCTAAGTCAGTTGATAAATTTAAGCAAAACTTAGTAATTAGAAGTTACAATTTGTAGCAAAACTTGTTACTTACATGTATATGAGTATAGGTCTACAGTACTTACAAGTTACTTATCAAATGTTTTAAAATTATAAAAACATAAACACATACAATGTTGCATATACATGTATATGTTTTATTTACCTCCCTATTTAAATCTATCTATAAATTTGTCTGGCGGACTATTGAAAATATGATTAGGAGTCTGTATTGTTAAATATTTTTCATCTAAAGTATGCTTTAAGTTCTTTTTCTTATGAAAACAGAAAAAAAACATAATTCACCAAAGCAGAATTAAAGCAAATCTGAAACGGAAAATCACTGGTCCTAATATTATTGAATATTTATGCATTGTCTGTACTGTTTATGAGAGTATATCTAGTAAAATAATGTCTGGGGATTTTAGTAAATTTAATCCCTATATAAATACCATACTTCTGATCAAAGGTAGATTGATCATAAAGCCATCATAGATTGCTATGTAAAAAGTTGTTGGAACAACACTGGGGGATCACCACAATGATCTTATTCCACAAAACATTTGTTATACATCTTTTTTCAGGCATTTTTAGCCATGATTTTGACAGTGTTTTTAGTTTTTGTAGGAAGTAGATGAAACGAGAGTATCACATTTTGGGTAATTTCAGTCAAATGGCACCATCAGGCCCATTATGGCATTACTGTGGTGTCCAACATGGCTAGGTAGATATTGATAGTATTAAACATGTTAAATGAGGAACATATGAAGAAATGCAGTATATATCAGTACATGATTGATCCATTGTCATGTGTCAAATTTTGGACCATTTTAAGTTCTCCACAAAACTGCTCAGGCAATTCTTTTCATAACTGAAATATAGCATCTATACAGAGAGGGTTATAAAAGTCCCTTAAGCAGATATTGTTTAGATACATGTAGGAGGGGCACATTGTAGTCCACCATGGTGTTCTGTTGATACATGTAGGAGGAACACATTGTAGTTCATCATTGTGTTCTGTTGATACATGTAGGAGGGGCAAATTGTAGTCCATCGTGGTGTTCTGTTGATATATGTAGGAGGGGCACATTGTAGTCCACCATGGTGTTCTGTTGATACATGTAGGAGGAACACATTGTAGTTCATCATGGTGTTCTGTTGATATATGTAGGAGGGGCACATTGTAGTCCATCATGGTGTTCTGTTGATACATGTAGGAGGGGCACATTGTAGTTCATCATGGTGTTCTGTTGATATATGTAGGAGGGGCACATTGTGGTCCACCATGGTGTTCTGTTGATACATGTAGGAGGAACACATTGTAGTTCATCATTGTGTTCTGTTGATACATGTAGGAGGGGCAAATTGTAGTCCATCATGGTGTTCTGTTGATACATGTAGGAGGGGCACATTGTAGTCCATCATGGTGTTCTGTTGATACATGTAGGAGGAACACATTGTAGTCATCATGGTGTTCTGTTGATACATGTAGGAGGGGCACATTGTAGTCCATCATGGTGTTCTGTTAGGAGGGATTGTAGTCCATCATGGTGTTCTGTTGTAGGAGGGGCACATTGTAGTCCATCATGGTGTTCTGTTGATACATGTAGGAGGAACACATTGTAGTCCATCATGGTGTTCTGTTGATACATGTAGGAGGGGCACATTGTAGTCCATCATGGTGTTCTGTTGATACATGTAGGAGGGGCACATCGTAGTCCATCATGGTGTTCTGTTGATACATGTAGGAGGAACACATTGTAGTCCATCATGGTGTTCTGTTGATACATGTAGGAGGGGCACATTGTAGTCCATCATGGTGTTCTGTTGATACATGTAGGAGGAACACATTGTAGTCCATCATGGTGTTCTGTTGATACATGTAGGAGGAACACATTGTAGTCCATCATGGTGTTCTGTTGATACATGTAGGAGGGGCACATTGTAGTCCATCATGGTGTTCTGTTGATACATGTAGGAGGGACACATTCATCTGAAGACATTGATGTTTTAATCAAGTAATATTAAAGTTGTAAATTTTCCTCTGTCTCTATACCAGCAGTAAGATATATGGTGAACATAAGTGGGAAATGGTTTCTCTCAAAATTGGGGAAAAATAGCAGATTTTACATTGGGAATAGGATCTTTTAATAGACCCACATTTTGATGATATGAACATATATATATATATATATATATATATATATATATATATATAAATATATATATATATATATATATATATATATATATTATTATTATTATTAATATTATTATAATTATTACTTTAGCAGTATGCAATAGCTACATGTAATCATAGTATGAAACGTGACATAAGCCATTACTGTACAGTACTTGTGATTAAAGGGAGATAACTCAAATTCATGACCAGCAAGCTTGAATTTTTGGTGGTGTAAGCAGCATGTTATGAAGGAGAAGTCATTAAATGATTAATGTTGAATTTGACAGATAATTGTTTACAAGATGCTGTCCACCTTGCTAGAGACTGTCAGTGCTGAGATGGGAAAGGAGTTGCACATTGCTGAAGGAGATGATCGAAGCACTCTTCATCATCTTTTGACTACTATGGGATATTTCAAGCAATTTCTTGACCAGATATCTGACTGTAATGTGACAGGGGGCACTGCATCATTTAACTGTACCAGGTCACGTTACTTTATATAGCAGTGTACACCTGCAGAAGGGCACTGATCATGTCAAATGGCCCTAATAGTTCTGATACATATATATATATATATTTACTCTCATATGCTGTCATTAGATAAATGTTTATTGCACCTGAGGCATCACAAAACTCGAGGCTTGCTGAGGGTTTTTTACAGAATTTTGTGACCCCGGGGATGGAATAAACGTATAGTAAATCCTGTATAGCGGCCACCTCTATATAAGGGTTAACTGTTTATAAAGGCCAGTTCTTTCAAGTCCCTTGACTGCATACTTCAACTAAATTGAACCTGTGTTTAAGGGTCATTTGCACATAAGGGTCAATATTTCTGGGTCTCTTTGCTGGTCCCTATATACAGGTTTCACTGTATATCTAATGACACCAATGAAACTGAAAGTGTATTTTTCTGCCATACCTTTTCATAAATACAAGCTCATATCATAATTGTTGGTGTTAAAATGTTGCCATTTCGAAAAATATATCTTTTTTTATTTCATTATGAACCCTAGAAATTTTAACATTTTTGAAATCCTCAACCCTGTAAATGGCATCGTTGTTGCAGGAGAATTTGAATATCAATCCCTGTTTTTACTTTTTGAAGGAGTTATGCATAGCTGCTTGATAGCAGTAGGAAAGTGACATATTGAGGACAAACGGTAAAATGACCAAATACATATATTACGCAACAGAAAATGGTACAAAGCCTAGTCTTTAATACTTTTGAACCCCATGATTAGATATATTTTAGCATTC
Organism: Atrina japonica; assembly: GCA_030159075.1. Lineage (NCBI taxonomy): Eukaryota > Metazoa > Mollusca > Bivalvia > Pterioida > Pinnidae > Atrina > Atrina japonica. Next base: position 535,413 of record BROG01000077.1, read on the forward strand.
ATATAATTGAACAATCCAGCTTTGATCAATAAAACAAAATGTTACAATTCATCCAAGAGACACGAGTAGAGTTGAGTTCACAGATTCAATTCGGTAAGTGATGTTATATCATATGTATACATGGAAAAGTTGGTCAGCAGTTTGTTGTGAAAGTAGAATAACTTTCGATCACTGTCTGAATTGTAAATGATGCGTTGTATCTTGGGATTTGGGCATTGTTTGAGATAACGAGATTCCACTGTATATAAAAGCCATTTACAGATTACTCTAAAAGGAATGACTGTAACCTGCAGGTTATGATAGCAGTAATGAAGACTTAAAATGAAAGTCATTGAGAATGAGAAGGAGGTTATGTGAATATATATAAATATATAAATATATATTATTTGTGTGTGTGTGTGTGTGTGGGTTAAGATAGAATAGATTGATTGATAGATAAGTAGACAGACAGACAGATAGATAGTTAGATGCATTTATATAGATAGAAAAATAAATAGACAGATGAATGCATGTAGATAGAGAAAATAGGGAGCATATATATACTAACTTGCACTGCTATTACATATGTGATGTTTTCTCCTATGGTATTTTACTCTGTGTTATTGATAGTATATGATATACATACCCGTAAGATATACCTACAAAACTTACACCTAGTGAACTTACCCTTTAAGGGATTTCTACTCATTTTCCTCATTTCTCTTGAGTGTTTAGTTACATTCCATTCTAATATCTATAGGGTATATATAAGGCATTGTCTGTATAACCAGTTATGATCCAAGGTCATATATAGCACACATCTCATGAATATTCATGTTGTTTTGGTTTTGTTTACTTGGTAAACAAAGTTTGTAGGTAACTCTTGTTGGTTTACATACTCCAAACAAAACTCAATTACTGTTAATTTATGTACTCAACGAAAGATCAGCTCCTGTAATACCTGTTAATTTACATACTCAACACAAGATCGGTAACTGTAATTCCTGTTGATTTACATACTCAACACAAAGTCAGTTCCTGTTAATTTACATGCTCAACACAAGATCAGTTCCTGCAATTCCTGTTGATTTACATACTCAACACAAGATCAGTTCCTGTAATTCCTGTTAATTTATATACTCAACATAAGATCAGTTACTGCAATTCCTATTAATTTACATACTCAACACAAGATCAGTTCCTGTTAATTTACATACTCATCACATGATCAGTTCCTGTAATTCCTGTTAATTTACATACTCAACACAAGATCAGTTCCTGTAATCCCTGTTAATTTATATACTCAACACAAGATCAGTTCCTGTTAATTTACATACTCATCAGAAGATCAGTTCCTGTAATTTCTGTTAATTTACATACTCAACACAAGATCAGTTCCTGTAATTCCTATTAATTTATATTCTCACCACAGATCAGTAACTGTAATTTCTGTTAATTTACATACTCATCACAAGATCAGTTCCTGTAATTCCTGTTAATTCACATACTTAATACAAGATCAGTTCCTGTTAATTTATATGCTCAACACAAGATCAGGAGCTGTAATTCCTGTTAATTTACATACTTAACAAGTACTTATAGTTCCTATCAACTTACATACTCATAGCTACACTTATTAACTTTGGTTTACACATTTGGAATACATTAAAAGGTGTAATTCTGGTTCATGTTGGTTTAAGTATACCTGTGGGTTTACACACAATACTATAAATGTTTTCAGATGATGTTTAAATTGTCCTGTTACTGGCTATTAGTATTTTTATATAGTACAATGTACCCCAGTGCTATGAATGTTTTATTTCCTGTAGATTTGTTTTTACTACTTTATTTTGGAACATTAAAATATTCTATTTCCTGTTGACTTACACATGTAAACACGTATGATAGTATTAAAACACTTTATACACAGTCAGTACTACAGGTTCTTTAAGTTCTGTTAGTTCATGTACAGTATTATAGTATTACACGTGTAAGTATGGTAGGTTTATACACAGTCAGTACTCCAGTATTACAGGTTCTATTATTTCATACACAGTATTATAGTATTACACGTGTAAGTATGGTAGTATGGTAGGTTTCATACACATAGTATTACAGGTGTAAGTATACTCCAGTATTACAGTATTACTCTATTATTTCATACACAGTATTATAGTATTACACGTTAAGTATGGTAGGTTTTATACACAAGTGTACTCCAGTAGTACAGGTTCTAGATTTCATACACAGTATTATAGTATTACACGTGTAAGTATGGTAGGTTTATACACAGTCAATACTCCAGTAGTACAGGTTCTATTATTTCATACACAGTATTATAGTATTACACGTGTAAGTATGGTAGGTTTATACACAGTCAGTACTCCAGTATTACAGGTTCTATCATTTCATACACAGTATCATAGTATTGTCAATATTGTATTTCTAACAGTTTTACTTAAAGCACAATTATGTTACAGATGATGAATTTCCTGAATTCCTCTTTCCATACATTTGGTACTCTGGTACATTTCTATTTAACCTGTCAGAATTCCTGTTTCTATACATATGCTTTTGTAGTATTTACATGTATTGTACTTGTTGACTTAAATCCTCTTTCTATACCTATGATACTATAGTATTTTAGCTGTTATATTTCCTGTTTCCATATATATTATGTCAATGATACCGTAGTATTTTAGCTGTTATATTTCCTGTTTCCATATATATTATGTCAATGATACTGTAGTATTTCAGCTGTTATATTTCCTGTTTCCATATATATTATGTCAATGATACTGTAGTATTTTAGCTGTTGTATTTCCTGTTTCCATATATATTATGTCAATGATACTGTAGTATTTTAGCTGTTATAATTCTGTTTCCATATATATTATGTCAATGATACTGTAGTATTTTAGCTGTTATAATTCCTGTTTCCATATATATTATGTCAATGATACCGTAGTATTTCAGCTGTTATAATTCCTGTTTCCTTACTTATGATACTGTAGTATTGTAGATATTGTAAATCCGCTCTCCATACCTATGTTGCTGTCTATTTTGCTTGTTGTAAGTCCAGATTGTCACATACATACTGTCCTCTAGTTTTAAGGTAAAGTTGTAAACTTTGTTCATTCACAATTCATTATTTTAGTATTTTAGATGTTGTACTCCCCGTTACTTTACAAATGGAGCTCTGAAACGTATGTTGTATTTTCTATTGCTTTTCACTAGTAGTTCAGTTCAATTACAAATGAAACATGTAGGATAGTGGACAATTTGAGCTACTCTATGTAATAGCATCAGATGTACGTTAATTGATTTTTTTATATCTACATGATTTCCCTCCTATATACATAGGCGCTTTTTGATCATATGTTACGACAAGGATAGGCTCATACTGTGGTGATCACCATTCACAAATCTACAAGCCTTGTGCAACTTTTATAGGTAATGGAGAATTAGCCATTGATTAGTTGGACCATATGTGTTTTGTAATACAACATACATATGAGTACATTGTACTTGTATATCAGTTTTTCCCTTGTAATAAATATGTTATTTATCCAGCTGTTCTACATCTCCGTATAAAATTATAAACAAAGACAAGTCATTGACTACTTTGATGTGTAATTTATCTGATGTACTGAATAAATGTGGAAAATTTCACTACAAAAAACAACAATAGATAAAAATTACTGTAATAATTTAATATAAATAAATATTTTATTTGATTTACATAAACATGATAAAATTATTTAGTAGCTCTTTAGTTTGGCATGAACCTCTTGATTACACTTTAAGAAAAAGAAAACCTTTTAAAGTTGCAATGCAATGTGCTATTTTCAGGTCATCCTTGTAGCCACCTTATACAGTATACCAGGTAATCTGTCAGGAGAGATCACCTGTCTTTTCAGACCACATTTTGAAAATCACTTGATTAAATATATTTGTAAATAAAACCTCTTCTGAGGGACCACCTGTCTTGAGAGACCACATTTCAGTGGCAGATGGGATGGTTTCTCAAGACAGGTTCCACTTTACTAAGTGCTTACACCAGTACCAGTACATGTAAATGTTAAACACTTTCAACTTTAAAAAAAAATCACAAGGCAGCTAGTCTGAAAATTCAGTTAATGGCATCTCGGTGATAAAAGTTACACAAATGGTGAAGGCCAAGTTGAGAATATTCTAAGACTTGAGTAAATTATCAAGTTTTATGGTGCCAAGTTCTGATTACCTAAGCAAGCCACGTTCAGAACATCATCACACTTAACTCATTTACCCCTAAAGACACATTTAGGCTGGTCTAGTCATTGATTTACAGAAGAGTCCATTGTTTTTCAGGGGTTGATGAGTTAAGAATACTCCTGGATTTATAGTAAGTAAGCCCCAGTGTAAGGAAAGGTCCTTTTGAAACTTTTTTTTTTCTTTCAACCTTTACCTCTCTGAGTGGCAGGTCTTTTCTGTTGTCTAATATTGCCTGTAGGGTTGGAAGGGTTAGTGTGAATTTATAATTACATAAATATAAACAAAACTAAACATATGCTTGTCAAATACATATTTACGATAAATGGAAGACAACTATGTTTTTGTAATAGTCACCAGATAAAAAATACAAAATGTACTTTTATGAATTTCCATTTTACCACATCTAAAATCAACCAAAATTTTGATACTCTGAGCGACAATATGCTTTTAAAATATTTAAAGCTAAAACAATGTTTGATAGGTAAATTTTCTTCCAAAATAAAAAAAAAATGTAATACACTGTATGCATATTATAGCACAACATTTCTAAAAAGTAAATATCACTAAATAGGAAAGAAAAATTTGAATTACAGCTAAAAATTAGTTTAAAATGTGCCCAATTATAAGAAAAATGAACTTTTGTTGTATAAGGTCAACAAATGAAGAAAGCACCAAGGAAACATCATGTAACAATGCACAGCACCTCAGCATGGATTCAAGCCTGCTTTGAGCTAACAAGCTGTATACACTGACATTTTCACTCCTGTTGAATTTTCAGTATGTTGTCCTCCGATGAGAGGGCAAATTTAAAATGAAAGCAAAACTTTAAAGCTAAATATTTGAACCTTGAATATATAAATTTAAAACAGGGTAAATATGTTTCCTGCCATGAAAGGGCAAAAAATAACCAGGGGCGAAAATATGCAGGTGTACAGTAATTAAAGCAGATAAATTGTACCTGTATATGGTAAGATCTTAACTTAAAGGAAGCAGGTGCTCTTTTATTGGGGTAAAATTTAACTGAGTTTTCTCCTTCACTATTAAAACAAACTGCCTCCATATAAAAAATTGAATAAATATTGTGTTTGACATAAAACACCAATAAACAAACAAATCACTGGTACATGTATGTAACTGTAAGAGTCTTACTGTATCTAATTTGGATACAGGACACAATTTTTTATGATGTTGGATCCAAGTTTTTGTGCATGATGATTAATAGCTTCATACAAACACACATGTGTTTTAAAAAAAATTATTGCATTTATCAAAATTTGGCAATTCCAAGCAGTTTCACTGAATAATTGTACATATATAATATATCATATAGAAGATGCATTGTATCATACAGTAGATATATTACTACTTGTACACCCCTTTACTTGGACCATTCCTTTTCTGCAGTTTAGTTTGATCTTTCTCATGTTGAATAAAATATGTACAAGTTACCTCCCTTTGTACATAATATTCAAGAGAGGCTTGACCCTAGTGATGGATACCAGCCAATACTGTATCAAATTTACCACAAATGTTTGAATATTTTATCAAGGATGTTTGTATATATTTACTGCTTATATATTTCACATACATTATCAAAATCATGCTAAGACAACAAGTTTTCTGACTTGTATCAAGTCCTTCTTAAGTCTGTCCTCTAGAAGTTGTGATTTTCCTTCTAGCACTCTCTTTGCGTTAGCTATACTGTCATGAACAGATGTAAATCCTTCTCGAAATTCACGTTTTGCTTTAGCTAATTCCTCTTGATGGTGGCGAGTGTGGGTGTCAAGTCGATTTATTATTCTAGTTTCAACTCTCTAAAAAAAAATATAAAGAAAAATATGACATTTTTCACATAAAAATACCATGATATATGTATAACATGTCTCTATTTAACACAACTGTATGAAGTAGCCACAAATTCTCTAAAAATGTAAAGGGGACACAACTCATTAATTTTTCTAAAGTAAGATAACTATTAATTATTGAAAGACAGAACTTTTCATTTGTGTGACCTTCTTGTTTAAGGGTATAGACTCAAACTGAAACACAGTAAAGGAAAGGGGAGATAACTCATTTATCAATGCACAGAGAATCAATTAATTTATGAAGCTATAATTTTGGTTGAGTGATTCAGTCATCTAGAAATCTGTTTAGTTGTTAATAAATTTATTTATTTGAGTTCAAACTCCAGGGGAATCAAATCTGAATTTATAGGTGCCATTTACATCAAAAATCATTTTAAGACAGCATTGTGTACTGGTACATAAAGTATTACATGTACCTGACTGTCACCATGATGGTGACAGTCAGTCCATGTAACTTAAATGTTGCTAATCATTGAAATAGTGCATCAGTAAACACAAGCACACAAAGACATCAATATTGCTTTTAAAAACTGGTAGACACTGCATATATTGCTGATTGTGAAATAAAACATTTTAAACAGACACTAACCGTCTGGAGATTGGCTATAACATCCCGATCATAAGCTATCGCCTCCTCCAGTTTCTGCATCCTGGACTCCATTCCATATAAACTATCTTGAACTCTTTGATCCACTTTTTCCTGCAGGAGAAAAAAAAATGTGAACCTGCTTTACTAGGAATTTTTAATATTGTAAATGAGCCAATGGCTGCGAAAAGGGTCCTACAGACTATTGTGATGTTAATGTTTTCAGAAATGTTGTTTTTGTTTAACGTCCCACTCATGAATCTTTCCTCATATGGAGACCTCACCAAATGCTGGGCTTCAAATTTTAGCCTATGATATGCACTTACAGCCATTGAGCATTGAGGGTTTTTTAATGTGCTGACACCTAGAGTGACATGAGAGCTCAGTTTTTACTGTCTTATTCGAAGGTTCAAAACCCCCCCTCTCCCCATCCTCCGATTACGAATCTGCGGCTTTGTTCAGGAATGTTAACATATGTGGATTTAAAAATATGATATGGGAATGAGTCTTTTTCTGGAATGAAAATTCCACAAAGTTAATATTATGACAGGAGATGAAATTCCTTGTTTCCTTTCATTTTATTGGTTATGTAATAAGGACCCCTTTTTCAGTCGCTGGCTCATATATCAATTAATGATTTAAGAAATGTGTGAAAGCATATCTCAACATTTTTTATTAGATTCAGTTGCATCGTCAGTGTTATTTGATTTGATTATTTGGTTATTATATTTGCATTTTAGTTTGGTATAATGGAGAAAGTCAGTTTTAAACTGAAAATTACAGTATGTAATAAAAATTAATAAAAATAAAACAAGTAAGAACATGAACAGCAACAAACAGCATGCTTAAATTGGGTGAACATGGATGTCGTTAACCTATTAACCTTTCAACCTTACAGACCACAATTGATTGGTCATAAACAATAGAAAGAGCATACCATTCAGAAACTCAGGGGTAAAAGGGTTAAACCAGGCTGAATATTACCTCTAGCCTACAAGGGTTTAAACTTGTCTTTATGTTTATGTAAACTATTTTTATTATTATTTGAATCCTGTTACACTAGGCCAGCTGATGTTTGTATGAGGAATATTTCTGAATCCACCGTACAGGATTTATAGACTGTATATTTATAATAGGTAAAAACATTTTAAAATTTGTTTAATGTTCTCAAATCATCCCACCTAAAAAAGCACAGACCCAAAACTTTTTTTGAAAGTGTAGCCACTCACATACATGTGTATCTATTTTATGGGCTGTTATGTAATAACAACCTATTGCGGGTTTATTTCTTATCAAAAATATTAAATTTGTTCTTATTTATTTACATATTAAAATTAAAAAAGAAAATGCCTACTGTCAGCTTATAGTCCCATTTCTAAAACCACTAGTCGCGATACATCAAATAAATGATTTTTTGAAGATGGCCTTTATTTGCGTGTTTGTCCATTTACAATGTTTATTGTTGGTTTTCTGGTTACATTTATAACCATGTTTTCTTACTGAACAAGGACAAACACTGTTAAGTGTGATGTAAAACATTGGTAAATCAATTAAAACAATTAAATACATTCAACTCTGTTTATAAAATGTATTGGAATTTAGTTTTAATGTTATATACCGAATGTTTTATAGATTTTATAATTTTTCATTATATATTGTCTCTTTAAATTGCTATCATTTTGAAAAATTATTATGAATTAATAAGTACAGGAAGCAGAAAAATGGATTGCCAAATCAAATTGAATAGATATATAGATAAATAATCTAGTAGATATACACAGAGAAGTGAAGATACATATAGTTGTCTATGAGAAAGAGGTAATGACAGGAGAGGGAAAGGAGGTAGTGATATAGTGTATTAAAAAGGTAAGGAGATATAAAGGTACACATAATTATAAACTATAAAGAGGTAATGACTTAGAGGGAGAGGAGGTAGTGATAAAGTATATTAAATAGGGGCAAGGAGGTATAGAGGTACACATAGTTATCTACCAGAGAGAGGTAATGACTTAGAGGGAGAGGAGGTAGTGATAAAGTGTATTAAACAGGGGCAAGGAGGTGTAGAAGTACACATAGTTATCTACCAGAAATAGGTAATGACAGAGGGAGAGGAGGTAGTGATAAAGTGTATTAAACAGGGGCAAAAAGGTATAGAGGTACACATAGATATCTACCAGAAATAGGTGATGACAGAGAGGGAGAGGAGGTAGTGTTAAAGTGTATTAAACAGGGGCAAAAAGGTATAGAGGTACACATAGTTATCTACCAGAAATAGGTGATGACAGAGAGGGAGAGGAGGTAGTGTTAAAGTGTATTAAACAGGGGCAAAAAGGTATAGAGGTACACATAGTTATCTACCAGAAATAGGTGATGACAGAGAGGGAGAGGAGGTAGTGATAAAGTGTATTAAACAGGGGCAAAAAGGTATAGAGGTACACATAGTTATCTACCAGAAATAGGTGATGACAGAGAGGGAGAGGAGGTAGTGTTAAAGTGTATTAAACAGGGGCAAAAAGGTATAGAGGTACACATAGTTATCTACCAGAAAGAGATAATGACATAGGGAGAGGAGGTAGTGATTAAAGTGTATTAAACAGATTCAACGAGTTATAGAGGTACACATAGTTGTAATCTGTAATGACAACGACGAAGAAGGGTGATAAAGCGTATTAAACAGGGATAAGTAGGTATAAAGATACGCATAGTTATCTACTAGAAAGGGGTAATGACAGAGAGGGAGAGGAGGTAGTGATAAAGTGTTTTTAACAGGGGTAAGGCGGTATAGAGGTACACAGTTATAAACTAGAAAAAGGTAATGACAGATGGAGAGGAGGTAGTGAAAGAGATATAGTGTACACATAGTTATCTATGGGAAGGAGGTAATGACAAAGAGGGAAGGAGGTACAGATATCGTAGTCCATTTGTTTTGAAAATGCTGTATGTGTTGCTAAAATATTACAACTTATAATTACAGGTAAATCTAGCTAGCTGGACTTATATAATGTGTAATAAAAAAATTTCAAAAGGTTTGAATTTTTACAGTTTTAAATGTGAGGTGGTCTCCTAAGCAAGGTTTGACTTGGCAAAACACTTAGTTAATTAACTCTGTGAATTGAACTCATTTCATGGACCACCTGTCTTGAGAGACCACATTTCAGTGGTAGAAAGCATGGTTTCTCCAGGTAGGTTCCACTGTACCTATTGATAAAACAATCACAACATATATTGAAAAAAATATATGAGATTTGATTTGACTAGATATTTTAAAGTGGTCTTTTAAGACAGGTTCCACTGACTTTACATCTTAGTATGATCAAAGCTGAAATGAAAATCGGGAGATAAGTATTCAAATATTGGTGATTACTGTTTGTGTTGTATATTATAGCCAATTATGTGGCATATTGTAGGTTCTTATACTCTACAGCTACAGACACTGACATCAACACGTGGAGCCATTTTGGGAACTACTTTTTATTACCTCATATCATGTTACACAAGATATTCATGCGCGGGGAGTGTTATAAAGCTCAGAGCGGATACGTAATGTCCGAATATAATGTTCATTTTAAGATGTATAATAAAGTCTAATACATAACATTCCTCCCCTTATTTAACATGTACAGGTACAAAAATATAAAAGAATGAAACATGTGATTGCATGTAGTATAACATAAAACAAAATGAAACTATTCAGAACACAAGGTTTCCGAGTCGACTACACGGGGATTATTCTGCCCCAAACACAGTGTAGACGACGTACCCTACCAATCAAGTCTCTTAGGTGCCCGACGATTTTCTCTTCTTGGATAACGTCGAGTTGGCGGTATCGGAATGACACTTGTCTCTTTAGGAGACGCTTGTGTTACTTCACTATTAGATCCGAGACCAATTTCTGGTTCAGAATCACACACTTCCGGATACACAATTTCTGGAACAACAGGTATATTGGTCGATGTCTCGACTTGTGTTTGTTTTAGTTGGTCGACATGTCGACGCCATATTTCATTTCCTATGTCAACTTTGTATGACAATGGACCGGTTTTACTATGAATGAATCCAGGAATCCATTGACGGCGTGGTGTACGATAGTCACGTGCCATAATACGTTGTCCAATGGAGAATTCACGAATCACATTTCCAGTATGTTTGGAATTACACATGTTTTGTTGTTTTTGGTGAACAATATCGGTAATAACAGGTTTGAGAATATCCAGCCTTGTTCGTAGATTCCTTCCCATCAGTAATTTTGCTGGCGTTTCATTGGTCATTGCATGTGGCGTGTTACGGTATCGGCAAAGAAATGTACTGAGTTTTTGTGGTAATGAGCGATTGTCGCCCTTTCCGTTTTTCATTGCTTCCTTGAAGGTTTGTACAAAGCGTTCCGCTTGTCCATTGGTAACGCGGATGGAACGGCGATGATTTAGAATGTTTGATACCATTAAGCTGCATGAAAATTCTAAACTCTTCCGACGTAAATTGTGGACCGTTGTCGGACACTAGTTGTTGTGGGTAAACCATAACGAGCAAAAAGTCCACGTAACACATCAATAGTTCGGGTAGTTGTTGTGGAGGTCATTGGAAAGACCTCGGGCCATTTAGAATGTGAATCGACGAAAATCAGGAACATCGAGTTCATAAATGGTCCAGCAAAGTCTACGTGAAGACGTTGCCATGGAGTGGACGGCCACTCCCATGGGTGAACAGGTGCTGTTTTGGGTGCATGTCCTACCTGTTGACACCCCAAACACGAATTACAAAGTTGTTCGACATCCTTGTCGATGTTCGGCCACCACACGTACGAGCGCGCGAGTGCTTTCATTCGGACCATACCAATATGTCCCTCGTGTAACTCAGAAAGCACATGTTCACGTAATGAATCTGGTATCACTACACGGTTTCCCCAAATGATACATCCTTGGTGCACAGAAAGTTCATGTTGACGATTTTTATACGCAGCAAACTGTGGTTTGTCCATAGGCCGTTTTGAACCTGACATAAGTAGGTCATACACAATAGATAATGTAGGGTCTCTGGAAGTTTCAATGCGAACTTGTCTACATGTTACAGGCAAATTCTCAAATTGAGAATTGTAGAATACAGAAACAGGGTCACTTTCCGTAGTTTCTGTGGCTAGCGGTAGTCGCGAGAGAGCGTCCGCGTTACCATGTTGGTTTGTACTTTTGTACTCGATGTCGTACGAATGTTCAGATAGGAAAATTGCATAACGTTGTAATCTGGCTGCTGTCATTTCCGGTAACGACTTGTGCGGGTGCAAGATGCTTACTAGCGGCTTGTGATCCGTCACCAGAGTAAAATGACGACCATATAAGTAGACGTTAAACTTGCGAACACCCCAGTAGAGACCAAGGGCCTCTTTGTCGATTTGTGAATATCCCTTTTCTGCCTTAGTAAGGGTTCTCGACGCGAAAGCGATGGGACGGTCAGTTCCATCCTCCAGAACGTGAGACAACACGGCACCGATGCCGTACGGAGATGCGTCGCATGCTAACTTCAGCGGAAGCTTGGGGTCATAGTGGCATAAAACACGATTTGAAGTCACAAGTTCCTTTACTTTGACGAATGCTTTGTCGCATGTAGTAGTCCACTTCCATGTTTTGTCAGATTTTAATAAGTCGCTAAGAGGTCCTTCGACCGTAGACAGGTTCGGCAAGAAATGGCGATAGTAATTCACGAGCCCTAAGAAAGATCGCAACTGCTGAACAATCCTTGGGTCGCGGTGCGTTGAGCACAGCATCAACTTTTTCAGGTGACTTATGAAGTCCATTCGCGTCGATCTCATGACCACAGTAAGTGACTTTTCCCTTGAAGAATTCACACTTGTCGAGATTCGCGCGAAGGCCATAATCCTGCAGGCGTTGCAGGACAAGGCTTAAGTTACGTATATGTTTTCATCGTCATTAAGACCACTGATAATCATATCATCAAGAATGCACTGGGTAAACGGAATGCCGATAAGGATTTGATCCATTGCGCGTTGCCACAATGCCGGTGCGGATGCCACTCCAAATGGCAAACGATTATAACTGAATAGTCCTTTGTGAGTATTTATGGTTAACATTTGTTTTGACTCACTGTGCATCTCCATCTGTAGATAAGCTTGAGTAAGGTCGATTTTTGTAAATTTCTCTCCTCCAGCCAAAGACGCAAAAATGTCCTCTATTCGCGGTAGAGGGTATTGCTCTATGTTCATAACGGGATTAACTGTGACCTTGTAATCACCACATATTCGCACTTTACCAGTTTTCTTTACAACTGGGACGATAGGCGAGGCCCATTCACTGTGTTGAACTGGTTCGATTATGCCCTCATTTTGTAGACGCTCTAATTCTGCCTCAATTTTCGGACGGAGTGCGTAATGGCACTTGTCGCGCTTTATGAAATTTCGGCATCATTGTTTAGACTAAGCTTAGCCTTTATCCCTTTTAGTTTCCCGATGCCTGGTTCAAATACAGACTTGTATTCCTCTAACAGTTTCTTAAGTTCACTTCCTGTGTCAACTGATTTACATGTAGGCTTTGTACCGGTAGTATTAATGGAATTAAGATCATGCCAGTTTAGTTTAAAATGGCGTAGCCATCTCTGCCAAACAAAGCAGGTCCCTTAGTTGGAACAACAAACAAATCCAAATTATGTAACTGTCCATCTAAGGCTACATTAACATGGATAGTACCCAGCGGGGTTATCCGTTCGCCTGAATACGTTTTCAAACACACTGTAGTTTCCCTCAAGGGTAATGTATTGAAATTGTTTTCATAAGTGAATTTCGAGATTATAGATAGAGATGAGCCCGTATCAAGCTCCATCTTAAGCACCTTGCCTGCTACACGTGGCTGTAGTATTATAGCTCCTGTGTTATCACTATGCACAGAATTAGTGTGATGATAAAACAAATAATCTGAGTCAGACTCGTCAGAGTTCTCTCCCCTTGCACATGTATCCTTAACATACTTGACCCGATTTCTCTTTTTCTTCTTAAAACAGGCTTTCTCTATGTGTCCCTTTATAGAACAATAACGACAAACTGTGTGAATAAATGAACAGGTTTTAGGGTCATGATTTCCATTACACCTGTAACATTGCTGATTAAGGTTACCTGTGTATCTATTACTAGCACTAGTGGTTTGTATTCCGCGACCTTTACCTTTAAACCTCGGTTTGTCACCTTGAGATTGTGTAAACACTTTCTGTTTAATTTTGTGCACCGGTTCACTGGTGTCTCTTTTACTAGTACGCACCCCCTGCAGCTCCACTGCATCCCTCTGAGCAGTCTCCATTGCGACCGCTATTTTTATTGCTCCATTTAGAGTCAGTTTAGACTCGGCCAGCAAACGGCGCTGTATAATTTCCGTATTTAGACCACATACAAAACGGTCTCTGAGTGTGTTGTCGAGCGTTTCGCCGAAATTACAGTGAACTGAGAGTTTTCTTAACTCAGCGATAAAAGTCATAACACTCTCACCTGTGCGCTGTTCCCGTTTGTGAAATCGAAACCTTTCTGCTATTTCGGACGGCTTTGGATTTAAATGTTCATCGAGGAGATTTATGAGATCAGCGTAGCTCTTAGTGGAGGGTTTCTCGGGAGCAAGTAGGTTTTTTAAAAGTCCGTATGTCTTAGGACCAATTAAACTTAACAGTGAAGGCACCTTTTTGTCGCCGTCGACGCCATTTGCAATAAAAAATTGGTCCAGGCGTTCGGTATATGACTCCCAGGTTTCGACGCCATCGTCGAACTGGCCGACCTTACCTATGCTTACGGACATCCTCGTTAGTTTTTAACACCCTCGTCGCCAATTATGTTGTATATTATAGCCAATTATGTGGCATATTGTAGGTTCTTATACTCTACAGCTACAGACACTGACATCAACACGTGGAGCCATTTTGGGAACTACTTTTATTACCTCATATCATGTTACACAATATTCATGCGCGGGGAGTGTATAATGCTCAGAGCGGATACGTAATGTCCGGAATATAATGTTCATGTTAAGATGTATAATAAAGTCTAATACATAACAGTTTGTCAACATTCGTCTTTTTCTTCATATGTGATTTTTTTTTTTTTTTTTGTTCCTCAAAATTTTTCTTGGCATTTCTTGTTGCCAGGGAATAATTCATTATATATGCCTATTTCTATGTACGAGTTATTCCTAGGTAAATATGAGGGCATTTGAGCATGATGACTTATCAAATGAGTATTAAAAAATAAGATTATTGAGAAATGAATTTTGTCTTTAGTTCCTGTCCTGACAGTACTACGGTATGCTCAGTATATATCGGTTACATACTGATAGGAGATAACAAAATGAAACTGCAGAATATTTTGGTGCTTGACATGTGACTGAATACTCTTCCATGGTTTTACCTTCTTTTTTATTGTCAATGATTACCTTGACAACCCCTAGGGTGTTGACAAGCTGCACACGTTATGGCAACACAATACAATTTATGATGTAGAATGTCTGTGGCTTCTGGAATGCGGTGCATGTAAATTTTATGTCAGACTTGACACAGATCTGCGTAGATCTCTGTAGATTATGGGTAGATCTACATAGACATATATTTAAGACATGAGAGAAAAATAATCAACCCCTACCTTGAGGGTATGACAAAGGAATTTTAATGTGTTTTTAGCAGTTAGTAAGGGGTCAGGGGCTGTTTTACTTCAATTTCAGACTGGAATATGTGATTCGTTCATTTGGCCATATACCCTCAATTATTCCTCGTTCCATCCCATCTCTCACCAACACCCCCCTTAAAATAAAAAAAATGACCACTAAGCAAAAATAACAAAATAGTCAGACGAACATGTACATGTACAATCTGTGATGCACATTTCAACAGTGAAAATTTCAGTCATACAAATAGAGTTAAACCTGCTTTAGTGACCACCTGTGTATAAAGACCACCTGGTCACAAAGACTGTTTTTGTTGTTGTCCCCAGTAGTACCATTTGTGTACAAATCAACCTCATTATAAAGGCCACCTCCCTATAAACACTGGTTTTCTTGTGTCCCTAAGGAAGTTGTAACATTCAAGTTTCATTGTATATATACAATGCTATGTACATTTTGTATGCAGACATGGAATGTACTCATTCAAATAAGTTTCATTTCCTTGATTGACTGTGAAACTGATTGCTTCTGTAAATCTGACAAAGTGGATTTATAGATGAATAATTAATCAAATGATTTCATTTATCTCTCTGTAATCTATTTCAAACCAGTTTATAAATCTACCCAAGCCCACACAACAGTATCGATCAAATCTTGTGAAAATCAATTTCAAAATTATCTGTCTGTTTACCATTTTAGTTTTAGGGTATTCGTTTCCATTGTCATAATAGCTCTGATAATTATTTTAACATAGAATATTTCCAGAGATAATCATGTCCTTCAATTACGTCTTCCCAGTAGAGGACATGGAATTCATACAAGGAAAAATCAATGAAGATTTGTAAGATAGGATGTTCTTTTGATATTTTGAGTAAGTTTTTTGTATACTTTTAATACATTTATTTTTGTTTGTTTACCTGTTTATTCAATACATGTAGTCAGTTTTATTTCTGGGTTGTTTTATTTGTGGACGCACCTGTCATGACATTAAAACATATTCCAACAATTTCTACAGGGATTTTCCTATCTCCTAAAGTCTGGGGCCAGGGTACGAAAAATTGGGAAAATATCCATATACAACATTTAATCTAAAACAGAAAAACTTAATTTGAGACATAACTTTGAAAATACTTTGTTCTTTATTTTGAAACTCCAAATTGGAAATTTTTGCATATTATTTTTTGCAGGGGGGGGGGGAAGATGCAAGCCATTTTTACATTGGCAATGGTCCCAAAACGGACCTAAAATGGCCTAGGAAAATCCCCGTTCTAAACATTTCACAGATCACTTTAGATTATATGTCATAGCTCTTTTTAATCACCAGTTCATCTTGCAAATGGGGTTTTTAAAACAATGTAATAATAAACTTTCAGTTCATAAAAAATATTTGGCAGGGGGAAAAATGAACTTCAAGGATAGGGTGCTTTTGAATAGACACAGTTTAAGAATCACATAAGAGAAATCATGATACGGTTATATGATTATTATATCAAAAATATTTGTTCATGAAAATGATGTGGCAAATATAATTCTATTTTGTGGAAATTATAATCATTCACGTTTTAAAACTAGAAGAAACTATGTGTATAAAAATGTTTTTATATAATACTTGTAAAATATGTTTTCATGTGTTTAAACATGTAATAATATATATCTGGATGTGTTGTAAAGCCTATAGTAAAACATGTTGCCATTTTTTCTATGCATTCTAAAACTGGACAAAGATTTTGTGAAAAACTGAATTTTGTTCAACAGTGGAATACATTTAACATATCAATCTCAGGTTTAAATCCATGTTTAGTTAGAATTTGGAAGGTTGGAAAAACCAATGCCTTTCCATAAAATAGCTGGCAAATTTCTCTGTATTATTATGGCATATGATGTTTTTTTTTTTACTTTAAATATCACGTAATTTTCAAATGATTTTCATATAACAAAATAATAATTACATTGAACTTTTGTGTTAGTGTATCATGTAAGCTCATTTGACTTGAATATCATGTGCAATTTTCATACGATTTTCATGTCAAAATAACCGTAGATGTGAAAGTCAAAGAACTTGAAACTCGTGTCATTGAAGTGACTGAAGACACAGTGCACGACACACTTTGTTTTAGCCCAAGCTAATGGCACAGGCTATCAGAAGAATACTCTATATCTTTAAAAATTATTGGACTCTTCTATAGATCAATAGCATGGGCTAGTCCAAGTGTTTTTAAGGGTAATCAAGTTTTACCTTTTCACACCCACACATCATAATAGACCAGTCTATTACAACAGAAAGGTTCATACCATACAAATATTTAGGGATGAAAGAGTGGAGTAAACACAGTTCTTTAGATATATGGACTTACTAAGACATGTTTCCAGCCACTGGTAACTTTTTCTAACATTGATTGAAGTCTGCCTTCAAACTTCTCCATGTCATTTTCTAAAGACAGTCTGTTAGCTTGTAGAGCAGTTTTGACATCTGACAACGAGGCATTATTGCGTTCATCGAGAAGGGCAAGGTCACGACTTGTGTCCTTTTTCATGTGTATTAGTTCCGATCTTTGTTCACCATTCAGTCGTTCTAACTCTCCAGTCATTGACAGCATCTGTTAAAAGAAAATTTCTTATGTACTGATTACAGTGAAACTTGTATAAAAAGATCCCTTTTGGGACACAACAAAACCAGTCTTTATAGGGAGGTGGTCCTTATTTAGAGGTTGATTTTTACACAAATGGTACTATTGGGGACAACAAAAAACGACCAGGTGGTCTTTATACACAGGTGGTCACTAAAGCAGGTTTTTACTGTACTGTGATCTCTAAAATGTACATGTCACAAGAGAGTACTTACAGCTGTAAAAACACCTCAGCCATTCTACTTATACATTATACATTCTACTCTACTTACAGTGTAGCACCTTATAGTATACCTCTATCTCAAGTCTTTATATCTATGAGAGTATAAGTACCTCAGCTTCTAGTCTGTGCATTTGTTCTTTTAGTGATTCTCTTATAGAGTATTGTTGTTGAATGGCCTGGTTGATATCACTGTAACAATTGCGAATATCTGACGAATGTTTCATGAGAGCAGAATCACATCTCACAATTCTGCTGCGTAAGTCCTGTAACATGGTCACATGATGTACCTCCAGCTTACCAACGGCAGAGTTTGTTCCTGCTACAGCCATGTCCCGCCCTCGCAACTCTTCCTCAAGACCCTAATGAAACAAAACAAATATCTGTTGATAGATTTTTGTTTGTGTGAAAAATAAATTTTTAATATTCAGAAAATATTAGAAATATAGGCCTATTGTTCATAATGGTTTTTAATTTTTTAATTACCGTAAATTGAGATATTTTGGCATCACTAAATTTGGACACCTTGGTAATAAAATGAAGGGTTACTTTTCGCCAGTGTAATTTTGGCCATTTTTTGTTTATTTCATGTTTAAATTTGGCCTACCATCAAATAGACAAATGTACTCCTAGCATGAATAAAAAAGACATTTAGAACACAAACACCTTCACACGTATGTTAATTTACTCATGTTGTGGATAAATATACATATATATATATATATATGAACAATAGTATTGTTCTCGTTATCATTAGAAACATTTCTGGGTTAATGGATCCTGATTTCCTGCCTATGGAATGTGTACATATTTTGGATGGTTAAATTTTGGCCATTTTGATATGGTGGCCAAATTTAAACAATGGCAAAAAGATCCCAATTTACGGTATAGATGACAAAAGGAACTGTAATATTGACTAGATCAGTTATGTTTCTGTTCAAGAGTTTAACTTGGGCTTTTGACTCCTTGTGCAATATTGAAAACTCTAGTCAGACAATGACATCTTATTTTGCAAACTCGTCTTTTTTATTGGTTGGGGGTGGGGGTGGGCTTGTTTCTATTAAGAAAACAGAACAAATATGGATACAAATGGAAGTGAACTATGGGAATGTTTCAATATCTATGTTATTATTTTTGTTATTTAATTAAATTGGTTTAAAAGTTGAGATGATAACTTTGATAAGTGAACTGAACATTATGAACTATAAAAAGTTTCCCAACTCACTGAAATATCTTAACTAACTTACCAAAATGTCATGTCTAATTTTATGTCAAACTTACTGAAATATCATGGTTAAGTCTGCCAACAATGGCTGTGATATATCTTATGTGGTCCTGCAGAAGTCGACGTGTATTTCCTTCTAATCTGTCATTTTGAACACGGTTTAAATTATCCAAAAAATCTTCTCTGTTTTGGTAGACTCTATCCATTAGGTTTTCTGACATTTTTTGTTGATCATTCAAAGCTTGCGCCACTTGCTGTTGCTGTGACAACACTTGGTTTTGTTGAACTAGCGCTTGAGATACTTTGTCCTCAAGCTTTTCAAGTCTTGGAGTCACTGGTCTGCCGTAACTATCATATACTGTCCGTCTTTTAGGACTTTGAACCCTCAACGCATCAAAATCCTGCTCAACAACTTCATAGGAATTATGTACCTCAGATCCACCTTGAATTTGAGGAAAAACTACATTTGTTCTTGTTGCCATAGTAATGCAGAAAATAAATTAATCTGAAATGAATGTGGAGATAAAAATTATAATGATTTTTTTTTTTTGATAATTCAGGAATGGTTTATTTTTAAAAGCAATTGTCTACATGTATTAGATTCTTGTTTATTTAGACATGACTTTTAACAATATTTTATATTCATATACAATGCAAGGGAACCAGTCATATTATAGGACTGGAATAAGGCTGATCCACTTACACAACTTTGATTGTTTATTGAACATACATTTTTCACTTATAATGAGATGGCACCAGCTTTAGATGAAGTGCTACTTATCTATAACCTGTGTTATGACCTGTCATTAATCAATGAAGGTTTTTCAATTTTGTGCAACAACTATGACATAATTTTCACCTCCAATGTTAATTAATCTCTTGACAAAGAAACATCGCCTACCAGTTTACCAAATGTTGACAGAGAATTGATCCTCAGTCACCTGCTTGTAAAGCAAGTGCTCTTTACTTAGTGAGGAAATGTTTATCTATGACATGACCTGTATAAAGTTATATATCCATTTCATTTCAGTCTATTTTTGAATATTTTCTAATCATAGATTTTTATACATGTAACTCATTGAATATTTACCAGTACTGACTTATATGTTCTGTTATATGTCCTGTTCAGCGCTCTTAGTGGACTCGGTACCGTATATATGTCAAAAAGTTCAGGTATGGTTCCGGGAACTTGGTCATACCTAAAACTTTTATCAAAAGTGACAACTTCTTCACCAAGCCATTGGCATAAGTGAAAACCACAAGTGTTTTAGTTGAGATGTAAAACCATGTTTCCATGTCACAACAATAGTGATAGGTTAAAAAATTCTCATTACAC
This sequence comes from Atrina japonica, assembly GCA_030159075.1. NCBI lineage: Eukaryota > Metazoa > Mollusca > Bivalvia > Pterioida > Pinnidae > Atrina > Atrina japonica. Next base: position 556,141 of record BROG01000077.1, read on the forward strand.
TGACACAAGGCAGGTCAAAATCTGTGGCACTTCACCCGTAGCTGGTGACATATGTCAGTATTTGAAATATTGTTGGCAGAATATAAACAACATTAAATTAAATGATCTGTGTACTGGTTACTGAAAAATCAAAACTCTCCTATACATGATACAAACTTTTTTTCTATAGTTTCCACTGGGCCAAACTTTGGCCCCATTACCAATGCTAAATGCATGAGTTTTTTCCCCAATTTAATCAAAAAACTTCACAATTTGGTGTTGAGGTCAGGAAAAATAAATTAATGTAAAAGAAATCACAATTAAAAAAGATATTTAGTTACATTTAGATTTCCATGGGTGCAAACAGTTTTGGACACAAATTCAAGTTAAAAATTCCCAGTGGTATCGCCAATGGCATTTCCCAAAATTGACAGAAAAGGCCTGTGATTTGAAAAATGACATTAGCAACATAAAACTATTCAGGGTTTTTCCCAATTAGTTTGTAGCCAAAATTTTGCTGTATTAATTCACTCTTTTGGTTCATGCTTTTAGGCCCTTCAGTTTTAATGTAAGTAATCTAAAAAATCAGTAAAAAAAAAAAGCATTGAAATTAATTAAAATCAGCATTCTGACAATAAGAGTGAAATAATTCTGCGACACTGCTTACGTTTTTGCAGATACTGGCATCAAGTGAAAATTCCAAAAAGTAAAAAAAAAATCAATACAATTCCAAATGAAATTTGATTACCTTTCCAAAACAAGTTGGGGAAAAAAACAACTCTTTTACCTTACATGAACCAAAAGTATGCATTTGAAAGTGTTGATCATAATATTGACTTCCAGTCAACATGTTAATAAGATTTGATTATTATCACAGTTATTGACATTCATTTGACCAAAAGAAGAATCAACACCAAACTTGAATTTATTTACTTGAATGTAAAGTCAATATGAATAATTTTCTTCTTGACGCACCTGACGTGAAATTCAATTTTAATGGTGAAATGAATTTGTCTAATAAATTTTCTATTTAAAATTCTAATTTTTGTCTAAAGTGTTTAAAGGAAAGCCATTTTCTTTATTGATGAAATTTTTTGGCCTTGAGAAACTCTTTATGTGTTTAAATGTAAAACGTTTGTACATTATGTGGAATGAATTTTTATTGATACCGTTAATTAGCCGTAAATAATCAAGAAATCAATCAGGTGTTTAAGCGAAATATAGGAAGTATGTATACCTGTCAAAACATGTCATCGATGGTCATGTTTTGGATGTATAAAATTTTCTTCTCATTATGAGTGTAGTTATAAGAGTGATTTTAAATTTTTCAGTTTCTGTGATATCAATTTTTTTATGTCAAGTTGCACTTTAAGATATTCACGTGATCATTCCTCCAACAATGTATAAATACAGCAAATATTTTATTATCAATGATATATATAACGTGCACATTTAAAGAAAGAAATTTCTTCTAATTACAGGCCTGGCGCCATCAAATTCAACATTTTATACTGAAACACGGCTTTCATTTTCTCGTTTTGATTTCTTATATCATTATTCATGTACATGTATGTATAATTGTCAGAAAAATATCTGGATGTATATAAACAAGAAAACCCACTCGTTTTTTTTTTTGTTTTTTTTTTTTTGCATCAAAATGTTGAATCACCAGTAGAATTAAGCTGCAAATGGACATTTTGTATATATTTACTGCACACACTGATGATACAGTTGTAAAGACTCATTTGATGCATACTTTAGAATCAAAAGAAATAGTTCGAGTACATACTGAAATTTGATTACCATACTCAAAGTATTTTAACTCATTTACTCCTAAAGGCACATTTGGACTGGCCAAAATCATTGATTTATAGAAGATTCATTTTTTCTATCTGGGGTTAATGAGTAAATATGTTATGGGGAAATGATAGATTTGACCACTTAAGTCAAAACCATATATGTTATTGATTGTTTAATGGGAAGACACATTCTATGGTGTGTATTGGGGTCCTGTCCCACCACCTGAAATATATGTTTTTTACTTTTAACTTGAAAACTGTTCACATCTCCATCCTTATTTTCAGTACTAAAGTGCCTAAAACCGCCAGCTAAATAACATTACCTTTCTTTACTATAGCCCCCAATCTTGGATTTAGGGTCATTACAAAAGGTCCACGACCTCTCCCTTACTTTTAACTTGAAAACTGTTCAAATCTCCTTCCTTATTTTCAGTACTAATGCGCCCAAAACCTCTCCCTTCAACCTTGGATCTTGGGATGCAATAATATTGAGTTTTTCAGAATATTTGTACATATTGGGAAATTATATTTTTCCAAGCCAAAAACAATATGCCCCCAATCTTGGATTTAGGGTCATTACAGAACGTCGACGATATTGACCTCTTCCTTCAATCTTGGATCTTGGGATGTAATAATATTAAGTTTTTCAGAATATTTGTACATATTGGGAAATTATATTTTTCCATGGATAGACAGATGGACAAAGTTACACACTAATATTTTTCTACATTTCATCACAAGATACAGTAAATCTTTTCTATAATGGCCACTCAAATGAACAGGCAAAAGTAGCCTTTATATACAGGTGGTCTTTATAATGTTTATAAAGAGATTTATCTTAAAATATTATAAAGATAATACCAAATTTATAATGCTCAAGACAATCGTTTCAGTCAATTAGACTTCATCAGCTGAGCTACAATTGTAAATAGATTTTCTAAAGAGAAAGTGGTATCAGACAAGGCTGAATAATATATCTACACATATAGCCACTGTAAAATGATGAAAAAGTTAAATAAGGTTATGTTTGAATGGCTTTTATAGACAGGTGCCCTTTATACAGAGGTGGCCTTCAATGCAAATTTGACTGTATGTTTCTTTTTTAATCTCGGAACTTTTTAACTACAGTATGTTTTATATAAATAAGTACATGTACTTACATTATGCTATTATAATCCTGTGTTTACTAACTCCGTTTATCTATATACCAAGTTTGCAAGAATCAGGATGAGGTGTACTACAAATTTAGGATACAATTTATCATCATCAGACCTTGCATACGAGTGATCAGTAGACGGATCCGATATTAAATTTGTTTTTGTCACTGGTATAGTAACATCAAAATGAATCCGAGTCAGAACTCTATAAAGTCGTTTGTTTCTTTATGAAAGTGTATGTATGTGGAAAGGGGTGTCAGTGGGGGGAAACGGGACCATTTAAGAAATTTCTATACCTGATGGGAGAACAAAGAGACTTTGAATATTGTGATTTCATGATTTAAACTTCACGTCAAATATTATTTGGTTAGTCTTTTATTCCTGTGTAAATTTCAATTTCATGTTCATTCACATCAGATATATAAAACATAATAAAAAGAATGATTTTTTTAAATATTACTTATTCACACTCAGATCATCATTACAACTACCTTGATTCCCATTATTCCAGAGTTTGAAAGGAACCATTCTGAATGCATGAATGTAGTTCAGTCATTATTGTATAGAACCATTATTTACACTGGTCTCTGGCTATCGGAACTTCAAAACAAATTATTTATTCAATCTTATTATATAAAAGTTAGAATACCTTGCTTTGAAGTTTTATAAAAGATTTGTGCTATGAAAATATTAAAGAGACAGGGCCCTATTTCTGAAGAATGTGGTATTTGGTGGAAATGCATTTTGTCCTTTAAAAATAAAAATAAATTAAAAAAAAAACTAAGATAAAGGAAAAAAGGAGAAAACCATACATTGAAGATTTTAAATTTGATATTTTTCTGCTTCTTATAATATGTAACCTATTGAATACATAGTTATTCAGCTGGGAGTAAATTCTGAAGTCATAATTTTTTTCAATTTTTTTTTGGTTTTTAGACAACAAGTGTATAAACTTACGATAATGTTGATGACCAATAATTTTAAAGTCATTGTTGTGATAAACATTAGCATCATGAAGATATTTTGAAGTTAATTGTTGTCTTTAGCATTTATCTGTTTGTGAACAGATGTTTGACAACTTATTGTGAGATATATCCAACTGTATGTTATCTAGCTGTCCATTCAACAGCTTGCACATTAAGAAATGTATATATGTCCATGCAACTTAAATAGATTCATTGTATCCTGTGAAAATAACCCCCCCAAAAAAAAAACCCCAAAAAAACAAAACAATAAATGCAAATTTCAATTGAGAAATACATTTTTTGATGTAATAGTCAAATAAGTAGAAATTACACCCCTTGCTGTTACCTCAATATTTGAAGAGATTTTAACTCAATACAAAATGAATATAGACTCCTTGTAATAAAGGAGTACATTTGTATATATATACTTTATTTGTTTATTTTCTGTTTACCCCTTACTTATGATGACAACAAAAAGAATTCTGTCTTTTGAACTTAAATCAGCTGTGTAATGCTTCCACATCTTTGGAGATATATAAACAAGACTGTATTTGATTTACATAAATGAAGATAGGGTTTGTATATTGCCTTAGTTATGTTTTATTTTCAGTTTGTATCTGTGTCTAAATGTGAAATATCAAAGGTATTTGTACGTTAATATATAATGATGTACAATTATATATAATGATGGCTCTCTCCATGTATTTGCTTATTCACAGTTTTCTTTATGTGTTTAGATCAACCACTCCCTGTTGCTAAGCTGGAAGTGTTATGGTCGGCTTGCATACAATGTATACAGACTTACAGGAGTATTACATAAATTTCTAAAAGATGTAGTTATCATTATCACTATTAAAATTATTTCATATATATATATATATATTGCCTGGATTGTCAGGCTTCCCTAATTACTCAGGTAACAAATCAAAATCTGTGTGTACATATTCAGAATTTTGTCTGATGTATAATCATTTGAAAATATTTAACTTCTCAGAAACCACAAGACTGCTTCTCCCAAAGTTTTGCATTAATAGCATAATCTTGTGCAAAGATTATAAATTCCATCTCCTGTGATTGAGACTGAATCATTCTAGATGTGATATCATGTATGATATATCAGCCAAACGGGATCTATATTACTAAAAAAACCTTGGCAATACATTTGTAGGTTGAGGGAAACTTTAAATGAATTTGAAAAATTGTGGCATAAAGCAGGGTGGCAAATGAAAGGAGGGGGATTATAAAGAAGTTTTACTGTACAGGACAGAGGATACCAAGTCTGTAAATTCCAGGCTTTCATTAGGTGTTATCTATGTGTATCATGTATATTAAGATCAGTTCAAATCAACTTCCTAGCAAACCATTGTGGTTGTGTGGGACAAGTCCATTTGGAGGTCGGACAAGTAAATATTACTTCTCACTTGTCTAACAAGACAAGTGAAATTGTTGAAGATAAAAATAAATTCAATTGTAAATTAAACTTGTTTACCAGGCCACAAAATACCAGAAATCGTCGTAACCTATTTACAGGTTATGCTAAAAGGAATGAAATGTACCCTGCAGGTTATGACAGCAATAGTGAAGACTTAAAAATAAAGTTCATTAAGTATGAAAAGGAGGTTACATGATTTGTATTTGTTGTAACCTCAACGTAACCTGAATGATCGCTCCTGTGTATTTTGTGATCTGTACACAAAATAATATTTTTAAATATTACACTTGATTTTCGGAAAAGTCATTTTTGCATTCAGACAAGTAGATTTCAGTATTACTTGTCTTCCAGGACAATTGGAAATTTCCATCATTGTTGACCCTGGACTTTTAGTTTGTTCTGATATAGGTTCCGGCATAAATAATACTATAGCTGTATCATAAGGATCATATTTAATTGACAAATATTTCTTGACCTGATAATAATTGAGGCACTTGTTCTTGAAAAAAAAAAATGTATTTCATACCTGCTCATTGACCTATAGGCCAAAATTCTGCCCCAATTTTTGTTTTTTGTTTTTTGGTTTTTTTTTTTGGTTTTTGTAAAATTTTACCAAAAAAGTGACTTAAAATCAGAGGGGAATTTTTGCCTACTAAACAGATAGGATATCCATTGGATATATATTACATAATAAAAATAATCCAAAAAGTTATTATCCAGTCTTATTTATCAAACATCCACTTTAAAGTAGACCCATTGAAAACCTGCATTTTTATATCATCTTAAAAAAAATTAGGGGAGCGGACTACCTAAAATGTCAAGGGCGCTTATTGGATCAGATATAGTACAGTGGAACTTGTCTTGAAAGACCACTCTGCTGTCTTCTTAGACCACATTCTGAAAACCACTTTGTTAAATAATCTGTTAAGTAAGAGAAACCACCTGTCTTGAGAGACCACATTTCATCAGCAGATTGAATAGTCTCTCAAGACAGATTTCACTGTACTATAGTTAATTAGGTCATTTTTGCTACTCTACTACTAGGGCAAAATTTCCATGTCAGTAAAACTCCTTGAAAGGTCATATACATAAAAAGACAGCATATGAAATGATTTAATTGGATTTTATATTTCCTTTCTTATACCTACATTCTCATAAAGTGTCTTTTCTATCATGAAACAATATACCGGTATTTACTCCAAAATATCATCCATAGCAGTGTTTTAAGAATTCCTTTCTCAGATAAGATTTTAGATTAAACATACTATATTGCAGAATCATCATAAGTTATCACAACTGGATTAGGCACAAGTTTTCCAACTTAGGTTTATAGCCCTCTCCTTTCTCAGTAAAGAAAGATGTGGATGTAAATGAAGTAAGCCCACTGCTGCCCTCTATGGCACAGTGTGAGTATCTTATTTAAACTGAACTGTACATTACCCAGTACCATCTGAGAATAGGTACTATACCAGTATAAAAATGCAGAAAAATGTTGAATTTTAGTTTTTGAGTTTTCTTACTTATTCAATACTGTTTGAAGTTGATACAGTGATCATTTACTCAACATGTAATTAGTAATTACCAAAAAAAATATGTTTCAGCAAAAAAAAAAAAAAATTTAACCATTCACCCACATTTCAACTGCAAATGAGAACCTTTATAAGCAATTAGTACATCAGTGTACCAAATGACATACACAACCAAATTATTTAATTGTGCCACAATTAGATATATTTAGAATTTCTACATTGAAATATGTACCCACAAACAATACCTCAATTGTAGTAATGTTATCTAGTTGCATTGTGATATAGTTTACATGATATAAATTGGCATTCCTTAATAAGGTGTCCATGGTGATTTTGTTTGACATCGGAGAAAAATTCCGACACCAGAGCTTTAGGTCATGTGATACTTACTTTGTAAGTCAGATTACAGAGAATTATCATGAAAATCAATAGACAACATCATTTACCTGTTCTCAACAAGGTATATTTCAGATTTTTTAAGGTTGTAAGTTTGTAGTATATGTCAATGTCAGCAGCCGAAACATAAATATTACATTTGATAAATAATACAGACGAAAAGACTAAACCCATATGAAGTAGGTCTTTGAATATTTCTTCACTATATTTTGGAATTATGATTTGTTGATTACAAAAAAAAAATCAGTAAACATTAAGAGAATGTCCTGTAAATATTTCCCTGTCTGATATTTGTAATTTGATGCAACGGTTTGCATATACAGTGAAACCTGTCTTGGGAGATCACTGTTGTAAAAGACCTCTTGTCTTATAAGACCACATTTTCATGGAAGAAGGGATGGTCTTTTAAGGTAGGATCTACTGTATACAGGTGATGTAAACCAATTTATCCACCTGAGACCAAATTTTTTGTAGATTCAGGTAGATGTTACCTGACTTTATATCAATAATTGATTAAAATTTGTATTTATTTTTTGCTATAATAACAACACTTGCTAAATTCATCGAGGAAATGTACTTATATTTTAAAAAACTACAAATTATGCTTCACTTTCTAGAGCTTTCAAGGCCTACGTGGCCGAGTGGATAGAGTATTGCACTTTGAACCATAAAATCTTTCACTTCTTGTCAGCATACAGATTCTAGTCCTGCTTGAACTAAAGCTGATTTTTAATGAGAAAGTTTGCCAGTTAACTTGCAGAAGGCTGTAACCAGGTTCTCTCCTCCACCATTAAAAACTGGTCGCCAACATATAGCTGAAAAATCATTGAGTATGGCGTTAAACGCTATTCAAAATTAATAAAAAAATTCAAATTTTTCCTCTTTCATGCAAATTCGTATGGTATATATGTACATCAGAATTCATTCCAGTTTTGAAACTAAGTAACTCACTTCAGGATATTTTCTCTCTTTCAGAACCATTTATTTGAATGAACTAGTCGAAAGAAAGTCTAAATTTGAAAATAAAAAAAAGTAGAAGAAACAAAAAGCGAAATATTTAAAAATGTCCCGCAGAGGAAGACTTCCAGCACTGCAAACCCCTTGGGACACCGATGACAATTATCAAACTCACCGGAGCAGTCCTCGTGTCAATGTGAATCACGAGAATGCAGTTGTTCCTTACAGTAATCACAACAGCAGAGGTCCATCGCGACTGGACATCTTGGAGGAGAGATTGAACCAACAGGAAAGAAACACTCATGTAATGGTAGATCGGGCTTTTAAAATTAAAGAGGATGTAATTGACAGTTTGAACTTTACCCATGGCACTTGGCAAGAAGAGAAACATGCAAGAAATATGTTACAGGAACACATTCGTACAATTACTGCTTTAGTCAACAAGTTGAACAATGACATAGATGTAAGTAAACATATAAGCTGTTTTTAACCCTTTTCACCCTTACAATTCACAATAAACTGGTCTTAAACAATAGAAAAGAACGTTCCACTTGGATACTTAGGGATAAAGGAGTTATTAATTTTATGCAGAAACTGAAAAGCAAGAACTACTCATGTCAGTTAATTACGGGGATTTCCCTAGGCTGTTTTGGCGGTCATATTCCTAGTGTAAAAATGACTTGTATTTTCCGAAAATATGCAAAAATACCCAATTTTGAATTTCAAAGCAGGAGGGGATTCATACCAGAATTGGTTAAGATTTGAGGGAAAAAACTGAAATCAAATCCAACTCTGGTACGTATCTTTATGCAGCAATAAGGCCAGGGTAATATGTGCCAGTTATACGGGACTATAAACTTCATGAATGACTGAATGGTAGCTTTCATTGACAATGTGTATTATTGCACAGGCATAAAAACTCTTAAAGTCCTATATATTTGGTGAAAATTGCTTGAGAAACCCCATGCAGTTTGGCAATTATTCCTTTGCAAATGATTAATTTCATCCTTACTATTTGTATATGCATACGACACTGGACCTGACATTTTGATTTTTACAAAATATATAGAATATAAGAATTTGAATGTCTTTGTATGTCTCTTATTAGTTACTGTACATCAGTCTTAGTACAGTGCAACCTGTCTTGAGAGTCGACGCCTTCTGCCACTAAAATGTGGTCAATCAAGACAGGTGGTCTCTCATGAGAGGTTTTATCTAAAGAATTATGTAACTAAGTGGTTTTCAGAATGTGGTCTCAAAAGACAGGTGGTCTTTTTTGAGAGCAGTCTTTTAAGACAAGTTCCACTGTAGTAAAAATGACATTTTTTTTGTTGTTGTTGGAAAACACAGCTAATGATGCTTTAAATAATTAAAGTAATACCTGGTCATAAAGACTGTTCTTTGCTTTCCCCATTAGTACCATTCATGTACAAATCAACCTCTATATAAAGACCACCTCCCTATAAAGACTGGTTTTGTTGTGTCCCTAAGGTGGTCTTTATATTCAAGTTTCTCTGTAACTGTATATTCCCGTATTATTTTCTAATCAAATTTTGATACTTGATGATTTACATTCCTGATGATCACATTTTCATTTATTCTATACTAGCAAATAGAAGATCAGATAAGACAGAGGGACAATGTATCTGTGGGCACTAATGGTGCTATTAAAAATCTGGAAATGCATCATGTGACCTCTCTGACCGATATCCGAGGCCGAATTGTGAGATGTGACACGTCTATAAGTAAACTATCAACAGAACTTAGAGGGTGTCTGTCATTAAAACAGTTGAACACCAGAAGGCATTAAACAGTTGACACAACACCAGAATGATACGCAAGGAAAAGTACTGGAAAGGATTCACGAAGTGGAAGCTAGGGTAGGTCATAGATAAATCATAGTACTGGAGAGATTTCAGAAAATATCAGAAAGTGAAAGTTAGGGTAAAGTTCTGGAGAGAATAATGAAATGGAGAGTTTGGGTAGGTCATAGATAAATCATAGTACTGGAGAGATTTCAGAAAATGTCAGAAAGTGAAAGTTAGGGTAAAGTTCTGGAGAGAATAATGAAATGGAGAGTTTGGGTAGGTCATCAATGAATGAAAGTACTGGAGAGATTTCAGAAAATGTCAGAAAGTGAAAGTTAGGGTTAAGTTCTGGAGAGAATAATGAAATGGAGAGCTTTGGTAGGTCATCAATGAATGATAGTACTGGAGAGATTTCAGAAAATGTCAGAAAGTGAAAGTTAGGGTAAAGTTCTGGAGAGAATGATGAAATGGAGAGTTTGGGTAGGTTATAGATAAATCATAGTACTGGAGAGATTTCAGAAAATGTCAGAAAGTGAAAGTTAGGGTAAAGTTCTGGAGAGAATAATGAAATGGAGAGCTTTGGTAGGTCAGAATGATAGTATCAATGAAGAAAGTGAAAGTTAGATAGTACTGATGAAATGAGATTTCAGAAAAAAAGAGATCAGAAGGAAAGTGAATTAGTAAAGGTAATGTTCTGGAAAGAATAATGATAGATCTCAGAAAGGATTTGAAAATAAAGTTATGGAAAAGTTCTAGAGTTTTGCCTAGGAAAAATTAAGGTTCATCAACTTCATTAGACCTTTTGTGTCTTGAAATTTTGAACTGATTCTAACTTGTAAAACCATGTTTTCTTTGAAAATCACTGGTCTGGGATTAAGTTTTTTATTTTTTTTTGTTTTTTTGTTTAACTTCCCACTCAAGAATCTTTCACTCATATGGAAACGTCACAGAATGCTGGTGAAGGTCTTCAAATTTTGGCCTATGCTCGGCACTTATGGCCATTGAGCAGTGAGGGTTCTTTGATGTGCCGACACCAACTGCGACACTTGACGTCAATTTTTACTGTCTCATCCGAAGGACAGGAAACCAACCTGCCGCTGGCTAGACTCAAACTCATGACCTCACGATCAAGAGATAAACGTGCTACTGACTGAGCCAGGCCAGCTCCTGGGGTTAAGATTCTGTACCTTTAAGATACTGAAAATACAGAAATCTGGGATCTGCTTAGGTGAATGGTGTTGGACACAGATGTATACTGATACACAGGACGGTTGTAATTAGTTTAAACAGTATTCTAATACATTCTTTTCGTTTCACATTATTTCATTGGTTGATGACATTGAAAACTAGCAGGAGATTCACGTTTCACTGATAGTTTTTATATTTGACAACACACAAAGTTCTGCTGACCGACTTTAATGCACTTGGTGAACTGAAATGTTCACATATTTTGTAAAACAATATATATTCAAACATTTTTTCACTGTCTCTAGAGTTCTAGTTTAAAATAATAGACATAAAAAATATATCTCATCACTAAATCGGTATCGAAATTAACAAATCCATATGTAAATCAGTAACTATTTTTAAGTGCATAAATATACTCAACAAAGTAATTTGGTCATAGATAAAGGTAGGAGCCAGCATAGGTCATCATTTCATGTCATTTCTGTCATTAAAATGCTAATTTGAAATGTACAGGCATTATAATAGGGTTACCATGTAACTGTTTTACAAAAATTGACAAGGTGTTGGCGATTCCCCTATCAGAAATTCCTTTAATTTCTGATACCCTGTCAGTTTTTGTAAAACAGTCTAATGGTAACCCATAATTAATGTAAATCTAGAAATTTTCGCAGGACTTTATTTTCGCGATAAATTAGTTCTAGATTTATTCACGAGTTGATATTTTCACGATTTAAATGCCCATTTTGTCGTACTATTATTACACTTTATTACGTGATCATTTTCGGGAAATTACCCATAAATAATATTCTCGCGAATAAAACCTGATTTACAGATCAAACTTCTTGACCCCACCAAAACTTGACTTAGACTATAGATAGGATTATACTACTGAATATGTTGTTTTTGCTGCAGCTTATATCATTATCAAACATGCAAGATAAGTCCTCAAGTGAACAGAAACTGAAATTTCAACATTTGGAGGGCGACACTGGTCAACAGCTAGCTACCCTTGATGGCAGAACTAAAAGTTTGGTGGATGATGTTAAAAACTCTTTGTTAATTTATCAATCAAATGCTGATGCTGAAAGAGAAAAAATGGAATCCAGATTATTGAGTACATTAGAGAAAATATCTTCTGCAAAAGACAGTCTGATTGTAAGTTGTATAATATCATTCTCTCTCTGTCTGTCTGTCTCTCTCTCTCTGTCTGTCTGTCTCTCTCTCTCTCTCTCTCTCTCTCTCTATCTCTCTCTCTCTCTCTCTCTCTCTCTCTCTCTCTCTCTCTCTCTCTCTCTCTCTCTCTCTCTCTCTCTCTCTCTCTCTCAGCAGATCATTTTAGCTGTATATGATCTTTTAATGATATGCAAAGTTATATGCTCTAACAACTTGTAAACAAATGACCCTCATTTGATGATATAACAGATTGTGTATGTCATTTAAAGGCCCTCTATCATTGAATGTTTAGTATTTAATAAAAATTTCATTTTTGCACAAGCACATTTTTAGCTATTTCCTAACTGGCTGGTCATAATTATGTTGATTAAAAACGCCATGATAACCAGAATTCCATGAGTTTAACATAATGGTATTTTATATACGAAACTTTCAAAATATCTTAGACAGTATTACTGTTGGTGAACCCAATGTCTCTTAACTCTGGATCATGCAATTTTTAAAACAATGCAAGGGATGCTTCTTTGTCGGTAAATAAAAATATTTTATGATAGAAAAAAATAAAAAATAATTTGTTTGAAAAATTCTTTGAAAGAATATTCAATATGAAAACTTTGTTATGACGTGCATTTTGACATTATTAGTGTCAGCTGTTATGAAACATACAATTCAAAGTTTATAAACATAATTATACTCTTTTTTTGTAACAGGAGCGAATAGAACGGAAAATGGATGAAAATAATTACGTGATGGATAGTCGGTTACAGAAGCTTGAAGAAACAGTGATGGAAGAAAGAGCTAGAATAAATGAGCTTCAACACGTATGTTTACTCAGAAATTTATTTGATTCATTCATTTGTTTACTGGACCTGTTTAATATTGTTTACTGGACCTGTCTTACACCATTTACTGGACCAGTCTTAAATTATTTACTGGACCTGTTTGACATTGTTTACTGGACCTGTCTCAAATTGTTTACTGGACCTGTCTTACTTTGTTTACTGGACCTGTTTTACACCATTTACTTGACCTGTGTTACATTGTTTACTGGACCTACATGTATCTTACAGTGTTTATGGGGCCTGTCTTACATTGTTTACTGGGCCTGTGTTACATTGTTTACTGGACCTGTCTCAAATTGTTTACTGGACCTGTTTTACACCATTTACTTGACCTGTGTTACATTGTTTACTGGACCTGTCTTACACCATTTACTGGACCTGTCTTAAATTTGTTTACTGGATCTGTCTTACATTGTTTACTGGACTTGTCTTACATTGTTTACTTCCTTTTCCCTTCAGGATATAGAGAACAAACTACTTTTGAAGCTAGAAGGTGCAATCCATGCTCAGAAGGAGGATTTTTCCAAGCTTAAAAGAGAAGTCCGAGATGGCTTTTCTACAGTCCATGAAAGTATAAGTAACATGAAAACTGTCATGGAGGGAAAACGTAAAATACTGGAGGATCAGCTCAGGAAAGAAATTAGTCAAATCAGAAAAATGGTTGTTTTGGTATAACCCTGTTTTATAGCAAGTCCTGTAATTGTTATCTAGGTTAGATAAAACATTACTCCAGTGGTCACCATTATGAGCAGAATTGCAGAAAAGATTCTTCAGCCAAAATATAAACCTTTATGTTATGTTGTATTTCTATATTAGATTATCCGTCCAATATGCAACCTAAATGCTGATGTCTTTTCATCCATTAGCTAGTGAATTTGTAGCTAGAGTTTCTACAAGAATCTTCCGTAGAGTATTAAGAGATGTAAAGGAATTATAGAGGTTATCAGAAACCTACTTATGTATATACAAACTTGACTAACCAATGAAATATTTCCGTCCTTTGTGAAACTGACCAATCAGAGAGTGTTATTATTTGATATAGTCATACACAATATATATATATATATATTTAATTATAATTATTGTTATTTAAATTATGTCTGTAGTTAGACTACTAATTAACCTGTGACACTTTTTGGTCACCAGAGATAGTCATTAATTATACTGATTTTCTATATTTACATTTGACAGTAGTATATATAGTATATATATTTTTTTATTCTCTAGAAACTTGTGATACATACACCATTGCCATAAGGCACTGAATTATATCCATCCTATCTTAATTCCTGGACAAGTAAGTGCACTAATCATTGGATAAATATTTCCTGGACAATGTATAGTGCATCCCACATCCCACCAACATTTCGTGGACAAAGAAATTTGCATCCCATCCCATCAACATTTCCTGCACAAAGAAGTGCACTTGACAAAGAAATGTGCCTCCCATCCCATCAACATTTCCTGGACAAAGAAATTTGCCTCCCATCCCATCGATATTTCCTGGACAAAGAAATTTGCCTCCAATCCCATCAACATTTCCTGGACAAAGAAGTGCGCCTCCCGTCCCATAGACATTTTCTTCACAAAAAAATGCACCACCTAACCCATCTGCATCTTTTTTTATTTTTTTAAATTTTTCCCCAACCATTCCATCCCCCTATCCTAGACAAAGTAGTAAAACATCAACTGCACCAACATTCTTGTACATAACAGTGTCCCATTTACCTGGGATATTGTCTATATAGGCTACATGTAGTCACCATTTATTTTTCTACTTAGAAATATCAATACATTCATGAGCACTGGGCTCAATGCTCCTGGGTCACTCACATTCCCAGCATCCCCAATTATTGTAATGTCCTTGTACCATCCACTGCAACCTTTTTATGGAAATATATTACAATTTACCCTGGGTATTCAGACCTACTTGTATGTATAGATCTACCTTGATAAAACTGCACATCCATGCAGGTTCTGTCAAAACAATACTGTCTATTTTCCAGTCCAACATGCATTATTGTAGCTCTTGTATGTTTTGTGCTGACAAGTGGCCTATCATATCTGTTAATGTTATGATCTAATTATATCTTGTTGTGTTTGTAAACACATGCGCCAATTAATCTTAGAAGTCATACAAGTCTTTTTGCTTATTTTTTATCAAATCAGAGGAACATATTTTGTTACAGGTGTTCTATAGAAACTTATTTTTTCTTATATTGTCAAAGTATTGTAATTCAGTATTCAAATTATCAAAATAATTTGTGAGTGGAGAGAAAATTTTGCTGATAACTTGCATGCAATCAAAACAATGTACAGTAAAACCTACTTTAGCAACCACCTGTGTTTAAAGACCCCCTGGTCACAAAGACCATTTTTTTGCTGTCCCCAATAGTACCATTTGTGTACAAATTAACCTCTATATAAAGACCACCTCCCTATTAAGACTGGTTTTGTTGTGCCCCTATGGGGGTCTTTATATACATGTACAGGTTTCACTGTATTTTGAAAACTGCTTTCACCATTTTGATATTTTTTTATGCCAGAGGTCTGCATTTACTTTGTTTAGCTTATGTAAGTGCATGTAAACATAATGATTACATCTTTATTTGTCTAATCATTTGATTTTGCAGTGTTTAATGTGAACTATTGATATATGTACATACAAAAATGTGCCATTTATTCAGAAAATGTTTGAAGATTTATCTGTATTGTTTTTTCTATTGAACACTTTTCAGAATATTTATACTCTGTGCTTCCATTGCAATGTAATTGTAATAGTCACACCCTTGTAAATCTCATTTCTGAGTATCAATCATTTTTCATCATGTTATACATTTGAAATCATATTGAAATAATCATTCCAGACAATTACAAATCTCAAAATATGATATATCAAAAATTGATGTACATTGTTCTTGTAAATATTTTCTGTATGAAATGATCAGTTTTATATATGCAAAATGCTTGTACAAATATGTGAAATAATATCTATATGTCTCAATGAACACATGTGACATTGGTGAACCACACACTCCCGCCAGTGGTGGACTTGTGTAGAGAGTCAGATTTACAGACAGTAGGTTAGGGGTTCAAATCTTGGTCAGACAGACTTTCTAACATGGTTCTTGATATGTATATGTGTCACAGGACCTCATTTGTAAGTCTCATCTGAAAGATCATGACTTTCACCTCTTTTGTGGAACACTACACCAGTCACAATGTCTTTGGCATGACCTTACTGGCTATCAAGTCCAGAATCTTCTGTTAAAGCGTCACACACTCTACCATTTTTAAAACCATTAATATGATTCATGAAAAGCGTGTAGTTTGTCAAAACCTTGTAAAACTACACACAATCATCATCACATGTTCCAGTAATTTATTCCATAAGTGAATCATATTTCTTTCATTCATATACATGTATATAACCAGGGGTGATTATGTTAAATCAAAGCAGGGTTTTAAGATATCCAAATTAAAAAGTTCTTGTTCATTTTGTTTCAAGCACTGAATACTCAAGCTGTATTGATTGAAATACTGAGCCAGTTGTTATCAGAAAGAACCAATGATTTGTTACAGAAATTTATCTATTTGTTGTTACTATAGTTGTTATAAGTGTGCAAATCAACACTGATATAGGTAGACCCACATCTATGTATTTTGTCACAAACTTCTATATAGCATCATTACCATTGACCCTTGTTTGTTCAGTATTGAAATAAAACAAGCAATAATACTTACCAGATTTTTATGTCTCATTCCATAATACTTAAGGACAGTGGAACCTCACTATTAAGATCTGACCTAACTGACTGACCCAAAGTGGTCTGAGTAGTGAGTTCGTCTCTAAAGTGAGGCTCTTATCAACAGACTGAAAATTTGTGATCTGAAATGTCAGTTGGTCTGCTAAGTGAGGTTGTCTGTAGGCGAGGTTCTACCGTATTTCAAAATACCATGATACTTATTGCAGTTAAATGGAGCATTAGCTGTATTTAACCCACCCACCCCCCAAAAAAAAAATCAATATTTTCTATTTGTACTACTTGTACTTGATGTACAATAACAAACAAGAGATATACACAGACATAAAAATCTTACATTCCTGTATGTTTTGTGAAAATAAGGTCAGGTCCAGTATGGTATACAAATAGTAAGACTGAGTTAATCCGTTGCAAGTGAAAAGTGCCAAGCCTTAAGTTTGTTTCTCAAGCAATTATCACAAAATATATATGGATTTTTTAATTATTATGCCTGTGTATATCTCTTTATTTTATGTCGATCTAAGTATTAAAAAGCAAAAAACAAAATCTTTGGAAAAAAGTCTAGTTTCAGTGAGTCATGTTTCTAAATGTTTCAAACTGTTGACAAAGTCCTGAATATAAGGTAACTTATTAATTCCCCCTTTCATGAAATAATTTTTTATGTTTCTTATAAATTTATTGGCCGATCTCTATTAAAACATTGAAAATTTCTAAAAATAATTCAGTCAAAATTTACATGAGTATAAAATTTGCCCATGGCAGTTCTTCTCCTTCTTATAAAAGCTCAATGACTTAATTTCATACACACTATGGAATGAAGGACCTCTGAACTAAAAACCGTATGATTCTTATTTGTCAATCATAAATCAATCAAAGTTCCCATGTTTTGACTTTTTCTAGGTGGTCCCTTGGACTTCCACTCATTGAAGTTTTACTGTATTTAGTGTATAATTGTTTCCATTTCAGGAATTTATTTTATTATTTTTTATATATTTGTTCAGTGTTGTTAAAAAAGTCAAAAAAGTATTTTTTTAATTTTTATGTACTCCATGTATACTGAAAATCAAAATTCCACCTGACTTTTTAGAATCTTAAAATTGTTTATATACCTCAAACTGAAACCTTAAGATTATATATATATATATATATATACATAGGCGTCGGAGCTTTGTAAAGATAGACATAGGTGTTAAAATTGGGGCTAAGCCCCAAGACGTTTCTGGCGTGTGTGTGTTTTAAGTTGGTTTAGCCCCCCACTTTCAATTTGCTTCCGACGCCTATGATATATATATATATATATATATATATATCTCAAATTGAAACCTTAACTGTTTATATACCTCAAAATGCAACCTCAATTTTGTTTATATACCTTAAACTGAAATCTGAAGATTGTTTACTTTAAATATATCAAACTGAAACCTTAAGACTGTTTATATACCTCAAAATGAAATATTTTAAAAGATTTTTTATATACCTCAAACTGAAATCTTAAGATTGTTTATTTACTTCAAAGTGAAAACTTAAGACTGTTTATATACCTCAAAATTAAATCTTTTAAAAGATTTTTTTACATACCTCAAACTGAAATCTTAAGATTTTTTATTTACCTCAAAGTGAAACCTTAAGACTGTTTATATACCTCGATCTGAAACATATTACAAAGAAAATAATTGTATTCTATATTACATGACCACAATTCGGAAAAGTCCTAGATTTTGGCATATATATACTTTAGACAAAGTGTTGCATAAGTGTGAGTGAGTTTCTGTTATGTAATGACAAGCGTCAACAGACTTCTCTATAATCATTCTATAAGTTATGCATGAACCAATTAGTTAGACACCATTACTTTTTGCATCTGGTTCCTACAATAAAGGTGAGAAATATATCAAGACTTTCAACGCAATTACCTGATAATGGTTGTTGTTATATTGTTGTTCAATGTCCCACTCAAGAATCTTTCACTCATATGCAGACAACACCAAATGTCGGTGAAGGGCTTCACATTTTGGCCTATGCTAGGCACTTATGGCCATTGAGCATTTAGGGTTCTTTATCATGCCGAGCAGTTAGGGTTCTTTATCATGCCGAGCAGTTAGGGTTCTTTATCATGCCTTGCTGGGACCTCTGTTTTCACTGTCTCATCCAAAGAACAAAGTGAAATCTGATAGTCCAAAGGACAGAAAATGCCAGCCACCTCCGCTGAGACTCAAACCCATGATTCCAGGTTGTGAATCAAGGACTCTACCGCAGAGCCACAACAGCTTTAATCTGATAATGGTTATTTAAGTTTAGATACAAAATGGTGCCAGGCCCTGCCTTTGAAATTCCTGCCAAGGTACTTTTTCTGATTTGAGAAAGTTTCTGCTTTGTGAATTCATTTTACATATCCAATGGTGTGTAATTTGTCCGACTCAGCAATTGACCATATTACTTAACTGTACCCTGGGCCCTACACCATAAAACATATGAATTACTCAAGTCTAAAAATTTTATTCAAATTTGGCAAATCCTGAAATATGATTGGATGAGTAGGCCAAATTGAGGATATTCTCAGACTTGAGTAAATTCTCAAGTTTTATGGTGCCAGGCCCTGGACATCCTGCAGATAAATACCTTGGTATTTGTATATTGTATCCTTGACATCCTGAAGATAAATACCTTGTCCTTGGTATTTGTACATTGTATTCTGGACATCCTGCAGATATATACCTTGGTATTTGTATATTGTATCCTGGACATTCTGAAGATAAAAACCTTGGTACTTGTACATTGTATTCTGGACATCCTGAGGATAAATACCTTGGTAATTGTATCCTGGACATCCTGAGGATATATACCTTGGTATTTGTATCCTGGACATCCTGAAGATAAATACCTTGGTATTTGTATACTGTATCCTTGACATCCTGAAGTTTTATACTTTGGTATGTGATTTTTATGTTACAAAGCGTCAAGTGTCCCAGGTCATGCTGTATCACAAAAGGAGAATGTGTCCGAGGACACAAATGCCTCCGCTCAAATTGGCTCATAATATTTAAAAATTTTAAGAGCGTTTGGTATCACTGCTAGTGTTTCTAAGTTACTTCATATATTTTTGTGCTTATAACGTATGGACTGTCATTAAATCTAGTCTTTTTAAGTCAACAGTGAATTTCAATCGGCTGCTATGATATTTCTCACTGGCAAATCATCCAAATTGCAGAGAAAGTGCTCCAGCTGCTGGTTGTCAAGGGGCATGTCCCCATATCAAGTTATGTTATACCACATAATGCATGTTGTTGAAAGAAATCCAACTACCGGTATTGATTCATTAGAAGACTTTAAAGATATGCCAAGTTTTTGCTCCTGTGGCTTTTTCTTTCACAGACTTAAAAACAGACTCTCATGGGAATCTTAACTACAGGGTTTTATATGTATTTTATGTCAGACTCAACAATTTTTCAGTCATATGGTGCAGCCAGTTTTTAATGGTTAAGGCATGACCCGCCAGCCCTTCCACGAGTAAACTGTCTCAAATACTTCATAGTTTAACCCATTTATCCCTAAAGACACATTTGGACTGGTCAAAGTCAAAGATTTACACAAGAGTCCTTTGTTTTTCAAGGGATTATGAGTTAAAGCTCAAAGTAAAAACCTAAATTTGGTTTTGTTCAAATTGATCATTTGGTTCCTGGTTGCCATAGCATTAGCTGTAAAGGAAGGTACAGGGTGAACCAAAAAAATATGCTATTTTCTGTTTGCTCATGTCCATGACCTCGAGACTTTGTTACAATGATCGTCAGATAATTCCTTACAACTTTCTCATATATCATTGTATACCATTGGTACTATTGGAGACAGCAAAAAATGGCCTTTGTAACCAGGTGGTCGTTAAAGCAGGTTTTACTGTAGAATCCCTATAGAAATCAAGAGGCAGAAATGGCCTATGCAATCACTAAAGTCCATTTAAATTCAAGGGGCTTGTTTAACAAAATGCTTTAAGTCCTAAATCCTAAGTCTTAGTCCTAATTGTCATGAGACTGACCAATCAGCGATGCGTTGCCATGACAGTTAGGATTTAGGACTCGAGACCTTTCGTACAACAGGCCCCAGGTTTATTTATTTACATCCAGCACAGAATTTTTCACTTCAGTAATATTATTTGGATAACACCTGCTTTAGATGAAGCGGCACATATTTTTACCAAAGCTATGGACTGTTGCCAATGCAGTGAGAGTTTTTGTGTTATGCTTGCTGTGAAGTGGGACTTTGGTTACAAATCTAATCTGATAGATCTGCAACTTTCACTTCTCATACTGAACACCATCAGTCAGTGGTTGTTGTGATAACTATTTTAAGTCTTTGATATGACCAAGTACCGTGAATCAGACAAAGGATCAGTCAGTCTCAGTTACGATCATTATCTTAAGTCTTTGATATGACCAAGTACCGTGAATCGGACAAAGGATCAGTCAGTCTCAGTTACGATCATTATCTTAAGTCTTTGATATGACAAAGTAGGCTAACATGAAACACACAAAAAACGGTTAGTGTCTGTTACAATAATTTTTTAAGTCTTTGATATCACCAAGTACTGTGAATCATATGTTGAATGCTCTACCATTAGACCACCTCAAGTTATCATGCTTAATTTGAAGACAAAATGGTCCAGCAGTTTTGTGATGTTGAAATTGCTGGTTAAAATCACCTATTTGTGACTTAGGTGACTTAATATGAGAAATCAACACCAGCTACAATATCCAACATACTAGTGTATTTTAGGTAACCATACACAGGCAAAATTTGTTCAAGTGAATTTCACCTGAAATTAACCATATTTGTACATGAAATTCGAGATTATACTTTAAATTCACATGAAAAAAAAAAAAATTTCATGTTATACATTGTACGTTGATGAACATTATTTGGCTCGCAAGCCATTTAAAACAGGTACATTTTGTTAATGCAAAATTAAAATTAAAATTTTCAAGTGAAAAATTTCATGTGAATTTCATGTAAATTGTTGATTCATGTGAACGAAAGTTGTCTGTGTAACCTGATATTTTTTAGTAGCAAATATAGGGAGATATCAAAATTTGCACCAGTGCTCATTCAATAATAAAATCACTGGAAAATGCCTCATGACCATGAAAATATAAACCAAACTAGATTTTGTGTTGTGACACATTTATTTAAATTATGACGATATTACTATGAGTAAAAATGATTTTTCATGTTCAAATTCAAATCTACCAAAAATACCAATGACAATAGTTAAAATACAAAATGATTTTCAAAGTGAAACATGAAGATATGAGAAATGGGTAAATAAATCCATGTACACAAAAAAATGGGATTTTTTTTAGATCGATTTGTTTGCAAATTTGTCACAGGAAAAATCTTTCAGGTTTAACATCACTGCTGATGTAGTTGACTTTACAAATGTTAGGAATAATGGTATTAATGGGTTATTTGATGCAAAGAAACCAAACAAAACACCACTTAAAGAAATACTTGATACAACAGGACTCACAAGACAACATAGTTCTAGTAATGAAATATGTTTCACCATCTGTAAACATGATTTTTAAATTTCTTTTTTAAAACCTTCAAACAGACATATACAAAATTGAAGGTATATTATTATTTGTCCTCCAATTCACTAAAACATTACTTGACATCGAATTCATTATCACACACCGACATATTTGTGTTGCTCTTCCATTTCTTGCCATTCCGATTCGTTCACCATTTTCTTTTTCTTTTTTTTTTACCAGGGATCATGACATGACTTCCCGAGTATGCAGACTGGTTCTCGGCTCCGCTTGTGGTACAGTGAAATGATTATAAACAATGATTTAATGACTGGACAAGTATCTCTTATCTAAGACACACATAAAACTAATTTAAATGTTCATGTCTCCGAGGATGGATGGCACGGTTTGTAATGAAACATGGATGATGATACTTCATATAAAGTTCAATGGCTGATTTAAGCTGTTTTAGGTAGATTAGTACTTCCCAGAGAATCTTTTAACACTGAAAAAGAAAAAATAATAACATGAATCCTGTAGGCCAAGTCTTCTACACTCATTCATCCCCAAAAGATACATTTGGACTGGTCAATTGTTTTACAGAAGAGAGTCCATTGGTTTTCAAAGGGTGATGAGTTAATTATCAATCAAAGATTTCACAAAAACAATTATGTTCCCTTGTTCAAGAGATTTGTGTATCCTTTCACAGAACGTCAGGGAGTATGGCAAAACTTCATGTGCTTTTGTTTTGGTTTTTTTTTTTTGGCATTTATTAAACAATTATTTGACAAGATTAGAATATGAACTACACTGACTAAAAGCCTGTCTGTGTGGGTTTTATATATTTTACAGAAAGAACTTGCAAATCTCTCTATCAATCATGTATATATACTGGTATATCATAATTGTAGATCCACCTTTTAAAACAATATAAAGAATAGTTTTTCAGTAAATGGATATATTTTTCCACAGAAAAAAAAATCAATTAAATTTTGTAAAATTCTCTGAAAGAGAACCTGTAAACTTATTGCCCTTGCTACTTAAATGAAACATAGCAGAATTTAAAACCAAGAGACATCACTCTTATGCAGCAAATCTTAACTTTAAAAAATATCCAGGTAAAATCAAGATGTACAAACAAAACAAGACAAAACAAACTGTCAAAACAGTGTCAGCAAAGGATACCATAGTCTAAACAATGACAAAACAACAAATTCAAAATCCTGACAACAGTTTTCTAGGAGGGTAGTCTAAACCAAGACAAAACATCAAAATTGAAATCCTCACATTGGCTTCCTCACAAGATAGTCTAAACAGAGACAAAATATCAGAACTGAATACAACACAACCACTTCCTCAGTGTGAAGTCTGAACTATCCAGTACACTCCTGTGTTCACATTATTTTATAATTATCAGTCAGACTAACCTTTTGAAAAAGGAAATAATCATCAAGTCCTGGTTTTAATGATTTTCCTTTCTTCTCTTAGAGTGAAAGCAAAGCAGAAATTCAAGGGAGATTACTGGCATGCTGTGCTATTACTGGTTAGTATGCTGCTACATACACGTATAATCAGAGAAGACAGTGATTTATTGTTACGGATCTCCATATACAACAACAAAATCACTAGTCTTCCAGACCATATGTGATCAGGTTAATAAGCATTCCCATCACCCAAGTCGGTTAAATGCGCTAGCACTGCCAATTAGAAGAGATCCAGGAGCCAAGGCAAAGAGGATTTAGCCAAAGAGAATATTATCAAGACAGTGATTACTAAAGAAGAATTCATGCAGAGTATAGTCAGGTATCAGAGTTTGGGATATATACAGCTTTTTAAAATATTAAAAAGTTCAGAGTTGGAAAGCTCATCAGGCATGTAATTACAGAATCTTCATGCAGAAACCATCTAAATCATTTCAAGAACAGTGCTTCACTCATCAAGACTCATGCACTAATACAAATATCAGATGCCAACATTGACCAAAATACATTCTATACAATAACTTTCATGTGGATTTCACCACCCATGTGATCTATCAACAGCACCAACACACACAGACAGGGACCAATATTAGCCCTTATTGACAGAATCAAAGTTAACGGCCAGCAAAGCAGATCCAACAAATACAGCTCCTGAAGCATAGCATTGTGCTAATAATAATAATGAGATGTATATACAAAGAAAGTTAATTTGATGCCAGAGCAGTAGAAGCAGGCTTATCTGATCTCAACAATTCTTCATCACATGATGCAGTCATGATAGCATAGCTCCCCCCCCCCCCCAATATATTTACATATATGGTCACCAATTTCAATGTTAAAGCTACAAAGCCTAAAAATAACAAGAGGTAAAAAGCACCTTACCGTCACTTTGAATCCTATCATATCTACACATATCCTGAATTAAGGGGGTCATGAAATATCTAAAATTTAGCTACCCATACCCCAAATATGTGACACATAATACTTTTTTTATGAGATTGGTATAATGAATTTGAAATAACTGAAATATCATGTCTGATTCCAGATAACCAAAAAAAAAAAAAAATTAAAATAATACTATTTAAAAAATTGTTTGTTATCTTGATTTCCCATAAAGGACTGTATTATTCTTTCAATGTTGAATTTATGTGATGGAGAAACAGGGTTTCATAAAATGCATTAGAAGTTACACAAGAATCAAAAGCAGGTCTACATTAAGATACCAAGACTAACAGCAAATACTAGGTACTACCTTGTAAAGGTGAGATTTCAAACAGTCAGGTAATCAGGTAAAATTGTATTTTCACATCAAATAATGTTTTTGGTAATTACTTGATAAGTTGAAAATAACTACCTCTCCTTAACCCATTTACCTCTAAAGACAATTTGGATTGGTCTATGCCATTGACTTACAGAAGAGTCCATTGTTTTCCAGGGGTTGACAAGTTCAAACACTGCAAATAACTTTCCTGAACTCACTTTATTAAACTTTAGTATCTATGTTTTTGACTTACACAGGGATGAAACTTTTTAAAATGATACAATCAATGAAACTTCTCAGTGGATACAAATATCTTACTGAAAAAATATATAATGACTGTAAACTAGCATTTTTCTACAGCATGTAACTGGAAACACTAGGTAGTAATTGCTAAGCAAGAATACAAACAGCAATGATAGAAACTGCAAAATTGTTGAGAGGTAGGAATTTCCTCATCTTCCTAACAGAGTATGATTCATCAATGCTAATTCTGTACCTGAAAATGGCAATATGAACTGGAATTTTTCCCACATAACGATCTACAGTCATCAATACTAATTCTATACCTGTAAATGGCAAAATGAACTTAAATCTTTCAAATCAACATGTTAAGTAAGTACTCCCAAGAGATCCTTGAAATTATTCCAGCTAATAAGCAATCCAGAAAGCTCCAATGAACAAGATAAATTATTGCTCAACACTGAATACCTCCAGTATATAAAATTATTAATATTTGATTATTTACCAACAGTGCATGAACAAAGAGCCATTACTCCCTATAGTGTGGGAAAAAGTCTGCCACAACCACTGTAATATCAAACCACCTGATATCTTCTGTTGTTATAATGGTGTCATCATGTTTACATTATACATGTCTGTTGGTGATCAGAGCAAACAGATAAATAAATAAAACATTGTCTTATAAATACAACTGAATAATTAATGCCTCATCAGATCAATATTAACTTACAAGTGTAAATGTCACCTGCTGTTTGTGCAATACCACCAAAGATAAAAAGGGAGAATTAATTAATTTGTCAGCTACCAGTACAGGTGTTAAATGAATCTGTCATATCAAATGAACAGTGTCACCTGACACTCATCCTCCAATCAATATCTCCAATAAATAAGCTGTGATGAAAGAGCCAGGTGCACTGCCTCCAGTCACACCTTGTCATGTTTACACCTTGCTGTATAGAATGTCAGAATCAATAGCTCCTCAAAGTCTAAATTACTACATACATTAGTATCACTCTGTACTGAGAGGCAAATACCAAGACAAAAGAACTGTAGCTATACAAAACTATATCTTGAACAATATCTATATGATTTTGGGCAAACAGGTGGTCAACTGGTATATATACTTTTTTATTTTTCATACTCTCTATGATAAAAACATTTAGTGCATTGTTTTCTATGTTATATAAAATTAAATTCATGCATTACATTGTATTGTGGTCTGAGCGCGTGTATCTTTCAATGGAAAATAAAAACCATATTCCTTTAAGACTTAACACCTGGACCCAGTTGCACAGCAGTTCGTTGAATTTTATGTGAAATTAGTCAATGTTAAGCCAATGGGCTAACTGTAGATTAATTTTAACAATGTGTTGTGCAACCGGGTCCTGATATTTTATTTATAAATTGGACTTTGGAATAGTAGAGTATAAAGAAGAGATTGACAGGTTTATCAAAAATTACAGTGGAAGTTAAGAGATCACTAAATCAGCCACTAAAATGTCTCTCAATATATTTGATCTAAATGATTATTTAACCAAATGGTTTTCAGAATGTGGTCTTACAAAACAGCAGGTCTTCCATGAGAGTTTGGCTTTCAATATAGGTTACACTGTACAGGAAATTTGATTCTGTATTAAGACCATATGTTTAATGCATCAAAAAATATATTCGATCTCTGGTGCAATTGTACTAGCATTGATGAGGTTGATTTAACATTTTAACATATCAGGTCTTTCTTTGAACAAACAACAGCATCAATGCTTAGATGCTAAAAAACTTACTTCAAATACTTAATCAGTTTCTCTACATAAATATGAGAAAGTATGGAAACAGAACAGATTGGAGTATAAAATTGTTTAGTCATACTGTGCATGTGATATATCTAGAAAGAATACTTGGCAATAAATCTGATCAGAGGCTATAAATATTTCATTGCAGGTATTATCAATACTGGGTGGAATAATCTCTTTATACAATAGGATGGGTCAAATCTCTCTCACCTGGCCAGGTGTTTTTATATATAACTGTATAGTTCTTGGCAGCTGTTCAACAAGAATTATAGGTAAGAACATTCATAATCTATGCAGCATTATGTATTTGTGTTGATATTTATGACCAATCCTATTGTCTCAATTTTGTTACATCCACATTTCTGTAACCATAATATTCAGAAAACCGTCACAACTGATTCAGTCATGTCTCTAAATAAGATAACTAGTTTTTCACACATCCCCCTTCCAAAAAAAAAAAAAAAACAATAACAAAAAAATAAATAAATAAATAAATAAATAATTGAAGTTAAAAAATTTCCATTTTAATTACCTTTCCCAATCCAATTACCAATTAACCAAAAGCATGTAGGAAAAAGTTCAAGGAGACAAATGCTTTGCTTAAAGGGAATAAGCTGTATTTTTTCAAAATTTGTTTTCCTTTTTAGTACTTAGATTGATGTACAATAACAAAAAAAAAAGAGATATACACAGCTATATATTTTGTGACAATTGGTTGAGAAACCCAGGTTTGGCACTTTTTCAATAGCAACTGATTAACTCAACCTTACTATTTGTATATGAATACCACACTGGACCTGACCTTATTTTCACAAAACATATAGAAATATAAGATTTCTATGCCTGTGTATAGCTTTAATTTGTTATTGCATATTGAGTACAAATAGTAAAAGTAGAAAAAATTCAAATAATTTTTTTGGTAAAAACAGCTACTGCCCCTTTAACTTAAATTGTGATATATGATAACATAATGCCAATCTTAATTTCATCACCAATTCTCTAGAAACTAGTAGCTTTCTTAAAGGGAGCAATAATGTTTCATTATTTAGTCTTACGTAGTGAATATACAAAAATATCCAGTAACAGTATGTTTGCACGTTTTCACATCAAAATCATAACAATCAATCCGAGCTTGCATAATCACCTCATTTGGCGATACTGGTTTCTGATCACTTACCTTTGATTTAATAGTAACCCTGTTGCTTGTACCGACTCTGTAACGTTGAAGAAAAAAAGATGATAAAAAAAAATCAAAAAGCAATATGGTTATTTCCCAGCTTCTGAAATGCTGGAAATTCCCCATTAGTACCTGACAATCACTTCTTTGTTCCAAGGTACTTTTTGATGTCTCATCTCAACATCAAAGTCATTGTTATCAAAGAACTTGAAACAAAGAAGCAATATTAAGAAGTTGCTACCACGATACTTTTGTGCCAGCATTTGGAATGATGGAAAACTCACCTCATCTGGAGAAGGTATTGTGCATTTTGTATCTGTTCATCTGTACCAGTGATGGTGATTATTCGGTCATTTGACCCCGGTAATGCCTCGTCAATTACTACCTGGGCATTGGACTGACGGCGTATTTCCTGAATGCGGGATCCCCCCTTTCCAATAATAGCTCCTGCAAGCTGAAGGAACAAAGGGGAGAGAATGCCATTACTCTAAATCAAATGTCCCTGGGAAATTTCATGATCACACCAAAATCTAATAAATCACTAAGTGGGAAAATGAGAAATTTTCAGAAGTACTTGAAAATAACAAAAATTCTTTATATAGTTTTTACTTAACAGCAGTTATTTATTATTGAAAATTCTTGATTATAACATGACAAAAAGTGAAAATTTAGATCAACTTACATCTTTTGGGATTGTGACCTGGGTTGAGGGTAAGTTTCCATCATTTCCAAACATCTGACCCATACCACCCTGTTAAAAGAGACAGAGGGATTTCATTAGTAACCGATCTACATACCTAGCAATCATGGGTAACCCACACACATGGCGAGCGATGGAAGAGTACCGTGGTAGCTACGACTTATACATATGTACACATAAATGATAATCACAACCCCACCAGAGCATTTAAATGGGCAAATAGTACAGACATAATACAGACCAAGACAAAATAAAGGTAACTTCATCACTGATCCATACATTTGGAGGTGGGAGGGATGTGGGGAGGAGCTGGCAATACTTACCAAAATTTATGTTCAGTCCGTATGTCCTGAGGAAATTCTACCACTGTAACAAGCCATTCCATTCATTTGTGTTTATAAGAGTAATAGGAAATTATCAGTATGAATTCTACAAAGATTTTTTGCAGGGAAACATTTAACTTACCAATTATCTTCTTTTCTTATTGAGATTGAAAGAGAGAAAAGATGTGAAAGGGAGAAAAGAGAGGTAGAGAGAATAGATGACAGCGAGAATATAGGAATGAGAGAAAGAGATGACAGGAGTTAAGAAACTCTGAGATCTGTTGGCTTCAGGTAAAAGCTAGTGTTCTCGATATCACCTGGAACTAAAATTTCAAAAATAACCTACCTCTGGCTTGATGATTACACTTCATTTTACAAATTGCAATTTACTTTGTAAACAATCTTTATATACTGATACATGTAAAACTATTTAAAAAAAAAACACATTCCACATTCATTTCTGAATCTTGGATTGATTGTCACTGATGGGGAAAATGGGAAAATTTCTAATACAAGGTTGTTTCCTTGTAATTTTTTTAGGGAATGCCTCACATAAGCATAAATAAATCCAGTGTCTGTCTGTCAGCAATATATATCTTTTATTTTATTTTCTATTATAAAATGTAAATTTTACAAAATTTAAGGTTTTAAAAAGAAAAAAATCAGTGTGCAAAACCACCTATAACATTTGGGGCAAGGCTAAGATGGATCTGTCAGGCCATATTTAACTTTTTGGCAATTTTTTGGTCTAAATTAAGGTTGTTTTCATCTGTACAATTTGCCCTTTTCAGAAATTCACATAAAATCATTCATAGATAGATTTCAATCAAAGGCATAACTATTATGCTTTCCGTTAGAATGCCTGAAAATATTTGCATATGTAACATTTTCGCAAATCACCAAATGCATCATTTTTTATGTAGCTGTACAATATGCCAGCACACACAAGTATGGTTTGTCCCGCTTGACAACAACAATACTTTATAAGGTTTTGTTGTACAGTCAGCATAATAGTAGTAACAGCATGGAGCTTTGCATGTTATATGCCAAAATAGTTGTCAGAGTTTAACAGAAGACATACAGACCCCGCCCCTTTCTGAATGTGCCCAGTATCTCCAAACCCTGGCAACTACTTAGTCATATATAACATGCAAATTGGCACTATTATATACATATCTTCAGCAATTATTTACCTTACAAACATTAATAAATGAGCATAAGCAAAGATATGAACAAGAATTTATATAAACATACATGATACTTCGGTATCTTACAAAGTACAGTGGAACCTGCCTTGAGAATCTATGCTATTCTGCAACTGAATTGTAGTCTATCTCTAACCGAGATTTAATTAGAGAGATCTTTAACAGACCACAAAATAACACAGGAGCAATCATTTATGTAACGTGGAGGTTATGACAAATACAAATCATATAACCTCCTTTTCATTCTCGATGAATTTCATTTTTGAGTCTTCATTATTACTATTGTAACCTGCAGGTTATGATAAATCCTTTTAGCGTAACCTGTAAATGAGTAACGACGATTTCTGTTATTTTGTGGCCTGTTTAACTGAACGGTTTTTCAACTGTCGTCTCAAAAGACAGGTACTCTTTCAAAACAGTGGTTTCTTGAGACAGATTCTACTGTACTAGTGTTAAAAAGATGATCTTTCACCAGATTTCATTAAATCTATTTTTTTTCTAAACTGTTTCATTTTCCGAAAAATATCATTCATTGCAATGTTTCAAATTTCACATTCCAAATTAAAATACTGTGAAATAAACCAATACTGTCTAAAACACCGAGTTCTTTACATAAACTATCAAAATAAGTATAGAAAATGATGAATTTTATGCTTTTTGGTTAACTGTCATACTTTAAATAAATGTACTTATCCTCAACTCATCAAATACTTGCTAAAACATACGTTTTCACAAAAGAATTTTTTTTAGTCAACAACAATCTGGGAAAGAGCACCTTTATGCAAAATGAGCATTTAACTTTGACACATTGTATCTAATCACCCCTTATTTCTGTAAAATACTAATTTTTGACATCCTTTTCTTTCATCAGAATAATTGAAATATTACCTTGCTGTACAAGGATATTCCATAACTCAAAACTTAATTGTAATCCTCTGAATAGTTCTAAACATTTTCTTTTTTATCACCTACATGTTAAATTATGACACCAAAAACTAAACATAATCATAAAATAAACACGTATGATTATGTCATAAGTAAAATTTGAGGGGAAGGGTGGGAGAAAAATTACAACTCATATTGTTTCATGCATGAAAAATTGTGTTGTGATGCACATGCAACATATTAAAGGTCAACATCTTTTGTCTAACCATTTTAATAGTCAAAGATGTTCCCTCTGACCTGGTTGGTAATTTCAATCATGGCTTTTAATGTAAAGTTTGTCATCTCACTTTTGCTAACTGTGGTCATCAAAGAAGATCCCACATGTGGGGCAAAAAGTGTCAAATCAGCTAACTACTGTAGAATCAGAAAATTTTGTTGTTGTTTTAATTTTGTTCCCTTCACTGTTTTCATTTATTAACGAAATTCAAACTATGACAAAATTTTACATAAATTATACCAAGTAATAGTAAAAGGTTCCTTTACAAATTTTTTTTATTCCATGGAAATTACACACAATTTTTGTTTGATTTTCAAAACAAATTTTTTTTAACCCAACAAAATGTTCCAGTCAACAGTATTTTTTTTTCTGCTAAGCTGAAGTTGCTAAAACCTTAATTATCATGTGTTTTATCAACTGTTCACAATTTTTTTATCTGTCATGCTGCTGTCTATTTGACTTATAAGTGAGAGATAGTATTTTGGCATTGTCTTTCCATTTCTTCAGAGATAATTTTCTTGCAAGTGAGTATATACATAATCTATCATACTATAATTCAATTGTTGAAGAATATCACATCATGAAACTCTCTTCATTAACTAAAACATACAAGCAAGTCACTTACTGTGTTATCCTGAGAGAAATTTTGCATCCCCCCATATCCATCATAGCCCTCATCATAACTGTCACCACCTCCATAATTGTCGCCATAGTTATCACCACCAAAACCTAACAAACAAACAATCAGAAATTTTTTTAAAATTTTCATCTATTTGCAGTTTTATATAATTCATGTGTGAACGGCAAGCACAATGAAAATAGAAATGAGTGAGATGTTACCATTATTTTTATATTATTTGTCTTGGAAAGAAGTCAAGACATCTCTATAATCAGACTTAAAATTATCTGATAGGAGAGATAGAAAGAGTGGGAAAGAGAGAAATAAAAGAGTTGGAAAGAAAGAGTAAAAAAGTGAAAATGGAAGAGAGAGAGAGAGAGAGAGAGAGAGAGAGAGAGAGAGAGAGAGAGAGAGAGAGAGAGAGAGAGAGAGAGAGAGAGACAGAGAGAGACAGAGAGAGAGAGTCTTTTCAATATTCAAAAAGTTTTACATGCATGCATCAAAATTTTGGATTTCTTAATTTCTATTTTTCATTACTTTACACATATTACATGAAATGTTGGGAAGATTTTTCCATTGTTAATTAACAAAAAAAAAAAAAAATAAATAAATAAAGATTTGATAGGACAGACAGGGTATTTCAGCAATGCAGCACATCTGATACAGAAATAAATACATGGACCTTTTTTTGATGTATTTTTTTTAAAAGCATACCATCTGTTAAAATAGATTTTTTGCATTAAAAGTTTCAAATATTCAACAACAACAAAAAATAAGGAAAACATGTAATAAGCAGGAAAACATTGCTGATATCATGGTTTCATGGTTTGATTTAGCCCTCACTCTTAGAGTTGTCTCCCTGGTTACCTCCCATGCCTCCACCGCTGCCGCTGCCCATTCCGCTGCCTCCCATTCCCATACTGCCGCCGCCTCCCATTCCCATGTTTCCTCCGCTCATTCCCATGTTTCCTCCTCCCATTCCCATGCTTCCTCCTCCCATTCCCATGCTTCCTCCGCCACCACCATAGTTGCCGCCACTCCCGCCATAGTTTCCACTTCTGAAAAAATTGAAATGAAATGTTTCTAGATACAGGAACTTGTTACCATGTCAAAAACAAATATGTCATCTTTTTATCCATTACGGTAAACTGACACATGTTAATAAAAATAATAAGTATAAATCAAATCATGACAGGCCAGTGGTAATAGACTTGTTTTCGGCTACAACAATATTAGAGCTTCAGTAATACACTGATTCACGTTTTACCTGTGTATTCCAATTTTTGGAAAATCAAAACAGATATTTGGTAAAACTTCTTTAACATCTACCATACTACAGTTTTTCAAGGTAAAATATTTATATGTGCAGATATCAATTATCAAAGTTTACCTCATTCCACCTCTGTTTGGTCTTTGGTTGCCCATTCCACCTCCAAATCCTCCAGAGCGGTTGCCACCTCCATAGCCACCACCACCACCTCTACCTGAATTCCTCATGTTTCCTCCACCACCTCCTCTCATACCACCCATATTGCCTCTGTATTTAATGAAGTGTAAGAATGAAAAGATAAGATTTTGAATTTAAATTTAAATTTTGAAACCATATTAAAAATACACATTACTTATTCCGTTACAAAGACGGGAATGGAGAATAAATTCCATAGTTCTAAGGTTAAGCAGAGCACTGTCAGATATTTATCAGATAATAGCGGTAGAAAGAGCAGATTAAATATTTACAGTGCTCTAAGGTAACACAGATAATTCTCAAGATTTCTTTCACAGAGAAAGAGAGAGTTTTTATACTTCATTTAGTTTTAGATATACAAAATTTGAGTGCTTACCTTCCACGCATGCCTCCCATGGGTCCTCCCATTCGTCCTCGCTGCTGAGGTGCACCACGGGGTCCCCCTTTGCCCCTACCACCTTCTGATGATGTAAAGCCACCATAGTCTGGTACCATAAACTCGTCCCAGTACAAGGGGTCATAAGGTTGGTTTGGACCTTTTGGAGGGGCCTAAAGCAAAAATAACATGTTGGTTATTATCTAAAAATCTGAATTACTTCAAAAATACAGATAAGAAGATTTTTCAGGTATATTGTCCCCATTTTACAACATTAAATTTAAGGATTTCATTAGTTAAAGAGAAAAAAACATTCAGATAAATTTTCAATGACACGAACATTAATAAAAATCGCCCAATAATGTAACACTTTATTATTGAGGGTGGTTGTCATGAATGTGGCAATCAATGTGTGTCACTAACTTTTTTTCCCCAAGTTATAAAAAATACAAAAAGCTGTCCTAATATTTGACTTACTTATTCTTGAAATTTCATCATTATAAAGATTGATTCTACATTTTTTTATAAGTCACTGTGAAATGATCTTATTGAAATCTGCAGTTTTGTAATAAAAGTACATGTAGCTTCAATTTGGTCTTCAAATTGAAAATTCCCCAAAAAAGCCCAAAAAGCAATTCCTAAATTGTTATGCAAATTGGTTTTTTATCTTTGCATATCTAAAAATAAGGATGCTTAATGTATTTTGAACTAGTAACAAGTTGTACCACTTAAACATGTAAAGTTTGTGTTTCACTCAACTGGATATCCTGTTTTACTAGTTTTTGACTCATATATGTATATAAATACAAAACATTGCTACAAGAATATTTAGTCATCCTTCCTTTATATCCTGTCTATAAGTTCTACTTCAATTACATGGAAAATACATCTCTTACTTCTGTTTTTCTTTCTACTTCAATAACATGGAAAATATCTCTCTTATTTCTATTTTTCTTAGTCATTCAAATCATCAAATTCACTACACATAAAAAAGAGTGTGGATGGAACATATAACACAAGTACTTTTTCCTACATTGTAAAACTGCAATGATGGAGATTTACATGTGGGGTAATCTACACTTAATATGTAATCAAGAGTTTTTCATATAAATTACCTCTGTGTACCAGTCCCATAATAGTGCTAAGAAGTATCACTTAATACAGGACTGCTCACAATAAGTCGCAATACCGCGTAAAATTAACCCATGCGTATCGTTTGCATAAGAAAATCGTGTAATGCACAGCACACAGAAATATCAACATCTACAGTAGCGGACACACTTTCTAAGCTAATCAACCGTCAAACTTACTGTTTGTAGGAGATTGTGGATGGTGTCAATACAGTCGACAACTAATTTGGGTTTCCCACCAATAGCTACCACTCTTTCTGTTGACTCGGGACAGCATTGGGAGTATACTTTGATCTGAGCTCCTGTTTTCTATAGAAAAGAAAAAGAATTTTGACAGACATGCAAACATAATCGGGTCAACAACAAAATAAATCCCAATGATACAATTTGAGCATTTATAAACACCCTCATTAACTGATGCTTTTGTTTGAATATATACGTCACTCTAAAGAATTTTTCAGTCATAAGATGGTGGCCAGTTTTTAATGGTTGAGGAGGGAACCCAGTTACAACATATCTGGGAAGAGACCACCGAGGTAAACTTTCATTAACTGATGTATGATGTGACAAATTCCATGGATATATAGACATTCCTTACCTCTCTCAATTCTTTGATTTTGAATCCTGCACGACCAATGATACATCCTGCCTGACTCTGATGGACTAAGAGCCTCATTTCACAGTCAAAGTCATCATCTCGACAATTTTTGTACTGCAATGAAAATCATTCAATATGTTATGAACATAACACTCAGAAAACTAACATACAAGCTTTATCAGGGCCAATTGCCACAAAATGAAAGAATTACTGAAGTATTAATTTTAAACCTCATTTACTACGTAATTTTTCCTAGATGGAACATTCTCCAACAGCATGATTATAAAAAAAAATCCAGAGATGTTGACATAATATAATAAAAGTTCTTGAATTGTCACATTTGTGTTATGTCAAATTACAAAGTCCTCGAGAATAATCTGTAGACAATTTCTCCAAACGTTTATATATCTTTCAATAGTTTAAGAATAGGAAACAACTTGTGTAAAGCAAGTAGCAAAAGCAAAAATTTATTGCTGAACTTTGTGCAGATAAAAATCAGCAGTTTTTTTCTAATAGAAGAGAAAGTAGCAGAGGTCTTAAGACAGATTTTCCTTTGAAGAGCCAACATAATCTGTGTGTTTGTGTGTAAATTGACAAAACTATTATGAATTTTCTACATCTGTCGAAATTAGGTAAACTTTTTTTGTAGATAATTGAAAAATTTTCAACTTTCAAATTTTTATTTAATATTGAATTTGAAACATTTTATTTGCAAATTGTAGAAAAAAAGAGTGGTGTGCGTGTGTGTGTGTGTATGCATGTGAGTTTTTGTGTGTATGCAAATGCCCCAAAACAACTAATGTAGCTGTCTGATTTTTCTCTGGCAGGTTTTCTCATACTTACATCTTCTAACTTTGGTATAATGTCCAACAGACAATCTAGTGCTGTTGCTAGATTTGCTCCAATTGTCAAAACTCTGAAAAAATGTTTGGAAACATCATTAGAACATGAAACAAAGCATAAGAAAGTAAAAAAGAATACCACATAGAAATTCAAAACCGAAAGATTTAGCATCATTTACTTAATATAACTATTATAATTTATTGTGTTTAAGTATAAAAAGTGCAATAAAAATTCAGTTTAGTTTTCTTAGGATAATTTAACAGGATATTCATCATGATCTAGTACAGTAATAGAGGTAAAGCAGGAGATTTTGTACATAGTAAAAAAAAAATTTCAAATCATTCCAGGATAGTCTTATGATTTTAACAATGGTTCAAAGTTAACCAGTTCAAGCATTAGTCATTTTGACTTTGGTAAGAGTATTAGTCATCAGCCTTGAAACTTGTTTTAAAAAAAAACAAAAAAAAATGTAATTATATAAAACACATTAGACTATTTATATACAACAGGACAACCTGACATTCAACACTAATTGACCATTGGTTAATGTGTGACACATGAGTTCCATTCACATAACAAAGACTTGCAATTTTGCCATAGTGCATTAAAAAGAGCTAAGCATAAATTTGACCCTTTACTGCATAATTTAGACAGGTGTGAGGTAATTTTGGACGATTGTATTTTTGGTAAGATTTTGTACTATTTCAATTATTCAAAAATATGTTGAAATTAAAAAGTGGTCAGTGACGATTCAGATTCTGGCTTTTGGAAGGCAGACGTTTCTCATTACCAGAGTTTTGGACACAAATCAGTTAACAAAAAGCATCTAAATAAGTCACTCCCAGCTTACAAAAAAATAATCAACCCCTCACACAGGTAAATGGCATTATTTGGGAGCAAAGGGTCATCTGAGAGGGTACAAATCATAGCAAAAAGATCCCTGGATAATGTTAAGCGTGAAAAGTAGTTTATTTTTGCTCTCACTCTCCCATGTGATTTATTTTTACCACATTTCAAGCTCAACTATGTAGTAAAAAAAAAAGAAAGAGACTGAAAGCCCCCTGGATGAAAGGTGTAGAGCTGCTACTATAAGACCTTTAAAAAAAACTCAAGAGAGAAAGATCATATTACTACAAATTTGTAAAACCAATTTTTAACTCATTCACCCCTTAAGACAAATTTGGACTGGTCTAAGTCATTGATTTATAGAAGAGTCCATTGTTTATCAGGGGTTGATAAGTTAAAGACACTTTTAGTGATCACATTTAATTTGATTAAATTTTTTCTACTATCCCAGGGATTTTTCTAGATATTTATTTCTTGAGCAAAAGGAAAGATTTAGCACAGGCTGCCTACATAAATCATGTACTCCATGTTTTATAGATAATTTACATTCTGTGACCAAGAGTGCAGATCTGTTACATGTTATTTAATAGTCATTAAAATCATACAACATTAACTAATCTAGAAAGAATTATCATCAACAAGACACTATCTCAGAATGCTTAATTGGTTTTCGCAGAAACATTGCAAAAACATCAAATTACAAGAAATAGATTTCCACTATAAAGATTCACCTTTTGAAATCTTCCCTAAAACACTTGTTTTTAATATCGGATAAAATTGACAGATGATCTAGATAATTTGAATATCAAACCACTCAAGGTCTTATAGAGCTTTTTCAAAATCAATGTAACAATTAGGAAGGAAAATTTTCCCTGTGTCATGTCATCATTAAAAACTAAAGCTAACAGTAGCCTTAAGACATTGACCTTGATCATAATGAACTAAAAAAATCCCTGGTGCACAAAAACTACAAAGAAATTACATCACAATAGCAGCTCTAAGGTGAATAGGAAAAATTCTAAATCAAATATGATGAATTGTTGATGAATAAAAAATTATGTTGACATAATACTGTTCAGGAATCATACCGTTCGGGGCTTGTCGAGTCGGGAACTGTGACACTGGCTTTGTACTGCATCATGGGTAATGTACAGACCAACAATCAGGGTGCGGATCAGACCAGATGGAGTTTCGTAATCCAAGAACGATGGGCGGGCAAGACCATTGGTGATTGGTCAAATCAGACATACGTATGTTCGTATGGGCAGGGTGTGATATTGGGCAAGGCCAAGTTGGAGAAAAGGAGAAAAATTGACAAACAATGAGTTACATGGGCATAAAGTATATAAATATTGTAGACAATTATAAATTACTTAGTATAAAAGTTTCCCAACAACAAATCTTTTCATTTCAGATTTCAGAATTTAATGACTTCTGATACACAAAGACATACACGAATGTATCGCATTGTTACTTCATTATATTCTGAATTCTGTGACAAAAGACCATAAAAACTAAGTAACCTAAAATTGTCAATCAAATTTCTTCAAATTCTTGAAGTCTGTAGAAAATATAAATAGATAATGGTCAAGTTATAAATCAACATTGCATAAAGGAACGATTAAAATAAAAGGCACATAGAAATACATTGAAATTGCCGAGAGACATTATTGATTTCATTATATATGATATATCATTGTTTTATAGGCATGAGGATCAGTTGCTACTTACATTTAAGTATTTATCAACAAATTAGGAAGATTTTTATCTTGGTCAGAACTCAGAGCATATAACTGACGTTAGTGATCTCGGCATAGAAGATACATTTACAATTGACAATGAATGATGGAATTACATATTCTATTAACAGAACATGGTCCCCCGTCCATTTCCTCTAAACATGGTAGATCAAATGCCATTCAGGAGACCTGTACAGACCTATGCCCCAAGGACAATGTATAGGTATATCAAAGCGAAACCGCATGTTTTGTGTCTATTCTATAAATGATCAATACATTTGTCATTTTTCCGCAGTGTAAATTGAAACTTTAAAGAAGTAAGATATTTGTATTTTCACTTGTCGAGTAACAGTATGTCATGTGATAATATTATATACGTACATCTTGTCTTAAGCGTTTGATGTTGCTTCCGCCTTTACCAATGATGGCACCAGCATTCTATAATAAAAAAAAAAATTAACCAAAGGTATGAACAATCACATTTCAATTTACATTGTGTATTTAGTATACCTGGATAGT
The DNA here is from genome assembly GCA_030159075.1 of Atrina japonica. Taxonomy (NCBI): domain Eukaryota; kingdom Metazoa; phylum Mollusca; class Bivalvia; order Pterioida; family Pinnidae; genus Atrina; species Atrina japonica. The sequence goes on from BROG01000077.1 coordinate 596,123, forward strand.
AAAATGCATAAGTCAATGCAAAATCAATCTCTCTCTCTCTCTCTCTCTCTCTCTCTGGGATTTTCCACCTTATCATACAGGGACAAAATAAGGCCCTATTCCCAATGCAAAAACAATACATTTTTCTCAATTTGCACTCTAAATTTCCAAATTGTAGCCAAAGAGAATGAATTTGATGAGATTCTTTTATTTCCAAATAGTTTTGTGTTTCTAAATTTCCCAATTTCGATAAAATGTTGCAAAAATTCCAAATTCAAAAGTCCCAGGCTTCATTCCCAAAAGAGTATGGAAAAGCCTTCTACGTTTTGTAACTGAAACATCTTTACTGCTCGAAAATGCAGTATTCAAAATCTCCCTTTTTATCCATGCATTACATAAAACACCAAAATCACAACCAATATATATGACAATAGTCATATACTTTATTACATTGATTTTCTGCTCACTTAGCGGTCGTCAAACATGCTTTACAAATTAATGTTTCAACATCTGTTGGTGGATTCTGAACTTCATTTATATCATCCATACAAAATTAATGACTTCTTGGCATATCTCAAACCAGGAAGTGATGTACTTCAGTCCCTTATTATTAAAACAACTTGTAATTGTTAATTTCCCGTTAAGTTAATGATTTGAAACTTGTATAAAACGGTACTACAAACATAATGTTATGCCTAATTAACTTCTGAATAATGTATAAAAGATTAGATAATGCAAAGTAATCAAATATCAACAAACTGAACAGAGTCTCACTGTCACCATAAAGTGTAAAGTAAATAAATGAAAATCAATACATCTGACAGATGCTTCCCTAACATGGCCACTAATTACTGGCCCTAAACATCCTACAAAGTACAAATTGGACAATCCTACAAAGTACAAATTGCACAATGTCTTCTGTTAGACATCAGTTTCGAAAAGACCACTGAGCTATCATATATAGTGAGACTGCTGTGTGATTGAAAACATAATGAGACTGTGAATGACAACCTGTCTTGTGAGACTGTGAATGACAACCTGTCTTGTGAGTGTGAATGACAACCTGTCTTATGAGACTGTGAATGACAACCTGTCTTGTAAGAGTGTTTGTGAAAAACATGTTTTGTTTGTCAAAGACAACATGTTTTATTTGAGAAAGACATCTTGTAAGATTGTTGATGTGAAAGACACCTGGTCCTGTGAGACTTGTTGTGAATGTCCTGTTAGACTGGATATGAAAGACATCGCGTCCTACAATACTGTTGGTGTGAATGAAAACATGTTTCGTGAAACAATAGCCTGTCCCAAGTAAATTGACGAATTAATGCAGAGTCGTTCAAGCAGTAAATGGGTCGACAATATATCACTTCTTTAGGTATTGGTGACCATATTACTACAACTCAGTAACATGTCAGAAAGGTCAAGAAATTTATATGGAATACTTTCATTATTACTCAATCATAATACAGTACTCAGTATGTGTACTTTGTATACAATGTTCCTCTATGTTTGTGTCAGGTCTCTTCCAAGTCTGGACCTGTTTGAGTCCGAGTAAACAGGCATGTCTGTATTTTTTAATATAAATTTTTTTTTATCATCTTAGTTCAAACTGTATAAAACAAGATTATAACAATTTTGACATTATTATCTTGACCGTAAGATTAATGAGATTTAAGTCAAATGGATGGGCAATAAACACATACCTTGCTGGCGAGAAGAAATCGTAATTCAACCTTTGGTCCATCACCTCTCCTTCTTTTGTTGTCTCCCTCACTATCATAATCTTCATCAAGAGGGCGCTTCAAACTACCTGCAAGAAAAGAAAGATGTGCCTTCTGTAATTAATATGTATAACACATACAACTCAAGATGCCGTATCATCTAGTTCTTCCTGAAGGAATCCTGTTCACTGGCCACACAACAGAGACTGCAAGTCCTACGTAAGTAGGTGGTAGATGTTGCTCACAGGTCTGTGAAATAAACCTAGATTACACTAGTGCCAATAATGTTGTCATGTTGTTAACAAAAGACAGTAAATAAAAAGATGTAAAGTTGTACTTGTTCCTCATAAGTGAGCGTAAAAAGTTGTAATGTGATGCACCCGCTAGAAAAAAGAAATCCAAAGTTGTTACATGTATGTTGCTCACACAATGTAAAAAAATTCAACTCACAGCAAAAGCCTGATTATATATAGTCAAACAACACCAAGAAGCTGTATTTTATTATAAACTACTTCCCTGACCAAGCCCAGAAGCAGTGTTCTACGATAAACTACGTTTTGTACTTCCTTTATTATACCAAGAAGCTGTGTTCTACGATAAGGCCAAAACAATTAATCATTAGCCCTTTAGTGCCCAAACCGGCCGTACCCGGCCGCATCCGTATGTGCCCAACACGGCCATAACCGGCCGATGTTTACCTGTCTATCTAAAGCTTATAATGCAAACGGAAATATGCGCAGTCGAACGAGATCACGCGAGACTTCGGTAAACAAAACATACGGGCTTCTTGCCAGCCATTTTCAAATTTCAAATTGAGCATATGAGACGTATATTTTGCAAAATACAAGGACTGACAAAATCGCCGATCGATTTAACAAATTGGAACATGGATTCGAGTGATAGTGACTCCGATTTTGAGGGATTTACTCAGCAAGATGTTTTAGAGGCCACGGAACGATTAGAAAATGTGTTGGAAAATATGCTAGATGAGTCGGACATCGATGTTTCGGATGTCGAAAGTGATTCGGATTCTGAGGATATCACTGATACTGATGACGACGAAAGTGGTCCAGTTACTCAAAATGTTAACCGCGAGTGGGTACATGAACTTTCAAAGCGTGAAAACGGGTACATTTACGGAAGAAACCGGCCCAAATCACCAATTACCACGCAGTGCAAAACCACTTGATTATTTCCTATTATTCCTGCCGACATTTTTCTTCAATTTAGTGGCACAGGAGACAAATAGGTACGCCGAACAGAAAATCGCCGAGAAGGGAAATGATCCAAGATGGCTGCCGACTACTGCCCAGGAGATACGTGCCTATTTCTGTATCAATATTATGATGGGAATTCGTCAGTTACCTCGTATATGGAACTACTGGAGTACTGATGAACGCTTTGGTGACCCGTATATATCATCAATTTTGACGAAGACGAGGTTTATGAAGATAAATGAGTATTTACACCTGCGTGATACATCGGCCACACCTGGAAGGAATGACCCTGGATATGACCCTCTGTACAAAGTAAGAACTGTTATAGATTTAGTTTTGACTAGATGTAAGGGAAATTTTAGACCAGGACAAAATATATCTGTGGATGAAGGCATGATAGGGTTCAAGGGACGAGTTCATTTTCGACAGTACATGCCAGCCAAGCCGACAAAATGGGGGATCAAGGTGTGGGAACTTTGTGAGTCTGAGTCGGGATACTGTTCTAACTTTGAAATATACACTGGAAAAAAAAGAGATGGTAACAGACCTCATGGACTTGGTTATGATGTTGTATGGAATTTATCCAAGCCATTCCATAATCAAAACAGGAATTTGTATTTTGATAGATTTTTTACCAGTGTAAAACTCGCCGAAGACTTGGAGCAGGTGAAAACTTCAATGTGTGGCACTATAATGACCAACAGAAAAGGACTGCCACACAGTATAAAAACTACAAAATTGAAAAAAACTGGTGAATTAATACAAATGCAGAAAGGAAGTTTGCTGGCCACTAGCTTTCGGGACAAGCGACAGATTACTTTTCTTTCGACTTCGGAGAAACCGGGTATTGACACAAATGGAAAGCCACATGTTAACAACAGTTACAATAAACACATGGGAGGAGTAGACAAATTTGACCAGTTTCTTTCTTATTACCCAGTAGGCAGACCTGGAAACAAGTGGTGGAGATATGTACTTTGGTTTATTGTGAATTTATCCATTGTGAACGCTTGGATTTTATATTCAAAGTCAACAAACCCCCCAAAAAATTATGACCACCTGCGATTTCGTGTTGATGTGGCAGAGCAACTTAGGGAAGGATTTACATCCAAAAAACACAGAGTTGGCAGGAAATCTAAAAATGTAGACAGGGACATTCTAAAAGAAAACATCTCCCATCATGAGATGGTTAGAATAGAGGGCAGAAAAAAAGTGTGTCGCGAGTGTTCTGCTCAAAAACGTAAGACACCAAAGGGAAGACCAATTGAGACTTCTTTTTCGTGCAAATTTTGCAACATTCCGTTGTGTAGGGTTGGCTGCTTTGGAAGCTATCATGACAGAAACATATTGAATTGAGAACTGTTATGTACTGTATATATGTGTGTGTTTTTTTTTTTAATTCTTTGGCTCCAATGGCAAAAAAATTTTTTTTACCTGTGTCTGATCCACAGGTGTGTAATTGCACAGTACCTGTGATTAACTGTGTATATTTTGTATATAAAGAAACAAGGGCACAATATGGACTTCAATTAATGTATAATATTGTGTACATATGTATATATACAAGCTAAACTGTAAATACAAGTGTAAAAATATTTTCAAAAATTTGGACTTTATAGCCTTGGACTTACCTGTGACTTACACCTGCATTATATGGTAAATGGAACTCATTGAAATATGAACACTTTGCATTTTTACACCAGATGATGTGTATTTTATTGATAAAAACAAGTAAACATGTTGATTTTCTTCCACTTTAATAAAATATTTTACCTTATTTTTGACTTACCTGTCTTTTACCTAGAATTTGACATATTGTAACGAGACAAAAATCAGATATACATAAAGTGCATTATATCTAAATATTATATTCCAAATCTCAGGTCAATACAATAAAAAACAAGAATGTTACAGCTGATTAAGTAACAGGCCCCAGATTTCTCTTTGTTTTATCAAATTAATAGAAACACATCCAGCATCATTTAGTACTGTGAATAGGGGCACTAAAGGGTTAGTTTCTAGGGTACTTCCGCATTGCCAAAGATGCCGCCATTCTAAATTTTTATTGTTTTATTGTTACGTTTACATGTAGTTATCATGTGTTGTGAGCTTCGGTGACAGTGGTAAAATGAGTTTATCATAGACACAGATGGGGTCTGTGGGACACGGATTATTCTTGAATGGAGCATCATTGGAAGATATAGTGAAAACTGCAATGTAAACAAAATGTCTACGTGTATTACAGATGAAAATATTGACCTTGGGAATTGAGCATATCTAGCACGGTGGTTACGACGAATTACCGAATAGGCACTAGAAGTTACCGAATTGGCACCTTCAATTGTTACTTGTTCATTTTCCCCCACAAAAATATATCATTTAAACAATAATTTTATTGATTTAAAAGTAATATTTCGACTATTTGTGAGTGGTATGTTCATTTTTAAATGTAGGATACAGAGGCCTGTTTTACTAATGTTCATTTGAAAGTCTATCATAATTTGCTAGTTCAACTTGGGAAATTGTGCTTTCAACCTCTCACTCTCAGTGGTCAACACAACTGTGGGTTACTTGATTTCAATGGAATAAAGAATCATACAACATTACTGTACATTAGTATACACTTGCACACCAACACTGCTGGGGCTCAAAATTTTCTTTCAGCTGTTTGGGTCCAGGTTTTTTGTTTGTTTTTTTTTTATCATATTATTGTTAAATTAAATTTAAGATGCCTATTCAGTAATTGAAGTAATGAGTGGCGATTCAATAGTTTATTGTACCCAGCACAGTGCAAGTCATATTCTGTAAGTTTTGTGGAAATTGGGAGAAGTAAAAGTGAATGGACGGATAAGGTGATGAAATCTGTACGAGTTCATGATGTTGTGTCTGTCTTTGGGTGGTATATAAGATACCACATATAGTCTGACAGTGATAACAAAAACCTTCAAGAAAATGATGATAATGATTGTGACTCCCAATAAAGTTCTGATCCTGGAAGTAACTTGATATGCACAAAACCTATTGCCTTACTTCAGTAGCACTTGTTTCAGAGATATTTGTTTTTACTGTGGTACTGATGATAGTCTCCACAAGGAGACTGGTTCATATCCTGTATGTTCTAAATGCTCAACAAAAAGTGTCCCTTTAAAAAGGAAGCATATTATGATTGCAGAACATGATAAAAAGAAAAGAAACTAACTCAGCTGATTTTCAAAATATAAAGGTTTTATTCTGCTTTTTCAATAAACGGTATAAATGAAAAGTGTGTTGGTTTTGTTATAATTTTATATACATTGCTTTTAAAGTGTGTGAAAATTACAATCTTTTCAGGACAAAATAAAAAAAAACTTGCCTACCTCATCTGATTTTTCAAAAAAGTGCCCGAGAAACTAATGAATAATTTGTTTTTGGCCTAAGCTAGATTTTGTACTTCCTTTATTATGCCAAGAAGCTGTGTTCTATACTAAACTCCTCCAATTATGCCAAGAAATTGTGTTTTATACTAAGCTCCTCCAATTATGCCAAGAAACTGTCTTCTATACTAAGCTCCTTCCCTGATGATATAACTCTTAAGAAAATAATAAGAAAGGCGCCAATTCATACTATGAACAACAACATCCAATCAAAACAGAGAAATTCACAGGAGAATATAAAGATTTATTTTGTTACAATGAAACAAAGAGGTTAGTTATGCAACATAGATCTCTGCTGTTTTTAATGTCTCATCACTGGTTTTATCCGATACCTGCAAGGTAGATTTTTTTAAGGTAACTTAACTCTTTCATCTTTGTTTTATCCAATACCTGCAGGTAATTTTTCAAGGTAACTACACTATTTCATTCTTGCTTTTATACAAAATCTGCCAGGAAAATTTTCAAAAGGTAACTCATTTGTTTCATTCCTGTTTTATCCAATACCAGGTAAATTTCTTAAGAAAATATCTATGCTTAAAGTGCTATTTGTGTTTGCTGTCCTTCAGATATATAATTGGTTTCACATCCATGACAATATTGGTTTACTTCAATTATCATCCTGAAGATTTGCCATTTTATTACAGATTTCTCAACATATTGATTTACGTGAGTTTACTAACGGAGACATCAACCATCATTGTACATCATATTGTATTTCAAGAAGGTAGTTCCATAGAAACAGCAACTGACTCGATACGTTTAATAGTATACGATTGAGACAGCTAAACAGAATTAGTGCTGAACAATGAGTAGCAACCCCAGCTTGTATCGATAACGCACTACAATTAATCAAATTTTTATGCTTGTTGTTTTTTAAGTCTCAACTTCAGGCATCATTTATTTCAGAATATCTATATATTATACACCATCTGAAAGAGTAATAAATGTACTTTCCAATATGTATTTTGTTGTTTTTTATTTGTGTAAAAATAAAAATCGGCACTCTTTTCATCAATACCGCTTTGGCTGCAGTGACTGCAGAGCAGTCTGATGGGCTATGGTAATCAAACTCATTTGTGAGTGCATAAATGTTAATGAATATTCATGAAATTTTATGTCCAATCAAAGAATGAATTTTTCTATGCCATGGAAGTTAACATTTGTAAAAAAAAAAATGTTTTTGTAGAAGTTGCAGAAGTGAATCTGATTAAAGGTCATTAGGTATTGCACTTTTGTTCACCCATTTTTAAAAAGGTCGTGTTCTAACTTAAATTTTGACATATTAATCAACATTCTACAACATGATTTAGTACCTTGTATTAAGCGTCAAACTTTTTTTGTGCACCGGTGCAGTTGAAGACGAGCCACGCTTCAGTTGGCACCATCTTGGATTTAACCTCCAGGTGAAAGGTTAACAAAGTGACTGTCGGAATCCGCTAAATTTAGAACGAATTATCTGCATCTATCATGTTTTTATTCTAAATATAATCAAATAAAAATGTTTTGGCTTCTAAAAAGAAGCTAATATGTCTTTTTGGACATCCGACATCGATCGACGTCCATCGCTAATTTGCATATGACCGAAGGAAATAGGTCACTCAATGCACATAAATAAACTGTAATATTTGAGATAATGAGTTTCGATGATGTCTATGAACTAAAAATAAATCCTGAGAGAAAAATCAGGGTTGTCTTTGGCAAATTTTAAATTCATGTATTGAATTTGTGACAGATATTGAAGGCCAACTCTGGGTGAACTGTGACTAGACTAGACCTAAATAATAAAACTTTTTAACTTTATAGTAACCAGTAGCACTGGTCATATGCGACAGGATACTATCGATAAAATTTTACATCTAAATCATTTAAAATTACTGCAGTAGACTCTGTATGTATTTTAATTGAGAAAAGGAATGTTTAATACTGAATCTACACTTCAATAATTTTTCAGAACCCTAGCTAGATCTACTTTGCTTATATCTCCAGAGATTTTTTTTCCACAAATCATAAATGTTAGATTTGCACTGTTGAAAATTCAAATTTCTAGTAAGCCTATTTTTTAAGACTGTATATCCCTGTCAACAGTGGCCTACTAACATAAGTATTATATAAAACTAAGTCACCAAATTTGCTCATGCAGTTCTGATCAAGCTCAACTAACTTTTCATGATTCTAAGGGGGGGGAAAACCCAAAAATTATTCTGTAATTGGACTTGTTTGCATATTGAATGGATAAATTTGTAAATAATGAAAATTATAATATATATTGCTCATTTGAAGAAATCCTCAGAAATATTTGAGTATGTACTCAAACAGTATTCTCGCCATGGATTTACTTATTTATTATAGGTATATTAAGTGTTATGCAAAAATTTAAATGTGAATGATGAAAAATAATATGTTACTTAACCACTCAAAAGAAGCATGACCTCCTGGAATTAAAGGATTTTCATGTATGTTATACATTTTGTCATACCAGTATTAAAAAGTAATGAAAATAAATCAAAACATATACATGAACTACCTGTATAAGGAAGTTATTTTTGTCATATATATATGTATACATAATTACAGTGGACCACCTAAGTGACTGACTCAAAATGGTATGATTAGTGAGGCGGTCTCCTAAGTGAGGTTCCCTACTTCATAAATATTTATCAAGAGACTGAAAACTTGTGGCCTGAAATGTGAGGTGGTCTCGTAAGCGATGTGGTCTTTAGGTGAGGTTTCACTGTATGTACATATTTCCATAATCACATTTTCATAAATTCACAAGTTAATGTAGCCTATAAGGTTAGATAGAAATGAAATTAATATGTTGCTCTGAAGTTTGAACTTCTATAAATTTCTTATAAAATTGATTCAGCATGACAAATCATGCTGGGTGCAAACTTTTAGAAAGATCTCTCAAGTAATAAGGAAACTACATGAAAAAAAAAACTGAATATGTGTTCGTCATCGGTTACCCGATGTGCCAGCCTCCTTATGTAGTAATTTAGTACAACAAATTAAAGAAAATGACCAGATTTTTTAAACTTAAAATTGGCATAACTTTTGACACAATTAAGATATCTAGATAATTTAAACTGTTTTGGAAAGGGTTTAATCAGCTCCACAAGATCATTACAATGTTAAACAAGGTAGATCATTTTAAAATTTAGAACTGTGGTTGCTACAATGAGTCACATAGAAATGGTCTAAATGAATAATAGCCCCATTTGTTAATCTCAAATGGACAAAACAAGTCCTAACCTAATTCTTTAAAATCAAATTTGCCTCCCCAGCCACATCTGATAAATGTGGAACTGTCCCTTTTTTTCAATTTAACAAAGACAAGAAAATTGGATATGGGCATATAAGCAGTTTATATTTGAATGAGGGGCTGATAGTACTAATTGTGAATACTAATATGAGCTTACATGTACATGCAGGGAAATCTCCACCAGAGTGCCAGTATAGTAAGTGTCCAATCAGGCCTTGGTTTCTTGAGGATTTGACTTTCAGTTTCTTAGCACAAGTGTTGGGATTTTCCTTTCAACTCAACAAACCTATTGCCTATGGTTGATTATTTTTCTCCCAAGCTTCTGACACATGTTTATGCACATAAATAAAATCGGATGCAGGATTCAATTTATCCTAATCACAAAGATTATGTTATGAAATCATATTGTGATGCCATAGCATGTGTAGGTCATCTACAAACTAATGTGTGGACAGAGAATTCTAGCTAGGCAAAATGGAAGATATTCCTGTCAAATTTGAGTAAACAAGATACCTTGATATGTACATGTAGTAATCACAATGTCTGGTGAACCGGCCACTGATATATCAGAAAGTACAAAATGTTTCAGGATACAATTTCTATTATGATGAACTAGTAGCCAAGTCTATATCACTGGCATTCCATGTCCCCACTCCGCGTTATGCTGTATCAAGCAAGATTATAACAATTTCTTGACCTTTTTCATGTCTAAATTGTAAACTCTTTATTAGGTTTGGATACACACTTCGTTTCTCATTTTTAGTATCAGTAAGTTACTACAGGAATCTTGATCCTGATTTACAAACTCTTGGTATTTTAATGTTTTCACATCTGTACACTGGATTTAAGATTACAGGTTTGATATCAATATTAATTATGATTTATTCAGTAATTAGTTACTGGAGTCTACCCAGCCTATAGAAGGTAAGTGGTTAGAAGATGTCCACATGAATGGTCACACCGATTTAAGTCCATAATTAAATACATGTACATTACCACAATTTAATTTTATAGTTAAATTGACATTTTCTCCAGATATAGATTTATCAAAATCCAAATAAATATACTATATAAGATATAGATTCTTCTCATTTTGGCCTACCTGTTTACAGCTTTTATTTTTTGTTCCCAAGCTTTGGATAAGTAATATAATCTTGATGGCCCAAAATAAACATTTTTTTTGCTTTGAAGATTGCTGATATCAGCAATGTACCGGTGGATTCAAATAAAAAAAATTAAATTAAATGTGAGAAAATTGCAATCATTCTCTTTTTGGGGAAATCAACTTGCCGTGACCAAATTTTCATTTGTCCCTGCCAGTCAGGCTACAATTAATGTTGGATCTGGGGTGGTTATCAAATAATATCAAACCCATAAAAAGACTGTGTACAAAGGCCTTATAGCCTGTTTCTTTCACCTTGGACATAATTTGAGCTATTTCTATCAGCATTGTTAAGTAACTACAGGTGACATGGTGGAAGAACTTTAAAACTCAATAACAATGGAAGTGTGTTTTGCTTTAAGCTATTTCTACATACCTTGTTTTCCAGTACAAAGTTTTGAAATCAATAACAAAATCTTGGCCTCTTCTCTTGCATCCTTACATCAATGATTTATTTGTTTTGTCTTAATGTAATGATTTTATCAGGTGAAACAAAAGTCATTAAAACCATTTTCTTCATGCAATGTGAACTCCAGGTCTTATGCCTTGTATTGAGAAACAGTCAATACTTGGCAGCCGGTGCTGATAGAAATCAAGCTCCCCAATACTTCAGGTGTTTGCACGTCTATTTCTACCTGTACACTGTGAATGTTCTGTACAGGTGTACCACGAACTACTGCTACCTAATCAATTTCTGCCTTTCTCCGTAAACCTTTGTTGACACAGTTGCCTAGTAGCAGCCAATCAAATCTTGCCAACAAGCTTGTATTGGCTTCTGAAGCTGTGAAATTGCCTAATACCTTTTCATACTATGATAACAGCATATGATACCTTTGGTCAGTCCAAGCAAAAGCAGCATTATAATTATTGATAAAACCGAGAGCCACATGTCGGTTCTTGTTAATTCTTTTGTCCATTACATGAATATATATAAATATATCACAACATTTTCTACCCACTGCTCGTTCACATCATTTCCATCAAGATATTGATTTCAAGGTGTGTTTCCTTCCAAATAATGGGAATGAATTTTTGATCACCATGTCATGAAAAACATGAAGGCAGTTCAATATGATCATTATTTTTCAGTATTTAGAGAGCTTCCTTATTTCCAGAATTTTTTAACCCATTTTTATAATTTGATCGCAAAAAATAATCTGTAATTGACATAAAAGAAACTTGAAATATTATCGTTTTGCAAAGTGAAACCTAAGTCACATGCAGAAATATGACAAATTTTGAGCAGCTAATTAAAGTACAGTAACTGAAATAGTTTTACTAACAAATTATCTTGGGTTAGATTTATGAGCACCTGCATATAAGGGTCATTAATATTGTATTTTAAACTGGTTCCTTCTTATCAACACATATATTTTAAAGAAACTTGACTATATAACACACTATTGCTAAAAATAAGTGTGTAGAACGATGAATCTGTAAGCATTCCTATTGAACTCAGGGATTTTCCTAGGATGTTTAGGACCAATTCCCAATGAGAAAATGACTTTATTTTACCCCAAAATATGCAAATATTCCTCATTCTGAGTTTAAGAATAAAGAATTAAGTATTTTGAAACAAATATCTCAAATTAATTTTTTCTGTTTTAGTCAAGATTTATACATTTTTGCCCATTTTTTGTTTATCCTGGATCCAGAATTAAGGAGGTAGGATAATCCCTGGGACCCGTCACCTGATGCTACCAACTTTGTTGGTGTAAAAGCATTATTATGTAAATCATATACATGATGATTAAACTTAATTATTCTAGCAGATAATTAAAATCTATATAGCTTGAAATATAAAATGCATTGTTTTATGCAAATTCAAATCGGGTGCAAACAAAAGGAACTATTATCAAAAGAATCTCGGAACGAGTTTCATACGATTTCATTTTCAAATTGTCCAAATAGAGTTTATTCTAAAGAATTGGGTAGACGGAACTTCCATTAACTTGTAAAAGTCAAAAATACACGACTGAACAAATATTGAAAATATTTAATCAATAAATGATAAATAATTTGTTAAAATGGAATTCTTAATCAGTTGTTATGTTGTGTGTTGGTTTTTTTAAACCAATATAAGCTGTTGCTGACAGAAATTTTAAATGTAAATTTTATCTCATTCATCAGAAAGAATGCCCGATGAAAATAATAAATGCATGTGATATCATTAGAATGCTAAACTTGCCAGTTATATTAAATTCATCATCGCATATCAACATTCAGTATTTTTTATGAAGATAACCGAGTGTCAACAAAGCATGTGCAATACGAAAGTGGAATGATGCAAGAGCTTGTATTTAATTCACGTTCCTTTGACCACCTGAGTATAAAGACCACCTGGTCATAAAGACTGTTTTTCTGTTCACAATAGTACCACTTGTGTACAAATCAACCTCTATATAAAGATAACCACTAAACCTCCGTTATCTTTAGCGTAAAAATGAAAGTTTCTAATTATTATATGATAACGTTTGTTTCGCGTGTACCAGGAGGCGAAAAGATCAACCTTCAAAATTTCGGAAGCAAGCGTCTTGGTAACAGAGCTGTTACATCTGGGGGCCTGATTAACGTGCAACATGGCAAAACAGCCATCGTTGTACAAGTTTTTTGGGAATAAAGATAAAGAAACAGAGAAAGAAAGGTGTAGCCAGGAAGAAAGTAAGAAGAAGTATGAGTTGAAACGTAAGAGAGGATTTGTTGATTCCGAGTTTGACGGGTTGGTTGATACTGAACGTGGAATGATATGTACTCTCTGTCAAAAATACAAGAGTATGAGTGGGGCGACATCATTTTTAACAGGGAACACAACATACAGAATAGATAGTGTACGGTCACATTTTTCATCGCCAAAGCACTTGCAATGTGCAGCTGCTCTCCAGGCAGAGCAAAAAAGGGCAGCAAATGAATGTGCTGGTCCCATGGATAGGGTATTACAAAAACTTGGTGAAAAAAACAAAACCCTACTGTGCTCCCTTTTTAATACTGCGTACTGTGTAATGCAATCGGAAATGCCTTCACTGTGTACCCAACACTTCTGAAACTGCAAATTAAAAATGGGTCTGATTTGTCTAAAGTAAAGAGTTACCAAACCAACAAAGCATGTACAAGATTTGCCCCCTTTATTGCTGATGGAATAAGATCAGAAATTCAGAATTCTATTCAAAATGCAAAGGCTCTGTCAGTGATGTTTGATGGTGCAACAGATAGCAGTGTGAGTGAGGTAGAAATAATTTACTGTCGTGTGCTGAAGAGTGGAATTCCCACTGATTATTTTATTGGCTTGGAGGATCTTGAGCACGCCCACCAAGGTGTGTACGAAGCTATTGATAGAGCAATGGTTAAGTATGGTTGTGAAAATTGGAAGGACAAACTGGTAGGTGCTGGTTGTGATGGTGCAAGTGTAAATCTGGGTGCTAAAGATAGTGTTGCCACTAGATTGAGTGCTGACAGACCATATGTAATGAATATTCATTGCGTAGCTCACAGGCTAGAATTGGGGGTCTTGAATGCACTGAAAAATACACCCCTGCTTAATACAATCTATGATATATTGAATAAGGTTTTCAAACATTATCATTATTCTCCCAAGGCACTACGGGAACTTAGATCTACTGCAGAATCCATGGATGAAAAAATTATTAAACCAACCAGGCTTCAAGGAACCAGATGGATGCCACACTACACAAGTCCATCAAATCACTACTTGCTAGCTATGAAGTGATACTAACTCACTTTGAGCATGTTTCTCAGTCTGCACCAGGTAAAGCAACAGCTGAAGTGAAAGGTCGAGCTAACTTTGTTGCTCAAAAAATGAGAGACTGGAGGGTGTTACGCTTTTTATGTTTTTCACTCAAGATCTACTTGAGATTATTAGTACACTGAGTCTGAAGCTGCAAGCCAGTGGTGCAACTTGCAACACAGTTTTTAGATGCTCTTGAAGCTGCAAATCTTGAACTGATACAACTACGACAAGCTCCTGGGACACAGCTGCATTCGTTTCTAGAAACCTTGGTCATCAATGGCACAGAATGCAAATATAAAACTACAAATCTTCGTTACTATGATCCTAATAGAGATTACAATGATTTTCAGGGTGCCATAGACACAGTACTAGATAAAATAAATGGTGTAGGTTAGAGAATCCCAGTGATCCAACAAAACCCATACTTCAAGCCTGCAGAGTATTTGATTTAAAGGAATGGCCCCAAACTAGACAGGGTTTAGCCACATTTGGAAATGAATCCATTCAGCTCTTAGTTGATCATTTTGGATTATTCTTGGATAATCAACAATGCCAAAGGGATCTAATTCCTCAGGAGTGGACCCAAGTGAAAGCACACTTTTGGCAACAAAATGCTCAATAACCCAGCACATGACATTTCTTTTGGCTCCCTATTCATGGGCAATAGTGACAGGTTTAAAAATATACTATCACTAATTGAGGTTGTTATGGTCATTCCAGTAGCTAGTGCTGTTTGTGAGAGAGGGTTTTCTTGTTTAAAGAGAATTAAGTCAGACTGGAGATCTCGACTGACAACTCACATGATGAATCACCTTTTGGTTGTATCCATAGAGGGCCCTTCCTTGGATGATTATAATGCTGAAGAGGCAGTACAGTTGTGGTGGTCAAGTGGCCAAAGGCAAAGAAGACCAAATTTTGAGACCCAACATGAAACTGACACACTTGAAGATGATTTATTGAATTTCATGCTGAACTATAATCCAACAGTCTAAAGAATAGATAGAACATTTGATAAGCTCACTGTTACATGCACAATTAAAGCAATTGTTTGGATCTTCTGTTTAAAGTTGAAAAGACACTTTCAATTACATGTTTCTTACCTATACATATTTTTGCAGCATTGACTGTTTTTTCAATTGGACAATGTTTAACATTGAATAGACTTACATGTAGAGAAAATCTCTATTTTAGCGAAGTTCAATTTATCATTTTGTTCTTTTCTTTCATGCATTGTTGAAGGAACAACTGAATAAAGTACATTTCACAGGTCTATTTCAATCTTTATTATTATATGTATTTCAAATGCCTGACATTCGGGCAACCAAGATTCAAATTCGGACAAGTCAGTTTTGAGTTTTACTTGCCCGAAGGGCAAGTAGATTTTAAAGTTAATGTCAATCCCTGTTCTGTTCACAATAGTACCACTTGTGTACAAATCAACCTCTATATAAAGACCACCTCCCTATAAAGACTGGTTGTTGCATACCTAAGGGGATCTTTATATACAAGTTTCACTGTGTAAGTGAATGATAATGACATTTTTTTCGACATTGCTTTAGCTTGAACAAATATTTGAAAATGCCTAAACAAGGTTCCCAAAGTGTTTGACCTAGAGGTCACTTGCATATATTATGAAACATTTAACGAGTATTCCCGACAAATACCGTATTGCAAAACTTGTATCCAGAGGAATTTTTGTATTGCATCATAATATTGCATTTTTTTTCAAAAAAATCTACAACAGCTCTATTCTTAGCCTGGTATTACAAAACCTACAGTTTGACTTTTTTTATTGTGAATATATTTCATAACATAAAAAAAAAAGCGGACATGAATGTTCTTCCTCTGAGTACTAACGTGTTAGAATCAATTTACTATTTAGACCACTATCTGACCGACTCATGGTGTGTGGCAAGGGCTAGTCACGCCACACATTAAATCACCTGCAACTGACTGACTCATAGTGGTCAAATTTGTGGTTGTTTTTTATGTGAGGTTCTGTACTTATATTTTATATTTTTCAAGAGATTAAAATTCACTGTCAGAAATGTGTAGTGGTCTCCAAACCAAGGTCATCTTTTGGCAAGATTCCACTGTACCAAAAGCACTGAAACAGGTTGTTATTTTGAGAAATGAATGAATGAATGAGAATGAGAATGAGAGAGAGAGAGAGAGAGAGAGAGAGAGAGAGAGAGAGAGAGAGAGAGAGAGAGAGAGAGAGAGAGACAGACAGACAGACAGACAGAGAGAGAGAGAGAGAGAGAGAGAGAGAGAGAGAGAGAAAATTGACATTTTACAGAAACATATAGTAACAAAGGCTAAGAGCAAACATAAAATGAGGGTCAAGCATGATTCTGGCGAGTGTCCAGTGGACAAATGGTCAACAAATATTTGCACAACATAGTGGTAATGATTTTTTCACATTAAAATAAAATTCTAATAACTTTAAACACAGCAAGCATCCATCTGCAATCCACTTGATAAAACAAACACCAACCTCCTCATAAATGTATGTTTGCTCATTTCATTGTATGTATCATTTGTATTATCAGTATCCACACCTTTATTACTGTAACATTTTTAATCACACAAAACCATCATTTGAGTCCAAAAATCAGCCATCCATGGCAATTAAGCTGACTCAACACTCAATCTTACTGAAAATCAAGGATACTCTCATTTAACATATGCTTAATTTTTTTGTCTATAAAATTCTTTTTCTTGTAAGTCAACATTTTCTCTTGTTGATCGCAAAAAGTATTAAATTGAATCCAATTTTCAATCAGCGTAAAAATACAAAAAACCAACATGTCCAATAAACACCATAGCCGTTGTAACTATATTCACATTCAAAGTACTCGTCAGTTAAAGAATTTTTCTCCATACTGCTCAGAGTTTCAATACAAACTAAAGAAATCCAGCAGTAAAGTATCACAAAAACGCTTCACTCAAATTGTATTATACTAGGTCAAGCATTTTATGTCAGATTGAGCTGATTTTTCTTTATCAAAGTCTTTCTTTGGTGATGAATAAACATGCAAGAAGTAGAATTCAAGCCCTCTGATGAAATAAATCAAGTGTTCTGCATTCAATTTAAACATTTGTCAAGGGTATTCCAGTTTTATAAGCACTTTTCAAGGTCTGTGTGAACCCTGATTATGTAAATATGGGCGACTTCTGGCCCAGGGGTTGACACTCACTCTGATCTGCCTTGTTAGACAGATGAACATTAAAACTAACCAACCCAGAAGTCAGTTATGAGATTAAAACATAAAAATAATTAAAAACATAATTTTGTATTAAATATAAATCAGGGCTCAACACTAAGGCACGTCCGACCGACCCTGACTAGTAAAAGATTGGTCCGGTCTAGTTAATTTGTGTCAAAGTAGCCCGACTGGTCGGGTTAAAAATATCACTTCAAATAGATTGAAGATCTATTATTAAAAAAAAATTGTTGTGAAAAACCATTTTCTTCTTTTTGTAATTTATTTACCGATAGTGGGACATTTATTTACATTACCGGTGATTGTGATAATAGATATGTCGCTGATATTACGTGCCGTATAGAGACTTACTTTCATTTTGTCAATTTTGTCGCCATATATTGTAATACGCCCTCTGGTGAGAGATTGGTATATAAAATAACCGGAAAAATGGTAACATTACCAGGATGACGCTTAAAGCCACTGGAATGACACATCAGATTATGTTTTCGTCATTTTTAGATTATTTATATACAACTAAGAAGAATAATCTATTTCAATGTGAGAAGGGAAACAGTGTTCAAGGTATTTTGATACAAACTGTACGAGTAGTTACGTCGGGTTCAATATCACACTAGTACTGATATGGCTTAAATATGAAAAGCTAGATCGGTAAATACGCGGACAATACCGACAAAATATCTTTTAATTTAATGTAAAAAAATATTATTAACATTTAAAAGTAAATTATTCCACAAAAAAATGAAAAGGAGCTTCAATCCAGTTACATGTCCCGTCATTCCGATAATTGGCGTCTTTTCGGTAATTCTATGGACCCGTAAAAATTCAGATTGAAAGTGAAACCGAAAGCTTCGGTCATAAAATCATAAGTGCGTGCAGCTTCACTAGCCAAGCCTAGGCATATTTTAATTTAACTGGGTATATAGAATGGTACGTTTCTTTTTTGATAGTTTTGTTTGAATTTAGCCACGATATCTCTAATAAAGCAGAACAACTTACGATAACTATCGATATCTGATTACACTGAGTGACTGACGACGGCTTCTTTATAGTAGTGGAGACATACATGTAACTAGAGATGAGGGTGTATCAAGGAAAGCAAAGGGCAGAACAGAAATCAGAATTTATTTTACAATAATTAGGCCTAAAAGAAAATTTCAAACTTACATACATACTTGTTTCTTGACTTCTATAAATAAATTGTCAAAGCATTCAAGCTAACTGTCTATTCAGGTTTTATTTTGTTCTTGATAAAATTATAAATCTGGAACAATCAGCATGAATACAGTGTACAAATTGAGGATAATTTACTTGCACCACTAAGAAATGACATGTATGTTTTATACTGTAACAAAATATACTTGTATTCCAGTCCTACTTATTAGAGTTAGTAGGCTTGAGTACTCTAGAGATTATATGGAATTATTTCAATCATGAAATAATTCATTAATTTCTTTCTGTTCTTATTTGTTTTTTTATATTGTTTAAAAAATCAGTTAAAGCAGTAAATAGCATTTAATGGTGCAGCAATAGCTAAAAAATGAGACATAGATATGCACAAGTCTTCTGCCCGTTCGTCGGGCAATTTATGAAATTAATATGTGAGCTATATTTTACCACTTATTAAAAATTAAAATATAGTGTTTTCATTAAAATCTTTAGATGTAGCGTACCCTAATTAAGTAGGATATGAAACTCTGGAAGAGAGATATCTATAGATATGATGTAACCAAGGTCAGGTCTAGTGATGTTGAGGTCAGGTCTAGTAAAATTTTCTGGTACTGGTCCGACTGGTCTAGTTCTTTTTAAAGTTAATGTTGAGCCCTGTAAATGTAGCTTTAATACTGGAAATATCTAAATTTTGCTCCAGGTTTAAGCTTCAATTCATTGTACTGTATACATGTATTACCAACATGATGAAATCTGTTTGAAAATTTGACTTACTCATTCAGGCATGCAGAAAGCGTGTTTTCATATATAATTTACAGCTGTGCATAAGTATCCATCTTCTTAATTGGGGAAAACTTCAATATATTTACATATACATATTTTCTGGAAATCTGGGAAAATATCAAATCATACTTAAAATTTGGAGTAAATGAGACTTATTTGTTATGGGGAAGCCTTTAACTCATCAAACCCTGAAAAATAATGGACTCTTTTGTAAATCAATGACTAAGGCCAGTCCAAATGTGTCATTAGGGGGATGAATGGTATAAACAATTTTGAATTTCACCTTAAAATCACTGCTGGTCAATTGTGCCATTTGTGGAGGTCAAGCACCTGTCTATTAATTACAACAACATTGAGATATAAAGAGGTACTGCAGTAACTTACCATCGTCTTCCATTTTGTGTGATGTTATTAGATGTTACTAATATCAGAGAGTCTTCTTATATTTGATGTTATCTACAAAATAACAGAAACAAAAAGTCAATACAAACTATAGAATCTTAATAAACAAATATGAAATATTTTGAAAAAATAAAATATCCATTTACAAGCAGGTGTTTTAAGTATAAACCACAAACTCATACACACAATATATCTATATGTACACTTTCAACCATACTTGATATATTAAAATTTCAGGTGCTTCTATCAAGAATTTCATTCATATTGATCCTAAAATATTCCAGTTTACTATTCCAATATTTGCAATGTTTTATAAACTGCTGTCCTCCATGATACTAAGATGATGAAAAAGACTACCAGAGTTATTTTAATCTAAAGTAGAAAAATTGTCAGTTTTGGGGAATTTGGCATAATACATTGAATCCTTCGAAAGATATAAAGCAGATGAGTTCTAGTCAGTAAAACAGAGGATTCTCTCTCTCTCTCTCTCTCTCCCTCTCTCTCACACACAC
Organism: Atrina japonica; assembly: GCA_030159075.1. Classification (NCBI taxonomy): domain Eukaryota; kingdom Metazoa; phylum Mollusca; class Bivalvia; order Pterioida; family Pinnidae; genus Atrina; species Atrina japonica. The sequence goes on from BROG01000077.1 coordinate 616,716, forward strand.
ATACACACACACAGAATACTGTTTTACAAATAATTAAATAAATCTGCTTGTCAAAGGTTAGAAAATGGTAGGGGGCTTATACAGAGTACATAATTATACAACATACTGATAAGCCTTTTTTTTGAAATGTTATTTAATGCTGTATTTAACAATTTTTAGTTATATGGTGGTGGTCTTTTTTTAATAGTTGACGAGAGAATCTGGTTACAATGTACCAGAGAGCAACAGTCTTAGGCAAATTGCAAACAATCTCACAAACAAGATGTGTTTGTGAAACACAAATGCCCCTGGTCCAAACAAATTTCTATGCTGTCAAAGAATATGTATACTTTAAATATAGCAATGACCTACATTTGACCTTCACCCCTTCCCACAACATGTGATGTCAGTGAAGTGTAAGCAACCCTTAGATGATTCACAATCCAAACTTGAAATATTGCAATTTATATGTAAGCAGGACAAAATAAGGGACAGACAAACAGAAGGACAGACGGACGAGAAGGGGGGCAGCTTAGGTTTCAGCATGGGTAGAACCTGGACTGACTGAAAGTGAGTCTTCATGGATCAAAATTCAAGGCACAATGCTCTAACCAATTGGCCAGAAACCCCAATGTTTGTATTTGTATAATTAAGCTAATAGAGTCACAAGCAGGAAAATGCATTTCTTGCAGTATTTTAATAATATATACATACTCTAAAAGTATTTATAAGTGTTTAGATAATAAAACTGATAATTTCACTGTAACAAAATCTCATTCATTTAAGACAGTTTTATCCATCACAATGGATCAGTTGTTTCCTTAAAACCAACATTTGATGGTTATGAAATATTCAACATACTATATTCCCCGAGGTACGAGATTTACAGATAAGATCTCCAGCTATCGGATTGTTAATCAATAGAGTCGTTTAACTCTTAGAATCCACATTTAATCCATTACTACATGTGCACATGCAACCTTTTTCTGTAAATTATTTTGCACATGGATTAATGCAAGTTCCAGCATATTTTATTATTGTATAGTTAATGAGAGACACACATACACCGGGTCCAGTTTAGCAATTCTGTCTCAGAAGTCAGTTGAACTAGCTGAACCACAACCTTGACTAATCCAATCCAAAAATTACCAGTCTTGAACTGGCAGACCAGACATTTTGAAATAATAAAAAAAAAATTACTGGTCAACTGGACCAGTGAATATAGGAATTTCACTGGTCAAAGTAACTTTTTTACTGGTCTGCATATACATTTAAAGTTGTAATGAAATGGAAAATTAGTGGTCATTTGGATCAGTTATCTGATAGATTTCACTGGACTTTTGTCAAATTACCAGTTTTCCTGGTAAGACAAGTGAATTTCAAAAACTATGGCAGACTACTGCTAATTTCAAACCCTGATACAGTCAATTCAACACCGAGAACATATATATTGAGATAACTGTTATAACAAGAATATATCTGTTGGCGTGTTACCCAATGAACTCAACTAACAATGTATAACACTACCCTATATAACATATAATATTAAATGTGATGTTCCCTGTGCATTTCTTACATTTTTTTTTAGCAAAATCTGGTTATGACAAGGTTTAAATCTATCCCCTTGCACTACACTTTAGGTAAACTACCAGTTAGGTCTAATCTCTTATTTGAGTACAGGATCTTCATAATGTTACTGGCAAGAAATATAGGTCTTTTTGCCCAGGGAACCACAAATTAAGTTAGGTGATGTATCAATTGTGCACAGTAAACTAATATTTTGTTTAACTCTCAAAACTAGAACTAAGAAAACAGTAGATTTTGAAAACTTTCAGAAATAAATTCTTCTGCTTTACCCATTTTTAACAAAAAATAGCCAGTGAATATACTCTTATATATTTATTATTCTTACATTTCCCCATGCCAACATAGACTTCTTAGAAGCTTTTCTGGTTCTTGATATAATGGGAAAGATGGTTATGTAATATATATTGCTATAAATGTTGTCTTGCAGAAGAAAATCTCTTTCATGAGAAACTAAAAATTGTTTTTATTGTTCTTATCATCTGTTCACAATTGATCACAGCTATCATTGTTTTTTTCGTCTTCTTTCATCGGTGAAATGTGCCTTATTGATAACCAATACGTGACCAGAGTTATAATGTTGACACACCTCTTAATGTGTATGAGTATCAGTAGTTTATCTATGCAACAATTAACGGGGTGGCTACCATGCTTTCACTGGCATTGTTTTGTGACAAACAAAATAATGATTATGCTTCTTGTTAGGAACTGAATAGAACAATGGGAAAATATCGACATTCTATTTCAAATTTGTTCAATGTAAATACAAAGAGTTTTAAACTGACAAAGACAACACTTCCAAAGAGGGTTAAATGCGGCCCAAGCACAGTCATTATACAGTACTTGATCAAAAGTATAACTAAACAGCAAATGAAAGGTTGATGCCAGAATTTTTCACAGGTAGTATTGAACAAACAAGAGTAAACATTGTCAAGTTGTGGATTTTACAGATGGCCGTTATATTTGGCGTTTACATAACCAAGCCATCTTATGTTTAGATATATATAAGTGTTAAGTGTTCAACACTTCAGGAAGGATGAAGCGACCCAGCTTTATGAGATAGTTTTTTGTCCGTGTGTCAACCTACACAAATAGCCAGTCACCGACATCAAAATCAATTACAAAGACTCCATTAATGTACAAGAAATGGCTTTTGGAATTCTGTACTTTTTTATTCTTTTACTTTTCCTGACCAAGATACTCCTATACTGTACCTGTAAAATGGTTCATAATTCTGTATTCAAACAATTTTGTATTCTCTCACTTATGTTGGCAATAACATGAGAGGTGAATGTCAAATAAAGTGAAAGGAGAAATACCAGTAGTGAGAGAGCTAAGAGTTAGGTAACATGAGAGAGATACATGTAGAGAGAGAAAGCTTAATGACGAAGTATTAGATAACATGAGAGAAGAGTGAGTAATGCATGTAGAAAATGCTAACATAAATGTTACATGTAATTAGAATGAGAGAAGAATGAGATAAATGTAACTTGTAAAAAGAGAGATTAAAGCTGTCATCGCAACTATTCAACAAGTTTTGAATTTGAAAAAAAAATGATGAAGTGAGCAGTCGGGTTGTGTGCACTTGACAAATGACAAGGTACTCCTTCTCATATTTTTACAAAGATGACAACAAATAAACATTATAAGAGACATAGCTGTGAAACATTTCTATCAAATTTATCGAAATGGATGCAAGTGGTCCTGTAAAACGGGCCGAGTGTTTGGATATATATTTCCAATTTGATCTTGGTCAGACTTCTCTTAGATTGGTTATTTCGGAAGTGAAGACATTCATTTCATAACAGGTGGTCTGAGCTCCTGTTTGTTTATAATTTAAGATTTTCTCGTGGGGAATTTGGAATTATGTTGATATTCTTAAGTTTAAATTAATTAATTACATGCTTGTGAACTGTATAATAGCCCACAAAATGTCCAGATAGAGTAAATGAACTTTGTTGATATCAATATTTATTTTCAACATGTAGGTGAGTTATACTTAAACTTCATTACTTCACACGTTTGTTCTATGCGACTGTAGTTAGACAATGAAGACTGATTTGTAAACTCGCCTTTTATATCAGTTGTGGCGGCTTGTTTCAATTCAGAAAACTGAACAAATATGAAGACCAATGGAAGTAAAACACTGGGGATGTTTCAAAAAACAATATTATTATTTTTTATTTTATTAAATTGGTTTAAACGTTGAGATGACGACTTTAAAGGAGAATTGTGTTTGAAAACATTAGAGAGAAGAGTGAGAAATACATGTAGAGAGCTAAAATGAATGTTATCAATGATTAAAATGAGAGAATGAGAGACAAATGTAGAGATAGAGCGCTTTAACTTAGTTAAAGGAGAAAATAGCTAAAACAGATTTTAAAAAACATGACAGGATTGTGATATACAAATAGAAAGATAAGAGCAAGAAGTATTAGATGACATGATGAAGGAGAGAAATACATGTTGAGTTAAAGGAGAATTGAACATGCTGTAGGTGAGAGATGGGAAGGGCCAAAGTGTAAGATATCACAATGCTTTCTTTAGTGAGGTGCACGTAAGGGTTATTTAATTATAATGGCAAATGTCATCTGCAACACAAATCCTGGGTTTTATTAACATTTGCTCTTGACTAAAAACAACTTTCAATTACAGGGCTTTTTATCCTCTATATTTATAGCCAATATTGGGCTGTATTCCAAATTGAAAATCTTTTATTTCGCAATTTTTTTATGCTCATATTTTTAATCATTATTTTCTTAAATGTTTAAATACAGCAGCTTGACGATAAAAAAGTTCTCAGCCATGATTTTTCCCAACTTTCACATCTATTTTTCAATTTACTCTAGAACTAACAGTAAATTGACTTGTTTATTCATGTTTATGAAATTTATGTCTATTCATGATTATGAAATATACATAATCAGAATGCTTTAAAGTAAAATAAAAAACCCAAGATATAAAATCAATAACACGCACCAACAATTACAAAATGCCTGAACCAACTGTTAAAAGAGATATGTAAAACTTTCACATTTATAACCACAGCTGATGGAAAAGACTACATTAGGGTTTCAATCAAATGCACATACTCAGATATAAGACTGGAAACAAATAAATTTATGTAGTATTAACAACTCATGAATTATGTAAAGACGTTTTACTGGGTATCCAGATGAATGGAGAGCTAAAACTAAAGAATATTGCCTTCCCAAGCTTTTGTCCGATCCCAGAATGTAAATTTTTGTTGCTAATTGATCTTCAAGTTTCTCATTACTAATGCTATTGAAAAAAAGTATCTGTTATTCAGCAGGGAAAATTATTCTTGCAGAAATGGCACATTGATCTGCCAAGCTGATATCGTTCATTCCAGGTACATACAGGTATATACACATGTATGCTTGTTACATTAATGCTTTTCTTTACCTTCCAAGCTATATATCAATATCTGATGCATCAGCCATAGACCAGGACTGTAACAGCCTCATTACCAGACTTGGATAGGGGTGAACTAGTACAGGCATGTTTATAATAATACATGTACTTGTTTTGCAAACTTACACCTAACTGGCTCCAGAAAATACAATACATGTTTTAAACAGAGACCAGGAATAACCAGAAATATGTACATGCAATCTGGGATGAGCACTACTTGACATTTATTGAAATAAAAAAATGAAATCCTATTGAAAATATGCTTCTTCTGTATCAACCAATCATTTTTTTCAAACATATAATAGCTTTTTCAATGGTTTTTTGGAGTAGGCTGGGAGAGTAAAAAGTACCTTTTCCACTGGTCCTGAATGATTAAAACCTGCTTTAACGACCACCTGTGTAAAAAGACCCTGGTTTTTTGTTGTCCCCATTGTACCATTTGTGTACAAATCAACCTCTTAGTCTATATAAAGACTGGTTTTGTTGTGTTCCTGAGGTGGTCTTTATATACATGTACAAATTTCACTGTATACCGAGATAGTTACAATCTACATTAGATTTAGATCAAATTCTCATTTCTTCCATTTTTTTATGACAAAATGTTACCAAACCAAACACTGAATTTTGTTTTTACACTAGAAACCAGATTAACTCATAACAGATGCATACTTCCTATTCACCATGATATAAATGAAATTATACAGCCAACAAAGGGAGAATCCTCTTTTTATCTCTCTTTGTTTTGAAATTTTGGCATTCAGCAGTGTATGATAAAACAAGACTACAAAATAACACAGGAGCTATCGTTATGTAGATGTTATATTACGGCCAATACAAATCACGTAACCTCATTTTGTTCTCAATGAATTTCATTTTTAAGTCTTCATTATTCCTATCATAACCTGCAGGTTACGGTCATTCCTTTTAGCGTATCTGTAAATGGGTTATGACAATTTCTGTTATTTTGTGGCCTGTAAAACCATCAGTGTGTGTGAATATTCATGTGAACAAATATGACCAGGCCTTGACCTTAACTTTTTTAACAACTTGCCCAGCTGGGCAAGTGCTTATGAAATTTTGGTTGCCCGCCATGAAAATCTACTTGCCCGCAAAATATAGCTGAATTCTGTAAAATAGTTCTAGAGGAGTAGAACATGCTAGTATATTATTACTTAAAGATCTAGTTAATCCAACTGACGTTTGACAGACGACGTGATTCTAAAATTAACTTTCTTGCAGTACGCATGCCCACTCCCTCAGATCAGTCGTCTACTTTTTAACTTTCTATTTTAAATAGGGAAGTAGGTCAGTGATTATATAAAGCATTCCACCTTTTCATTTTTGCTTTATGTACTCTACATGCTTTGTTCTGTTGTTCAACAATATTAAAATACGATAATAAAGGTCAACACAGCAAATTAATCAGTACTTTAATAAATAAACAAATTTCCAGTGCACTTCCGGTTTTGCGATTGAAAGTGGTCATTCTAAACACCACAACAACACAAGGTTGAAAGTGGTCGTTTTCGGCATTCTGTGTTCTCGCTGCTCTAAAAATTATAATTAAACACGGGAAATGGTAGTAGCGATGTGGAATACTTACTACAGTTATATCTATTCATTTTTATGTAATCTTTCTGCTGAATTTTGAAAGCGATTATTGAGATGAAATATTTTAAAAGGAGGTAATTAGGTTGACCCGTACTTCTCTGAGCACATGTGTTAACAGCAATGGCGGATTATGTAAACATGCTTGGAGTCGCTAAAAATAGAGTTCCATTTGTCCGTTTGGACGGGTTGTCGAGGGATTTAATTTTTGGTGGGTTGAAAGACATCGATGAACTTGTGTTTACCATTAACCGTTTGAGATTTTTTACTCGCCCGACTGGGCAACTGACACTTGAAATCTTGTTGCCCAGGATCAGCTTTTACTTGCCCCGGGCAACTGGGCAACCGTTTATGCCGAGCCCTGATGACAATTTACATGTTCAGAACTGGTGCTGGGTTTTACAAACAAAATTGTGATTTTTATTTTCAGATGGCAACAAAAAAATTTTGGTGAAATGTTGATGCCTGTATTCTTTTCTAAGATAATATATCTATTACACAAGTCTGTTGTATAATATGATTATCCTCCAATTTAACATGATGCACAAAGAAATATAACTCTTAATTATACATAATATCATCAGGGGCATTGATATAAGAATCATTCATACTTGTCCTTGGGCAAGTGACTATGAAATATTTGGTCATTATATTCTAAGGGAATTTTCTCTTAACATAAATTTTCAATTCTAATTTATAATCATTTTATTTTGTATGTATCTCATATAATCCAAAAACAAAAGTACTGCATCATCAGAGTATATATAGAATTCTTTTAAACATGAAAGTGTAAAGCAAAAAGGTTTAAAAGAAAAATAATTGAAACATATTTTTTATCGCAAATCTTCATTGGACTGAAAAATTTGAAAATGTAAAAATCTCTTCAAATTCATTGTTATTTGACTTCAATTGTGAAATTCACTGGAAAATGGGAAATTAATTAATTTTCTGCATTGGAAATGGAATCTTATTTTAGCCCCTATGATAGCATGGAAATTTCCTGAATGTATATAACACAGTAATTGATTAACTGAAACAAGTCTTACAGATTCTGGAGAATAAAACTGGAATGGATGACAAGTGAAAATTTTCAGATCAAAAGCAAACATTTTCCCCATTTGGCCAATATAGATTGTAGCTACTTTACTTAGGAGCAAGCCTGGCTTAGTCAGTAGCGTGCTCAACTCTTGATCGCGAGTTTGAGTCCAGTCGGTGGTAGGTTTGTTTCCTGTCTTTCAGATGAGACATTAAAAATCGAGGTCCTGTGTCGCAGTTGGTGCCGGCATGTTAAAGAACCCTCACTGATCAATGACTATAAGTGCCGAGCATAGTCCAAAATTTGAAGCCCTTCATCGACATTTGGTGATGTCTCCATAAGAGTGAAAGATTCTTGAGTGGGATGTTAAACGACAATAAACAATCTTTACTTAGTGTCAAAAGGATAATACATTATAATTGAAAATTGGTTAGTTGATTAATTTTTCAGAGACAACTGATTATATTTTTCTTAAATTGATTATAACTCTGAAATAACTCATCATCTTCTCCCCCCCCCCCAAAAAAAATAAAAGTTAAAATAAAGATTCTGTGTATTTTTTTATATACTTTTCTCAAATAGTTATTATTCTTGACCTCTGTATATTTGCTTGTGAGTCTGTGTATCTAAGGAATACGGTAATAAATAGTTCTGTAATAATAATATAGGGTTTCCACTAAGAGCCGAAGGTCAGATGTTGGAAACCTCCGAGTGAAAATTTCTAGGACAAAAACTCAAAGTTGAAAAGTCCTAATTAAACTGTCGAGTCTCAAAATTACAAAATTCAGTGCATGTTTTGTAAATGCAAAGCCTATACAACTTGTAAATGTTGAGCAGCCAGTCAGGGTTACAATAATTATGTCAGGACACTTTTTAAAATTGAATACAAACACATGTATATTCCTAAACCTAATGTCAAGTTGATTTTCTTTTTAATATTAGTCATGAGGCATTTCTGAAGTTCTATCAGAATTATTTCATATATCTAAAACACTTTTGATCATTCAGTCACACGTTTTAAAAGTTTTCATAGTCCCTAGTGATTTGTGGAAAATACTATATAGATTTACAAAAAGTAAAAAGAAACTGAGCACTAGCAAAGAAACAAACTAAATGACATCTGGTTTCTTTTTATGACTCATCAATTATAGCCAGAAACTGAGGACTTCTTTTTGTCCTTTTTTTTATTTGGGGGGGAGGGGCACAAACAAATAAACATGGTATGTTTTGTAAACTGTCAGTCCTCAACCTGCTATTGGACAATTTAGCCAAACAGTGAGTCATTTCTCTCAAGGCTGGCTAAATGTGAAGAAAAAATTGAAACTGGTTAATTTTTTGGTCCTGTTTTGTGTGTACCATACTATTGTTTCTATAGAAATATGTAGTGTGGCCAAAGACTAATGGGTTAGACAATACTCAATAGTGAATACATACAGGATGACTAATGCTATTCTTGATTGACAACAGAATAGTCATGAAAATTGTCTCAGAGTTTTTTAAATTCACCAGTCTTACCAGAAAAACTGGTAAATTTTACAAAAGTCTAGAGAAATCTATCTGATTACTGGTCCAAATGGACCAGTACTTTTCCATTTCTTTTCAACTGTGTATATATACAGACCAAAATCTATTTGAGCAGTGTAATTCCTTTAATCACTTGTACTGTTGACCAGTAATTTTTCTTTTATTTCAAAATGTCTGTTCTCCCCAAATCAACCTCTACTGCTCTCGACTTCATAACAGTGTGTCACATGTACCACACCTGTATGTTTTTACAAGTTTAACATCATGCTGCATAAATTACCAAACATATTTTGTATCAAAGTTTTTCAAGCCTGCATAAAAAATACTCAAGCTCAACTTTTATTTTATTATTTTGACTATAAAATTGTTTATAAAACTTTTGGATTTTTGTGATTAGGAAACATGTGATTTTTAATCATTTACAAATAAATTTTTGTGTCACACTTATGATTTTTCAGTAAAAAGCGAATAAATATGTTGAGTACGGTACTCAAGATTTGAGTATGTACTCAAACATTTTAAAATATTTTTTAAGTTTTCTTGAAATGAGCAATAATTTTATGCCATCAATATACAAACATGTTCAGTTACAGAATGAAGTCTGCATGTTTTTACCTTAAAATCATGAGATGTTAGTTGAGCTTAAGTACCGGTATTGAGTAAATTTGGTGACTTCGGACCCTGACTGTATAGTATCTGGAGGACACTGTCATTGACCTCACAGTGAGAACTTTCAGGTAGCCAAACTTAAATTTTCAGAAGTAAAAAATATAATAGCCCTTAGACTGCTATGCACAACTTAAGTTGTTTCTCAAACTCATCATTGATGATAATGTCATACGGGGTTTTCACCTGTACAGATGACAATGTCAAATTACTCAAGATATGAAATTATTTATAAAGTATAAACACTGACAAACATTTTGATGTATGTATTATCTCTGTATCTTGTACACTTTTGAACTGCCTTAAATCTGTTATTTATTTATTTATATATATCAATTAATTATAGTGAGGGCCTATATTGACTCTAGTAATGTAGAAGTCAAAGGATTAACACAACAAGAGATCCCAGAGCCCACCATGGAATGTTCTAATTCTGATCTATAATAGAATGTTCTTTTCTCTTCTTTTGTGTCTCAACAATGAATCTTAACTTAAATCCATATTTCTGTGAATATTTTTTCATGATAGTATAGCAAAACTAAACTTGAACTGATATTACATTTTCAGAGAGAATGGGATTCTACATGGCCGACAGGCATCCATCTTGAATTTTGATCTCCCTTAAAATGTTATATTCATATCTACAGTCCTGGATATAGCCCTATAGAGTTATTACATAAAATACCAGACATGTGTTATTGTGATGACCAGAAATGTACAGAAGCTATATCTTGGGAAAGTGTAACATTGTGAGCAAAAAGCTTTAAGTTTCTCTATCAACAGTCTGAAAGATGTGGTTTCATCTTTTGTAATAACAGAGCATAGTTATTACATAAAAGTCTTAACTTCCTGTAAGGACAAACACGTGCTATATTTATTTTAATAAACCTTACATCGGTTTAAATTTTTTGCTCATAAAATTCAGGTTTTTAGGCACAGCGGCTTGTAATACCAGAAATGTAACAGGTAGTGACCCAATAAATTAAAAATCGTATAAAGAATTTCTTACGATGAAGTGGTTGAAAGGGTTGTTGTTTTATGACTCTTTACTGAATGTAAGCGAATCCTTTTTCGGTATCACATCATGATGCAACAGAAACAGAAGTTAAAAAAATGGACCAGTAAATACTGTCTACTGAGTAAAATATAGATTGATTAAATGCAAAAACTATCATATAAAATTTTTAAAATTTTTAACATTTCCTGGCAAATGGTTTTCTTGTTAATATATAAACAATTTTGTCTTTATGCAGAGCATTCGTTTAATTTAAAGGGCATTTCGGTAATTTGCAGGCATTCAAAGTACTTCCGGTTCTTACTCCAAACAAATGCCTATTGCAATTTTGTAAAGTTGAAACACGGACAATGATGACAAGATCGCAAGACCGTGATACGTAACGAAAGGTCATTGTTCGGTTTTTTCCATGCCTTGATTTAAACCAATTAATTCCTTTGTAAATACATATTTCCTGTAGGAAAACCTTTTATTCGAATAAAAATTTACCGGACTATGTTTGACTCTGCTTCAGAATGTCAGACTAAATGAAAATTTACCTGGGATCCATGCATGTTTCGGAAACTGCAGTCTTAATCTTGAAATTGAAACATAAGATTGTTTCTTACTTACTGTTTTTTGTTTCATCTTTACTATGGAGTAACTAAGCTGACTGACACTCTTTCCCCATAGCTTTTTAGACTTTCTTTTACAATGTAAATGCTAAAATAGTAAGGATAGTCTGACGCTTATATTTGGCGAGATCCTTTATATTTTTGTGGAAGTATGCATCTTCTTTTTATATTTCAATGTTTATTTCTGTTCATGAATACCAAGCAAATTTCAGTGTACTACATTCCTTCTTTTATTTGTTCATAGTAGGCCCAAGTACCATCAACAAAATTAAAATAATCATTGCATAAATAATATTGCTTCGCACAAATAAAGCTTCAAAGAAATTCCAAAGATCATTGGATCGTAATTTTATTTTAACAAATTCAAATTAATATGAATTTTGCAAGAATTTCATTTGACATAGAGGGAAATGGGAAGAAGATGGCATCAGTTGACTTATTTACGACAAATAGACTATGGTAGGCCTAGCTACAAGCACATGTATGATAAAACGTACAATATTGATCATGGCAACCAACAAATTTCAAATGGGGAGTAAAATTCTGAGCATTTGGAGACTGGGGCCTGAAGTCACCAAATTTACCAAGTACTCAAGCTCAACTAACTTTTCATGATTTTAAGGTAAAATCAAGTGAACTTCATTCTGTAACTGGACATGTTTGTATATTGTTGGCATACAATTGTAAATAATGATCAAAATTAATACTCATTTGAAGGAAACTTCAGAAATATTAGAAAAGTGTTTGAATATGTACTCAAATTTTGAGTACCGTACTCAACATATTTATTCATTTTTTATAGGAAGATCAAAAGTGTGACCTAAAAATTTATAAATGAATGATGGAAAATATTGATATGCAGGGTTCGAAAAATCCACTCGTCCGTTCACATTGGCGAGTAAAAACTCGTTTCGGGCTAGTAAATATCCATAATAAACTCGCCCGTGTGGCGAGTGCTAATGCCATACTGAAAATCTGTAATCCCTTTTAAATTTCTAAACTGGTCAGTTTCCTTCTAGTTTTAGTTCAAAATACATTACAATAAACAATTAGAAACTTATATAATTATTTTATTGACAATTAAACATGTTAGTCTTTACCTCATGGCCAAAATTGTCACAGAACACATCGTGTGTTGACAGCTGATAATTGCAGTTTGTTGGGTAAGTTGGAAGTTGGATGTGTGTAAATAAAAGAACCAATACCGAACGGACCTGAATTTCAGGGTTTGGTAAAATAATCATAACACTATAATTTGTATAGAAGTTGTAAAATCTGAATTAAATGTAAGTGAATGAGTAAATGTAAAATTGATTTAGTTACTCAATATTTTTTATAAATGAAAAAGTTTTAATGAAAATAATAGAAATGGATAGCTCTTGTTTTCAATCTAAGCAACAGTAAAAACTTACTTTTGTAATTTATATTTCGATTTGAGTTAAACACATAGTAGTAACATCATAAAATAGTAATAATAAATAATTTGTTTTTATAGTACTATAATAATGATGCAGGTTTACTGTTAAATTTAGATGCAAATGCATCAATTCAGAGACAATTTTTCGTATTTTTTTTATCTATTGTAACATATAAATTTATGAAATATTAAAATAACAATAACTTAAAAAAAAAATAATAATAAAATTGATTATTTTTTTTTTTCTGTTAAATTGTGGCATCATTAACCAGATTTTTATGGCGGGCAAGCAAAATTTCATTCATTGTGGTTAACCAGATTTTTATGGCGGGCAAGCAAACTTTCAGTCAAGAATTGAATTCTAAAAACTTAAAATGAGAGCATACATAAGGTGTGGTAAGATTTTCACACATTTTTTAATAATATATTTAATTTTTACTTTGAAATACGTTTTCATACTTGGGTGAATGCAAAATGAATTTGGGCGAGTGGAAGTTATGTAATCACTGGCCCGAAGGGCGAGTGCTTTTATACAAATTTTTCGAACCCTGTTGATGTCTCCTAATCACTCAAACCCAAATGATTTACACCAATTACATAGTCAAAATAATGATATAAAAGTTGAGCTTGAGTATTGGGTAAATTTGGTGACTTTGGGCCCAGATTGGGTCGCATTAGTGATATCAGACCACAAAATAACACGGGAGCGATCATTCAGATTAATACAAATCATGTAATCTTTTCTTTCTCAATGAATTTTATTTTGAAGTCTTCATTATTGTTAACTTATCGTAACCAGCAGGTTATGTTTATTCCTTTAAGTGTAACCTGTAAATGGATAACAACGATTTCTGGTATCTTGTGGCCTGTGAGAAGTAAGTGTGCTAACAACTGTGCTACCCATACACTTTATATCAGTATATCACTAGAATAGGAGTAGGACGCATTTAACAAACAAGACAAACAAAACGCATTTCTTTTATTTATTTCATTTAGTATTCCACTTACATACAGCACTGTTAAATTGTACATTTTTATACCCAGTATAGTAACAAGAAAAACTTGATGAGGGTGATACTGTGATTAATAGATTACAATAGTTTGTAATTGACAGACACTTTTTTCTGCCAATTTGGGGGAAAGGCCATAGGCAACACAATTGGGAATTTTGTGAATTTGTGTCAAATTTGGAAAATACTTTGCACACATGTAAATCTATAGAGTTGCAAATTACTACTCGACAATGCAACTAAATTCTAATTTTGGACTGCCGAAAAATCTGTTTATTGTTCCCCTACTTAACTAGAAATAGAATCCAGATTTAGATTTTGGGTTTCTTTTCGTTCAACATGGTAGTCTGTAATACAAATGTTCACATTAATGTGCGCTTTATTCATTTTAATAACCGTTTATATGCTGCATTGTAGTGCATTGTAGTATAAAGCACAGGTACTAGTTTCTATCAATTATTAGGGGGTGTCAATTAAAATGTCTACCAATGACTCCCTGGCTTGAAAAATTATCTAAATTAGCAAAGCTGAACTGAGGGAATTCCCCTTTTCAACATGTGTCCTATGTCACGTGACTATTGAAATTCATCACAGCATTTTCGACTGTCTTCGTTGTTGAATTTTAGTTTCAGTGAGTTTTCAAATCAAAAGAAAGTGTGTCCTAGTTCAGGATTTATAAGGAGAGCGTATGCGAATGAAACAAGATTCAAATAAGACACAAAGAAGTATTTTAATGATTGAATCTTAGGTAACTACTTTCTACAGCAGAAGTAGTAGTTCAGCAAATCCTATGGCACATTGATTTTTTAATGGGGTTGCTGATGACGCTTAATTGAGTACACAGAAAAACCTGAGGAGTTCTAAGCCTGTCATAGCAACAAGGCCTTGCCTTAATAACCACTGTTGGTATTTATCATTATGTTGTTTTCTTTATTACTTATTTATCTTTTAGCCTAGACATTTTATATACAATACATCCCATGGTAACCTCTTGAACATAAATCATACTCGAATCTACATAACCATGAGGATCTGAAATAATTATTTCAACTTATCAATGGATATTTTTAGTTTAACCTAAGTAGTGGTACTACCCTACCTCTATAGAACCTTTTAATTGTTCTTCGCAGGGACTTTCCACTTTCTTTTGGGAATGAGGCCTGGGCCTTTTGAATTGGGAATTTCAGCAACATTTTTTTTTTAAATTTGGAAATCCGGAAATATACAAAACTATGTGAAAATACAAGAATCTCTTCAAATTCGACCATTTGTATTCAATGGGGAAATTTTTACTGCAAATTGAAAATATTGCATTGATTTTGCATTGGGAATGGGGTCTTATTTCGACCCATATGATAGGGTTGAAAATCTCTGTCTTCGTAACGATAATTAATTAATTATAAATAATTATACAGGTCAAGGTAATATGTACTATAGAAGAATTATAATTGGTTGATTTCGTTTAAATTAGATCTTGTTAACCCTTACCGCGCGGGAAACGAGTTAACTCGTCATAACTGTTCTCTTTGTTTACACGGGAAACGAGATAACTCGTTTTGGGAAACCCCGCAAAAGTTCACTTCTATTCTTAAACTGGCAGAGTAACCAATCAACGATGTCGATTGCAAGATTCCAGTGTGTGTAAAAAAATTACGCGTTGTATTGGCTTTGAAAGGCATGAAGTTCGAATTTTAAAATAAACTCTTTGAACCGAGACAGAAAAATGGCACACGGATGAAAATATTTTTCTACTTCGCGGATTCGATTTGAAGCAGAAGAAGGATTTGATAGTTGACATTACGACAACTGAAAAGGATTATCCTACATGATTTATAGATTAAAGACGAATGACGAGGAATTCAAGAGTTTAATCTTGGATGGTCACGACAGCAAAGTGAAATTCTTGTACCGCCATTTACAGGCCGGCTTGAAAGTTCATTTGGATAATGATTTCACCGATGGATTATTTTGAATTATTCATGACAGATTTGACTTTAATAATCTCGCAACTAAAATCGGTATTTTGACCAGCGTCGGCAAAAAACTGGGATTTTGAAGCCATTTGCAAGGATGAGGAGAGACACGACGCCATCGGAACTGACAGTTTCTGGGACTTACGATGTTGATGGGACTTGTTGATCTATCCCTGAATATTGGACCGACAAATACTTAACGAAACACCGATTTTTGGGAAACGATGCCTAGGGACAATAATATTTTACGTTCATTCATGCTAACAATGAATCCCCAAAGGCTACGACCCGTTATTCAAAATTCGACACAGTCGGAACTTCGGATAGATTTCACGTGTATATGTTCCTGTATGAGAATATAAGTAAAAGGGTCCCTGGAAAGGAAGACTGTCATTTCGACAATACATCCCAAACAAACCTGACAGGTTTGGAGTCGAAAATGTACATCATGTGTGAAAGCAAAGGTTACAAGTTTCAACTGTACACTGGGTCAGATTTTGACCCAAATCCGGATCTGAACATGAAATGGAGTATCATTCACAATGGGTGTAATGGGACTGCTAAGAAGTGCAAATTATTGAATAAAGGCTACAGTGTAAACAAACTATTATTCAAGCCCGATACTTTTTGATGCATTGCTAGCCGAGGACACACTTGCCATTGGAACCGTACGAAACCGTAAAGAGATGGCGCTGCGTTGAAAAAACCGCTAAAAAAAAGGACAAAAATTTTTAGACAGCTGGGAATTTATTAGCTGTAAAATGGTACGACAAAAAGATGTGAGCATTCTCAGTACGAAGCACAACCCACCTTGTCAATAACAAACAAAAACAACAAGATGGTGCGCCAATTGTGAAACCAACTGCAATAGTTGATTAAACATTGGGTGGTGTAACCTATGGACCAAATGAACAAGTACTATTCAATAACAAGGAAACTCTGAAATGGTGGTTGAAACTCTTTTTTCATTTGGTCATTTTGCCATTATAATGCATATTTTTGCACAAGAAATCTTCAAACAAGACGATCTCACACTACAAGTTTCGTTCGGAGTTGGCACGTAATTGATTGATAGCCACATATCAAATAAAACATTGAGAGGCAGACCATCTCTTCAAATAAATTTAAAAAGACTGTCTGAGAGACATTTCCCAAAAAATTCCTGGGAAGGGGCAAAGGTAAAAATCCTACAAAAAATGTGTTGTGTGTAATGTCAATAAAGGGAAACGATTCAACGAGGCGATTCAACTGGCTCAGCAATGAAACTGAAACACGTTACTGGTGTCCGTACTGAGTTAGCGATGGGTACACTTGTTTTCGCCGTTACCACACACTTGTCAATTACAAGGACTATTTAAAATGATTCTTCGCAAAGTGGTACAGAATCCAATTAACTTTTACATGAATTCTTTTTGACCAAAAAGGCCTGGGCATACCTGTAAATTGGTAAATTTCAGCTTTAGGTACATTTGAAGTTTAAGTTCAATAAAATTAACAGTGATTAAATACAAAACTATGGATTGAAAAGAAACTTCTGATATTCTGTGCAACATAATAGCAAATTTCATGGATTTTTATTCATTGGGAAAATACCTGTTTTACTGGACAATAAAGATATATAAAGTGACAGATATTAATGATATTATGATAATAATATGATATTTCATTGAAATCACTTGTTTTAATTCATATTAAAATGATTTAAAATGATATGAGAGTAGTTTGAAAATTTATTTACCTTTATCTCACCTGTACAGGTAACGAGCACATTTACATTAATTATAAATAATTGTTGGATAGTACTGTGTATAAGGATTAAAAAAGTATGGGTTTTGTATACTTATCTCCAACAGATAGTCAACAGGAGGGTTTCCAAATAGAGGCATTGGGTTTAGATTTCGTTTAAATTTTAGATCAGTGTAGCATATAATTACATGCATAGATAATCTAGCATAGTAAGGGTTAATCAGTATTTTTATACTGTAACAAATTAATCAAATATTAGTACTTTTCCAACAGGGTTCATAAAGAATAATATAAAACCGATATTCTTGTTTTACTATCCAGGCATAACTGAATGTAGTTGATCACCCATATTTAAGACAGTAATGGCCAATGTCTGTTTTGATCAAAAGCCATTCATCAATGGAAGCATGATTCTCATATCTCATTTATTGTGGATGAAAATATTGCTTCAATGCAAACTATATCTACTGACTTGAAGCAATATGGTTTTTAATTTTAGCTGTGTTGTTTTATACGATAAATTGATAGAGGGTAAGGTTCTCATACAAGTAGAAAATGTCACATTTTCCCCAAAACATCTGGGTACCTGTACTACTTTCAATAGTAAAAAAATGTGCTCACATCGGGAATTTGTGCGTAGCATTGATTAACAAAATGGTGGAATGACAGCAACTTCAACCTGACACTTCACCAGTAATTCTTATCATGAACGTATTCAAATCAAATTTAAGGAGACATTTTTCTAACGTAGATTACCAATGTTCAGATTATTTGAAGCCACAAATAAACTTCAACGTCATTTGGTAGGAAAGTTATTGCCCTTGTGAGATCAGACAGACAATGCTTTTCACACATTTTAAACAGACGCTGCATTTGGGTTCAAAGCATTGTCATAGACATAGTTCATTATTCATATTTTAATTGCATATGTAAGCAAAGCTTGAAGAAACATTTGCATGCAAAACTGCTGATGAATGCCTTCACCCGTTCCATAAGTATAACCTATGTCTTTTATGTAAATTTAGTTATAAAACGTTTTTCCGGAATTTATCTATTGTTCAAAAATGTAAATTGTGATACAATGAATTAACCGAATTGAATGAAGGGGTACAAGTAAGGTTTAGGATTTCAAAACCTACAACAATCTCGGAAAGCATAGGGTGTACATAGGCATTTATGCTTTGTTCATCATGAATTCTGTTTGAACGAAAAGTTTAAATGCATTAATTACGAGAATTAATTAACAAGGATGGTTAACTTGTTGAAACGTGTTTTGTCGTTAGAATTGAGGCCACGAGGTTGAGCTACATTTCGATGGAATGCAGGAAATATAAAACGTAGACCATATATGTTTGCTAACCAATGCCGCCTGTGAGGTTTTATGGATAATAAAAAAAGGAAAAAATGTATTAACTTCAGTTATACCTTCAAGTGTTGGTATTTGTTCTTCTAAACACTTGCTGCTTCTTACTCAAAATGGCTGCGGCGTGGGTTGTCTTTTCGAGAAGAATTCTCTTGATTTATTGTACCTTAACGAAGAAAGGGCTCGTAAGTTCCGATAGCGACTTCATGTCACGTGGACTTAAATTACTTCAGCTCGATTTCGTATGATATATATTCGAGTAAGAACAGATTATACTAAGGTTTTATTCTGCAGATATTTTATAGATGAAAATTTAAATTGATATACTAAATATCGGTGTAGCAAATGACACATCACATCAGAGGACAGTATTCCGACGGTTTGTTCGGACTATAGGTAATAGGGTAACATGGTTTGATAAAATCAATAGCGGTTGCGTCCGTTCACAAATGAACGAAAATCAAAACCCAAACTAAAACGGACATTGTATTGGCAAAAGATGCACGTGTTCGTAATATGAATTAAATATTACCAATGTCGTTGTGTATGTACAAGCCAAACACGTCTGTGCACTACAACTACATTTTATTGACTGAGTCTAACACTACAGATATTACAATTGACACAGTTGAAACTTTCCATTAAGACAATCAGAAACCTATTAATTATCCTTGAGTAGCCACATTATCAGATGTACAATCTTTAACACTGACATATAGAAATACATTAATTATCTTTACCTTTAAATTCAAGAGTTCATTTAACCAATTCCATAGCATATATAACAAATGTAGTAAAAAATATCAGGAGTGCAAGCCGTTTAGTAAGCAAAAATTATGCGTACACAAAAGTTTGACCAAGCCAAACTGTGGCCGATTAACGCACCGACGGTTCATTCACTATGATTCAGATGACAAACTACAGTACTGCAGTACAGATAAATTTTGAAAGTCGGATAAGTGAAAAAGTGTGACAGGGAAAGTACACTTGAAATATTGACTGGTCTGTTTTATTTGAAATGTGTTTAAACAATTATATCAAAGTTCCAAGTCTGACATTTGAATTTTTCTGTATCAGCTTTTCAGATTGTTTTCTCCTGTGGTCGTTTCTCTCCACTCTCCTAACCGGTTGGTGTTCTCTCGTACACTTTGTAGTTTGGGGAGTTGTCGATAACGAGATACCTCATATATATCAATTGTAATTGTGAGGTATTATGCAATCAGTGTCTTTTTTGTTATTATTTTTGGTATGAAGTACAGTGAGGTATTACAAGACTCAAATGTAGGTATCTTCTCAACAGTAGCTCTCTCTCTCTCTCTCTCTCTCTCTCTCTCTCTCTCTCTCTCTCTCTCTCTCTCTCTCTCTCTCTCTCTCTCTCTCTCTCTCTCTCTCTCTCTCTCTCCTTCCTATTTAACATATAGAGGATAGCAAAGACAAACAACTTTATAACCGAGTTATGGACATACTATTCAATTTTTTTTTAATCTTATTATTTTTACAAATTTATAATTAAATTAAAAATTTTGTTCTCTCTGTTTTCTTCTTTCTCGCTGTCACTCTGTGTATCGAGCCGGCCTGACTCAGTCGGTAGCGCACTCGACTTTGGATCGTGAGGTCGTGAGTTCCGAGTCCCGCCGACGACAGGTTGGATTCTTGTCTTTCGGATGAGACGGTAAAAACTGGAGGTCCCGTGTCACAGTAGGTATCGACACGTTAAAGAACCCTCACTGCTCAATGGCCGTAAGTGCCGAGCATAGGCCAAAATTTGAAGCTCTTCACCGGCATTTGGTGACGTCTCCATATGAGTGAAATATTCTTGAGTGGGACGTTAAACAACAATAAACAAAACAAACAAACTGTGTATCTACTTACCACTTATCGTGAGGGAAGGGAGGCTGGGACTGAAACCCTGAAATGTTCACCAAAAAGGATCATTTTATGCAATTTTGGGATGGGAACCCACCTTCCTGATTGAAAAGCTACCCAAATGAGTCGGACCCCTTCCTCAGTTTCTTGCTAGATAGGCCTATTCCTATGCTCAGCAGTTATCATTTATCTCTCTCAATCATAAAAACAAAAACAACAACAACATTTGAATTGGCTATACTCTCGGGGACTGAGCGGCAACACGCAGAAGTACAAATTTACTACGGCAATTATTCGACCACACCTATAAGGGACATATTCAAAGACTTTGTTGTTTTTTGCGTGACAGCTTTTTTCGGAGAAGGGTTTCCCCACCCCATGACACCCTCTTTTGAGTTGCATATAAGAAACATTGGAAAAGGATGTTCCGAAACTTTTGGTATGAGCTGTATCTTGAATTTTTAACTTTAAATCTTGAAATTTCAAGAAACTATCTTTCGTTGAAATTCCAATATAACATCTTTAACATTCAAGATAGTTTCTTGAAATGTCCAGATCCAGATGCAAATTCAAGATAGTAATTAGAACATTCAAGATGAATTCTTGAAATTTCAAGATGATAAGTGGAAAACATAAAATAGTGTCTAGTAATTTTAAGACAAATCAAGTTAAGATAATGTAAACATTTGGCCACGTTTAAAATTAAATTTGTGCTTTTTAATTTTTTTTTATTATTATTTTACTTTTTGTCGCATTATTTGTTTTTAACAAAATCTGAAAGCCCTTAATTACGGATCCGATAATAACGGATTAATTTATTCCAATCCATTTCGCATCCTATATGACTGGTTTCCCGACTATTTATCGTTATATAGATCTATATATATATAATAAAAAAAGAACGAAATAAAAAAGAATGAGTCGTTTAATTTATGCAAAAACTGACAAAGACCTGTAATGTATTAGCAAGGAAGGGATATTTGATTATCATATTTTCAGTTGACAATATCTGATGTAAAAATCAACAAAGGTGTGCATTAAAGAGGGTAATTTTACAATGAATTGACATAATAGCTAGAAGTAAAATCGGGGTTTGTAACCGAAATTAGTTCGTCCCGACATTTTTTGGGTTTTTGCTTAGGCCGATCAAGCAATGTTTTGGTCAAAATGTAAACCTACAGCATTCAAGTAAGCGATGCTTGTCAAATCCAAACTGGAACGAGAGATGCATGATACCAGGAAGGTTAGCAAAGAAGCTAGAATAAGTGGTAATCAAGAATCAATACACAAGGCAAAATGGTTGTACTAAAACCCCTTGTCCAATTTAACTAAGATTACCCCTTATGGTATTCAAAATGTTTGCTGTTTTAAACCATAAAAACCATTTGAACATTATAACTTTGGTATTATGTTTTCAATAATATTAACTTGTGTTAATACCATTTGATTCCAGCTAATCTGGATTGGGAAAGGGGGGCTGGAAAATTTGTCTAGTCAGATAATTTCAGACTGAGAAACCGATCATTTTCTCATTTTTTTCCCATTGGCTTTGTGGTCAGAACTGAAATATAATGCAGTGCCTGATCTAGATTTTTTTTTACAGAGGGGAGTTGAGGGTGTAATATAAATTCATACTATATTAACTGTTTTTGTATTTATTACAAGTCAAGATTTCACTACGGTCAATGGTAACACGTTGTAATGCATCTTTCAGAAAATTTCAGATATTTGGAAGTCAGAAAAGGTATTTTATCATCATCAAGACACTTGAACTATGCTGACTAACATGGTTAATATGTTATTATAGTGATAATCCATCTCAAAAGAAGACTGATCATGCTACATTGGTACTGTAACCTAGTGATGTAGGCCTATATTTAAATCAATGCTTTTTCACAGATTTGTCAGTCTTTTTCATCTTCTTCTGCCAATAATGTGCAGGACCCCAATTGGGGCATTATCACACATGAATTTTTTTTGAAAACATGCCAGGGAAGGCTCTCATTACAACCTGAATAAAAGCATTATTACTTTTCTGTGCATAGTTAAAGACATGGTTGATGATTTAGGTCTTGAAAGCCTCGGGTGAATCAACTGTGACAATGGATGCTGGTAAGGAATTCCATATCGCTATGCCTGCTGGAAAAAGGAGTCCTGGTAACACTTCAGGTGGTAAAATGACTGGAGATATTTCAGTGCATGACATCTGGTGTTGTTTTTTGTTGAAAGTAAGCTAGTTTATTTACCACTGTACATATTGGTGGCTCAAGAATTTTGCAGAGATTACAGGGTGTTAAGTTGGAGCTGCTGGAGCATAGCTGTACCACTGCTCTCCCTGCTGTACGTAATCTCCCATGAGGTAATGTGCTGCCCTTCTCTCCACTGCTTCTAGCCTGTTGATATCCATGGGTCTTGTTGGAATGGTCCCATACAGTGGCAGCATAATTGACCTGGGGTCTGACTAGGGTCTTACAGCAGGTGGCTCTGATGTTACATCGACAGCCAGAGAGGTTGCGACTCAGAAATGCTGTGGTGTTGCTTGCTTTCCTGTTTATGTTGTTGATATGAGGCCCCCGTTGTTGCTTACTATCAATGGTAACTCCATGGTATTTTGCCTTGTTGGTAAACTGTAGGATATGACTAGTTTGACTTAGTCAAATGCCTTGTTGAAGTCCAGTAGCTATAGGACTGTGTCTGTTTGCTATATGTGATTTAGGCCACTAGCCAGGTCATGGATTGTAGTAATCAACTGGCTCTCACATGATCGTCGTTTCCTGCTGCTGGCCAGAGAGGTATGTCTCTCGAGGTGACTGATGACATGACTATGTAATATGTGCTGTAAGGTCTTCCAAGGGGGACATCCCGATAGTCCGACGGTTCGATAGTCCGACGGTCCGATAGTCCGATGGTTTGATACTTTTGGTACATTTTTTACTTTTGTTGACCTTTGACCTTTTTTGTTCATTTTAGAAAATACCATAGGCGTAGGGAGCGGGGCGGGGGGGCAGGGTGCGGCCCCCACTTTTTCTGACCAAATTTTTTTTAATAATATCATTACATCTGGTGTTACAGAGCATGAATGAGGGTCTACCATAATTTTCGCAGTCTCGCTACAGGCAAAATAATTTTCTAGACTGCTTCAATTTAGTGACTTTTTGTTCTGTTTAATCCTCTTGATAGCCATGAGATTTAACTGTCGGACTATCGGACCGTCGGACTATCAGACCGTCGGACTATCGACATGTCACCCTTCCAAGCACACTGATAATAATGATACAGGTAGTTTGATGCCATTGTCTTGTCCCCTTATGCCTGGTGTTCCATATGCCATCTTTCAGTCATCAGACACTTTCCCTTGATTTAGTGATGCCTGGAATATGATGGCAAGTATGGGAGACACTAATGTTGCCATGGTTTTTAAGAATCTTGCAGAGATGTTGTCTGGTCCTGCCTTGTTGGAGTTAAGATTCTGCAGTAGTTTGAGTACCCCTGCTCTGTCACAGTGATGTTGTTTGCTGTTTTATACTCAGAGGGGCCAAGATCAGGAAGGTTGTCCAGGGTTTCGGTGTTAAAAACAGATGAAAATCAGCGGTTCAGGATCTCTGCTTTGTCCTTGGGACTTGAATGTAGGCTGTCATCACTTCACAATGTGGACACACCTGAGCTAGCACATCTTTTACTCTTAATGTAAGAGTATAGCCTCTTAATTGTTTTGCCTTCCTCGCCTAGCATGTTGTTGATATATTTGGTGTAGTACTTCTTACACACCTTTTTGTTGGTATTTGGGACCTCACAATATTTTCTCCAGTCATCAGGGGTGTTAGTTCTACCTTCCTGTGTGTTCACTTTTTCTTTCTACTAAATCTTCTTATCTTCCAGTCCTATCCTTCAGATGAGCAGTAAAAACCGAGGTCCCGTGTCACAATAGGTGTCAGCACGTTAAAGATCCCTCACTGCTCAATGGCCATAAGTGCCGAGCATAGGCCAAAATTTGAAGCCCTTCACTGGCATTTGGTGACGTCCCTATATGAGTGAAATATTCTTGAGTGGGACATTAAACAACAATCTACCTTTTTGCGATATAAAAGTTCTAAATTTATTCACGAGATGATATTTTCACAATTTCGAATCACCATTTCGTCAAATTTATCATACTACATTACGCTATCATTTTGTTTTTGCAAGCGAGAGCATTCATGAAATTATGGGAAATAAAATTCTCGTGAATGATACCACATTTACAGTATTTATCAATGATATCCAAAAATAAATAACAATTCTGTATGGAAATTGAAGCTTAGTGATTTATGCTGGGGTGACATCAGGGTTCGAGAACAGATGAGACAGGGGTTTGGGAACAGCAGACTGAGGCCTCCTATGTTGGGGTGCAGGGGGGCAAAGACCCCCAGTGGAGAAAATTGAACATTTAGATAGAAATTTCCATGACATTATTTATAAAAAAAAAGAAAAAAAAAGCCCAAAAATCAGATGAGTCAGTTGCCTCATCTGCCTCATAGGTAGTTTACGGTCCTGGACATATTGACTTTTTTTTCATTCATTTAGGTACATGTATCTATTTAGGCAGTGAATATGATTTTTATTTTCTTTTTCACAGATTTTTCATTTTTCGCTAGAAACATGATGAGTTTAAAGCCCGGAGGTAGGGCAAATGCCAGTTACCACAAATGGAATGATCTTGAACTGCGTCCAAGGAAAATTCCAAATCAGAATGTAGTTTACAGGCTTTTCCGCCGAGAAACCCATCCTGGAAAACCAGGGACAAATTTCCATTGCGCGAGAGCATTTTACACCAATGTATTTCCGAATTCTACCATAGTAAATGTTGAGAAACCACCATGTTTCCTACGGAAATTCTCACCAGATGGAAGATACTTCATTGCTTTTTCATCAGATCAAACATCAATTGAAATATATGCATTTCAGGTAAAATAAATATACATGTATTTGGAGCTTTTCACTTCTAATAAAAAGTAATCTCTCAAAAAGTTTAGTATTTAGTGAGCTATTGTGATCACTCCCCGTCCAGTGTTCATTTCATGAAACTTTTCATATTTTCGACTTCTCTTTAACCACTGAAGGGATTTGGATAAAACTTTACAGGAAACAAGTGCTCAAAGTCCTTTACCAAGTTTTTAGATTTCAGCCAGATCGGCCCCGAGGTGGATCTTAGGTGGGGCAAAATAGGTCACATAAGGTACCCCTCTTTAAAAACTTATTCTCCAGAACTGCTACATGAATTGGAAAACGGATTGTTTTTGAGTGATCTTCATGGATGTATGATTTAAGATTGTATTTTTTATTGAAATCGGAATATTAATTTTTGATGCGTTTTTTCAGGTCTTTTCAGACTTTGTCATTTTCATTCATGTTTGCATGATTTCCTCGATTATCTCCCCTTGCATTCACTTGATGCATTCATTAAATGTGTTTTACTTGTTATTAAGTGAAAAAATGTTTTTGTGCAAGAATTTTGTCATAATTCATTTTCTAGAATTTGTTAAGACTGCAAAAGAAAAGGGGGAGGGTGTGAATTTTTCACACTATCAGCTTTAGTGGAATTTTGATGAAAATTTACAGGAAGCAAGTACTCATTGTCCTCTACCAAATTAGAGATTGTAGATGTCAGCCCCAGGGTGGATCAGGGGTGGGGCAAAATAGTCATATAAGGTACCTCTCTTTAAAAATCTTCTACGTGTACACATTCTTCTTGGTCTTCTTTCCACATTTGTAGATGCTTCTCAGGCGAGTGATTGAGGCCCTCTTGGCTCTCTTGTTACTTTTAATGAACCAAATGGTTCGTCAAAAGTCAAGGTCAAAGATGAAGGTCATCAATGACATCAAGGTGATGGCATTTTGAATAACAGTGAATTATCTCTTACTAGTCAAAGTTATTGAAGGTGTTCACAAATAGACATGGAAACATATTAAAGAAATAATAGCGAAAAACTAAATCATCATGCGAAAAAACAGAAAAACACTAGAATTTCACAAATTTCCGGCCACTTGGCCTTTATCAAGTGAAAGACGACATGTATATCAGTTACAAAGTATGTTATATATGACATACATACTATGTAACTGATATACATATTGTCTTTCACTTGATAAATGCCAAGTGGCCGAAAATTTGTGAAATTTGAGTGTTTTTCTGTTTTTTCGCATACTTATACTTCCCTTTGGAGGACATTAAATTTTATTTAAATCATCATGATTTTTTCTGGCTATTCTGTCCCAATAAATTTTAAGTGGCCTATACATGTACATATACAGGTATTAAAGTGGACCCAAAACACTACATATGACTTTGCAAAAAAACAGTTAGAGAGTTTGGTGCAAAAATGCATTTGTCAAAAATTTGAGATCGATTTGACGTCTTGTTCTGGATATATAAGCCAACAGAGTTGGGTTTTTTTTCAATCAAGAGAAAAAGCTGAAAACTTCTAATGGTTGTGACTTTATTAACTTTATATTAGAACATTTTTTTAAGTAATTTGTTATGAAATGCAATAATCTAATGTTAAGTGTTTAAACATGCCCCTACATAAGCTACATCTAAAATGGGACAGATTTCGAAATCAGCACGTAATAATTTTACAAATCTAGTCCTCAATTGTCTTTAAGTTATCTTTTTTTGGTTTGGAAATTTGTGAATGGCCTGTTTTAGGTGTATTTCCATACCTCGCTACAATGCCTATTAACTATGACTATGTGTGAAACTGTTTTAAATAATCCACCAATATGTTATCTCGCTATTTTCGTAATACTGTAGGCTATTGGCTTTTACACACTATTATGCCTGACCTCTTCCATTGATGACATGGCAAATCTACAGTGCCACCTAACATCGTTCGCAAGCATTTTAAATGTGTGCAAATGGGATTCAGTTACTTTTTGCTAAATATCTCAGGAACAAGACATCGGATTGAATCCAGATTTTTGGCAAATGCATTTGTAGATCATAAACTAACAATTTTTGAAAAATTGTATATATAGCTTTTGGGCTGCACTTTAAAGACTATTTCCCTATGCAAAATAAGTCTTTTTCTTCTGCAGGGAAAGGACTTCGCACCAAAAGGGGCTGTGAACTTAAAGTTTAAGTGCAATACCTGGCTTTTTCATAATCTAAATGTCTATATAGTTTTATCACAGGGAAAAAAGAAGATATAAGATAAATGTTAAAACTACAATATCGTAAATTGGGATATTTTGGCCATTTGTTTAATTTTGGCCAATTTGACCACCCTATTAAAATGGCCAAAATTAAACCGTCCAAAATATATACACAATGTTTCAACCAGTAGGCCTACTTTTGAAAAATAGTTTATTGCTTTATAGATTAACAAACAACGGTTTTTCAAAATAATAATAATAACACTGTGAAGATGTTAAGCTAAATTAAGTGCCATGTGATGCATCAATTCTAACTTTCCTACTGGTACTTTTATATATTTGGGTATTTCAAACACCCCAAATGTTTGACATGATAAGACCAAGATCTGATGGTAGGCCAAATCTAAACATGATTTAAACATAAATGGCCAAAATTTAACTGGCCAAAAAATAACCCTTCATTTTATGACCAAAGTGGTCAAATTTAAGCAATACCAAAATATCCCAATTTACAGTAAGAGACATACCATGGTACAATGTACTCTGAGAAAAATCCATTGTTCTTTTGAAGATTTTACTTGTAAATAACTTTTTGCTGATATGTGCAGGTAAAGCTCAGTGGCAGTTGTGTACCAAGAAATGTTTGTTGCTGTTTCAGTGGATATTATGAACAAAGCTCAATACATCAATAATACCAGTTGCACTTTGCTTAAATCATTTGAAAGAAACTCAGAAGTGATCTGTTGTTAAGATTTTATTAAAACCCCATAAATCTGTCAAAATGTGTAGGAAATATCTAGGGTATTTGTTGTCTGTTTCATAAGTTTCAAATAAAAGATATTTTTCTTTTACAGAATTTTGTTATTATGATAAATGGTAAATTGATTGATTTAAAGTTATAAAATCTAATTATTATACAACAACACTTATCTGTGAAGATTTTTGAAATGTTTTACAATTTCATTATTTTTTTCAAGGGCTCAGCAGCTGCAGAAGATTTGTTTAAAACCATACCAGGGGATGTCACTTGTGCTGGAAGTCACGAACGAAATTTTGAAGATATTCGGAGAAAATTATTTAATCGTTTCTTTAAGCTTAAACATGTTACTCATGTAGCAAAAAATGGGGAACATTTGAATCGAGAGTGCAGTTTATTCACAGACGATGGGAACTACGTAATCGTGGGATCAGCAAGTTACGTACCTGAAGATCCACACCCTCACTTTTTCGATATGTACAAAAATAATGAATCTGTGACTCCAAATCCAAGATATCCCTTAGAAGACTATTCTCTTCATCTTATAGATCTAGAATCTGGAACTCTGTGTGACTCTCGGCAGTTTAAATGTGATAAGATTTTTCTGTCTCATAACCAGGGTTTGTATTTATATAAAGATACTCTTGCTGTCCTATCGGTGCAAGAGCAGACCATCCATATATTTCATGTGATGCAGACAGGTCATTTCGTGGATGTCCGAAGCATTGGCAGGTTTTGTTTTGAAGATGACCAGTTGTACTTTCATCAGGGACTTGATAATGTGACACACGATGGTCAGAAAAAGGTGTCCACCCCACATAGACCTTACACAGAAAAGACGATCAATTCTCTTAAACATAGGCTTATGGTTTTCTTGTATAATCAAGCAAAGGCAGAAGGTACACCATACGCATTACGCAAGTTCTATCAGTACTTTGATCAATTTAAAGGACTACGTATGTGGAAAATGCAATTATTGGACGAGAATCACTTACTGATCAAATATGCAAGTGAAGAAGTCGTTACTTTAAAAATTCCTGATCCTAATTCTCAGCCGTCTTTTTTTGTTGTATACAATATGATTAGTACTAAAGTTGTTGCAGTTTTTGAAAATACATCAGAAAAATTACACGAACTATTTGAACATTTTAGTGACTTGTTCCGGAACGCAACACTCCATAATGAAGCACAGTTTACATGCTCTGCTTCAAGCAATATCTATGCTCGTCAAATACAACAACGATTTAAACACACCATTATCAATGCTAAATTTGGAGGACACACCGAAGCTGTGAAGCGGCTTCTGGCACAATTACCAATTAGTTCACAGTCCTACAGTAGTAGCCCGTACTTAGATTTAGCCTTGTTTAGTTATGATGATAAATGGGTTTCTATGATGGAACGGCCTAAAGCTTGTGGAGATCACCCAATCAGGTGAGGAAAAATATTTAAAGTCAAACTAGTATTAAAGGTCACCTCTGTTTAAAGGGCACTTGCCTATAAAGGCCATTCAAACATAACCCATCTTAACATTTTAGAAAGAACTAACCTCTTTGTAAAGGCCACTTGTCTATAACAGATATATATATACCAGTACTTTAGCCTGTTCCCTTTAGTGGCCTTTATAGACAAGTTTGACTGTACCTGTACTTCAAATTATGATAAGATTGCAGCAGAAATAAATGTTTTAATTTATTTTCTCTCTACGTGTAGTTTGTAACAGTTCATTGATCTATATAGCAAAAATGTCAAAGGTTATTGTAAAATGAATAGATTTCTACGTATTTTGGACAATATGCTGCATGTAGATATATGGATTTGTAATTTCTATGCATTTTTCTTTTTCCAGATTTTATGCCCGTGATTCTGGTTTACTTAAGTTTCGAATCAGTGCAGGGTTTCTGGGCAGAAATCCACCACCAACAGCTCGCAGACTTGTAGCATTTACATTCCATCCAAGTGAGCCGTTTGCTATAAGTGTTCAGCGTACAAATTCCGAATATGTTGT
The DNA here is from genome assembly GCA_030159075.1 of Atrina japonica. NCBI lineage: Eukaryota > Metazoa > Mollusca > Bivalvia > Pterioida > Pinnidae > Atrina > Atrina japonica. The sequence goes on from BROG01000077.1 coordinate 647,448, forward strand.
AAACTTTCATATTAGACACAGTGAATTCTTGTGAGTGATTTGACTGGATATTTGAAACAATATGGTGGTATAAAGATCACAGAAAAAAATCTGGCAGGATCACAGAGCTTGAACTTATTGCAAAATACATATAATGTGTGCAGGGATCACAAAGCTTGTGCAGAATTTTCATTTTAACACACCAACCCTGGAAAAACAATGGACTCTTCTTCAAATCAATGACTTAGACCAGTCCAAATGTGTCTTTAGGAGTGAATGAGTTAATAACCTTGTACAATACAGAATAAGATATATAAAGTTACCATGAACCTAAAACAAAATATTTACTTTAATCAACTCATTGAAAAAGAACAAAATTTAATGGTAGGCCTATACAGTGATCACACACCTAGTTCTGATATTGTATACAGTGATTACAGACCTAGTTCTGATATTGTATACAGTGATCACAGACCTAGTTCTGATATTGTATACAGTGATTACAGACCTAGTTCTGATATTGTATACAGTGATCATAGACCTAGTTATAATATTGTATACAGTGATCACAGACATAGTGCTGACATTGTATACAGTGATCACAGACCTAGTTCTGATATTGTATACAGTGATCAAAGACCTAGTGCTGATATTGTATACAGTGATCACAGACATAGTGCTGACATTGTATACAGTGACCACAGCCTAGTGTTGACATTGCATACAGTGATTACAGTCTTTGTTCTAAATAATTTCATTTATCATAAAGTAGATCAGAACAAAATATATGCAGTGATCAAAAACCTAGTATGTACTGACATTGTGCACAATGATTGCTGACTTAGTACTGATGTGCACAGGGCCTACTGACCTAGTCCAGACATTGTGCGCAGTGATTAAAGCTATGTTACTGTCATTGTGCACAGTGATTAAAGACCTAGTCCTGACATTGTGCACAGTGATTATAGACCTAGTCCTGACATTGTGCACAGTGATTAAAGACCTAGTCCTGACATTGTGCACAGTGATTAAAGACCTAGTCCTGACATTGTGCACAGTTATTTAAAGACCTAGTCCTGACATTGTGCACAGTGATTAAAGACCTAGTCCTGACATTGTGCACAGTGATTAAAGACCTAGTCCTGACATTGTGCACAGTGATTAAAGACCTAGTCCTGACATTGTGCACAGTGATTAAAGACCTAGTCCTGACATTGTGCACAGTGATTAAAGACCTAGTCCTGACATTGTGCACAGTGATTAAAGACCTAGTCCTGACATTGTGCACAGTTATTTAAAGACCTAGTCCTGACATTGTGCACAGTGATTAAAGACCTAGTCCTGACATTGTGCAGTGATTAAAGACCTAGTCCTGACATTGTGCACAGTGATTAAAGACCTAGTCCTGACATTGTGCACAGTGATTAAAGACCTAGTCCTGACATTGTGCACAGTGATTAAAGACCTAGTCCTGACATTGTGCACAGTGATTAAAGACCTAGTCCTGACATTGTGCACAGTGATTAAAGACCTAGTCCTGACATTGTGCAGTGATTAAAGACCTGGTCCTGACATTGTGCACAGTGATTAAAGACCTAGTCCTTGTGCACAGTGATTAAAGAACTAGTCCTGACATTGTGCAGTGATTAAAGACCTAGTCCTGACATTGTGCACAGTGATTAAAGACCTAGTCCTTGTGCACAGTGATTAAAGAACTAGTCCTGACATTGTGTACAGTGATTAAAGACCTAGTCCTGACATTGTGCACAGTGATTAAAGACCTAGTCCTTGTGCACAGTGATTAAAGAACTAGTCCTGACATTGTGCACAGTGATTAAAGACCTAGTCCTGACATTGTGCACAGTGATTAAAGACCTAGTCCTGACATTGTGCACAGTTATTTAAAGACCTAGTCCTGACATTGTGCACAGTTATTTAAAGACCTAGTCCTGACATTGTGCACAGTGATTAAAGACCTAGTCCTGACATTGTGCAGTGATTAAAGACCTGGTCCTGACATTGTGCACAGTGATTAAAGACCTGGTCCTGACATTGTGCACAGTGATTAAAGACCTGGTCCTGACATTGTGCACAGTGATTAAAGACCAAGTCCTGACATTGTGCACAGTGATTAAAGACCAAGTCCTGACATTGTGCACAGTGATTAAAGACCTGGTCCTGACATTGTGCACAGTGATTAAAGACCTGGTCCTGACATTGTGCACAGTGATTAAAGACCTGGTCCTGACATTGTGCACAGTGATTAAAGACCTGGTCCTGACATTGTGCACAGTGATTAAAGACCAAGTCCTGACATTGTGCACAGTGATTAAAGACCTAGTCCTGACATTGTGCACAGTGACTACTGACCTAGTCCTGACATTGTGCACAGTGATTAAAGACCAAGTCCTGACATTGTGCACAGTGATTAAAGACCTGGTCCTGACATTGTGCACAGTGATTAAAGACCTAGTCCTGACATTGTGCACAGTGACTACTGACCTAGTCCTGACATTGTGCACAGTGATTAAAGACCAAGTCCTGACATTGTGCACAGTGACTACTGACCTAGTCCTGACATTGTGCACAGTGATTAAAGACCTAGTCCTGACATTGTGCACAGTGATTAAAGACCAAGTCCTGACATTGTGCACAGTGACTACTGACCTGGTCCTGACATTGTGCACAGTGATTAAAGACCTGGTCCTGACATTGTGCACAGTGATTAAAGACCAAGTCCTGACATTGTGCACAGTGATTAAAGACCTGGTCCTGACATTGTGTACAGTGATTAAAGACCTAGTCCTGACATTGTGCACAGTGATTAAAGACCTAGTCCTTGTGCACAGTGATTAAAGAACTAGTCCTGACATTGTGCACAGTGATTAAAGACCTAGTCCTGACATTGTGCACAGTGATTAAAGACCTAGTCCTGACATTGTGCACAGTTATTTAAAGACCTAGTCCTGACATTGTGCACAGTGATTAAAGACCTAGTCCTGACATTGTGCACAGTGACTACTGACCTAGTCCTGACATTATGCAGTGATTAAAGACCTAGTCCTGACATTGTGCACAGTGATTAAAGACCTAGTCCTGACATTGTGCACAGTGATTAAAGACCTAGTCCTGACATTGTGCACAGTGATTAAAGACCTAGTCCTGACATTGTGCACAGTGATTAAAGACCTGGTCCTGACATTGTGCACAGTGATTAAAGACCTGGTCCTGACATTGTGCACAGTGATTAAAGACCTGGTCCTGACATTGTGCACAGTGATTAAAGACCAAGTCCTGACATTGTGCACAGTGATTAAAGACCTAGTCCTGACATTGTGCACAGTGACTACTGACCTAGTCCTGACATTGTGCACAGTGATTAAAGACCTGGTCCTGACATTGTGCACAGTGATTAAAGACCTAGTCCTGACATTGTGCACAGTGATTAAAGACCTAGTCCTGACATTGTGCAGTGATTAAAACCTAGTCCTGACATTGTGCACAGTGATTAAAGATCTTGTACTGAAGGAAAATTGAATTGTTCCATGCATGTTTATGAAATATGATACAGTTATATATATTAAATAATTTTAAAAGATATTGATTGTGATGATATTTGTCACATTCAAATTAGCTGTTTGTCATTTTACCACTGATATTTCATCATTTTTATGAATATGTATTGTGGATTTCTACACCAGCCCATCTCTCACCACTCTCTAAGGTATTAAATCCAGGGGTTGTATTTTCACATTTTCTCCCTCATGACATTATTAGCCAAGAGTCCTACAAATGCATTCTGTAATATATAGTGAAACTTGTATATAAAGACCCCCTAAGAGACACAATGAAACCAGTCTTTATTGAGAGGTGGTCTTTATATAGAGGTTGATTTGTACACAAATGGTACTATTGGGGACAGCAAAAAGTCTTTATGCCCAGGAGGTCTTTATTCCCAGGTGATCACTTAACCAGGTATATATAGGCTACTTGATTTAAATTACAGTATATTTATGCTGTCTGACTGTTAATTGAATTCATGACTTTGTCAACACCGTGAATATAGCGAACACCACGAGAGTTATTTCCCCATTACAGTATATGTAAATTTACTATACTGGATTATTCATAAACCAAACTATCAGTGCTGATAGCTGATATATAATAGAACACATTATTTATCAGTTAATAGACATATACTCTTTTTTACTGCAGAAGCATGTGCTGTGTGTTGGACACATTTAACGGTACAGTGGATCCTGCTTTGAGATACCACCCCATCAACCAGTGAAATGTGGTCTCTCAAGACAGGTGGTCATTTATGATAAATTCCACTGTATGTAACATGCTTAACCATTATTTTTTTTCCAAACTCCCTACTCCTAACATGTTCTTACCAGTATGAGTCATAAATGTAACCAAATGCAAAATTCAGAGACAAGCAAACCCCTGGTAAAGTTGATTTTGGGGAGCATACATTATTTCCTGTGATAACCTTGCTCTCTTCCAGTTTTATGTGGAATATTTTATGAAGTTGATACATGTATGTATGCCAAGATTAAGGGTTGTGTCACCTACTTGAAGAAACCTTTTTAATGTCATATACTGTGTGAATGTTACAATACCATAAGCATGACAGGTTATAGAACTATCATTTTGTGGGCATCAGTCCACAGCACAAGTCAAATTTTTTATACTTCACTCATAGCTGGTCATGTTGCGATGAAAAAAATCTTTGCAAGGACATAAATGCCGCTAATCATATATTTCACTCCATGGGAAAGAGATTAGATCATCACGCTATGAACCATGAAGTATCTTGCTTCTGGTCAGCGTGGGTTCAAGTTGGAAAAGTTATTTACTTGCGGAAGTTCTTCCTGGGTATAATGTTACTGGGTTCTCTTCTCAACCATTAAAATCTGGCTGCCACCCTATAACTGAACAAGAGGCCCTTAATTGCTCACCTGAGAATCATCTACAAATGAGGAAAGAAGAATATGTATATGTAGGTTGATCTGGCCAAGAAACAAATATTGCTGTTTTAAGAAATTCATGAAAGATTCTAGAGATTAAATTTCATCAAATTTCTTGCACAAAAACATTTCATCAACTATATACGTGTAAAACACATAAATGCATAATTGCGAATGCAAGGGGAGATAATTGGTGAAATTGTGCAAAAATGGATGAAAATGACAAAGTCTGAAAAGACATCAAAAATTCATATTCTGATCCCTGTAGTTCACTCAGAAACAATCTTTTTTTCAATTCAGGTAGAGGTTATTGAGAAGATTTTTAAAGAGGGTTACCTTATGGGACCTATTTTGCCCCACATCGGATTCACCCCTAGGTCAATCTGGCGGAAAACTGCAAACTTTGTAAAGGACCTTGACTACTTGCCACCTGTAAAGTTTCATAAAAATTCCTTCAGTGGTTTTGAAACAAAAGCTGTTAGTGTGAAAAATGCAAATAACCCCCCCCCCCCCCTCTCTTTGTTTTTTTTTTTTTTTTTTTTTTTTGCAGTCTTAAAAAATTTTAGAAATTAAATTTCAGCAAAATTCTTGCACAAAAACATTTCTTCACCTAATTACAAGTATAACACATTAAATGGATGCATCAAAGTGAATGCAAGGGGAGAGAATTGATGAAATCATGCAAAAATGAATGAAAATGACAAAAAGTTTTAAAAGACCTCAAAAACGTATCAAAAATTAATATTCTGATTTCTATGAAAAATACAAACTTGAATCATACATCAGTGTAGATCACTCAGAAATAATCCGTTTTTCAATTCATGCACCGGTTCTGGAGAAGATTTTCAAAAGAGGATACCTTTAGGACCTATTCTGCCCCACCCTGGATCAATCTGGCTGAAAACTATAAACTTGAGCCCTTGCTACCTGTCAAGTTTCATCAAAATCCCTTCAGTGATTTCAGAGAAGAAGTGGAAAATATGAAGTTTATGGATGGATGGCAGACAGGAGTGATATCTGATCACAAAAGCTCACTTGAGCCGAAGGCTGAAGTGAGCTAAAAATTGTGTAGTGTGGTGTAAAGCACTATTCAAAATTCGTGAGGTACAGATTAAATTCTAATTTCGGTATGATCAGATTTTTCATTCCATAGTTTTGGCCCTTGATCAACCAAACATATGGTCCCTTTGTGGTTTCCAGATAATAAATTGAAAATAGATTGAGGGATTTTCTTCAATTTTGTCATAACTCTGACTACTTAGGATGTATAGCTGCACCAGATATGGAAATGATTTGGATATAGTCCAGACAAATAAAATCAGTAAAGGGGAATAACTCTACAAAATAAACAAGGTAGGGGTGCAATTTCCTTTTACTTACAATGTATACCAACGCCAAGGATATATAAACACACTGAAAATCTATGCCCTCCCCCTCCCACCCCCATGAAACCAATAAATTTTAAAATTATTTTCAGTAGTAGCCCATTCAATGGTTAGTGACGTGCTCAGCACATGAAACAATTCGTAAACATCAACAAAACAACATAAATATTTGCAGAAAGATGCAAAATTTCAACAAGCTTCTCGAGGAAGATCGAAAGAAATCGTGATTTTGATAAACTGGATTTCTATGAGGTTCACTTCTGATTCTACCATGGCAAGATCTGTTTGAAATTACAGCCTGTGAGGTTTGCTTCTGATATTACTATGACAAGATCTGTTTCACATCACTTCTAAGGTTCACTTCCAATACTATTATGACAAGATATTTTTCACATCATAGACCTGTGAGGTTCACTTCTGATATTACCTGGACAAGATCTGTTTTACATCACCTGTGAGGCTCACTTCTAACATTACTATGACAAGATCTGTTTCACATCACCTGCGAGGTATACTTCTAATATTTCACATCACCTGTGAGGTTTACTTCTAAAACATGTACTACGATGACAAGATATTTTCCACATCATAGACCTGTGAGATTCATTTCTAATATTACCTTGACAAGATATGTTTCACATTACAGATCTGTGAGGTTCACTCTAATATTTCTATGACTATGCTGTGAGGTTCATTTCTAATTTTACCTTAACAAGATATGCTTCATATCACTGATATGTTACGTGAGGTTCACTTCTAATATTACTATGCCAAGCTGTTTCACATCATAAACCTGTGAGGTTGACTTTTAGAAGTATAAGTATGACAAGATATGTTTCACATCAAAGACCTGTGAGGTTCACTTTTACAAGTATGACAATGTAAGTTTCACATCCAGTCTCACAAAACTGAATTTCACAACACATGTAGGGCGCCTACCATACTACCATGGCAGGATATTTGAAAAAAGATTCTCACATACTGTATAAACTTGAATCTGCATTATACACATCTTGTAAATTTACAAACACATAGACATACAAGTGAAGACGCAATTTTCACATCGTGTTTTATTAGTTCTAAAAATTTTAAATATTATAATATAAGAAATACTGCTATATAAATAATAGTTTGATTGCACTTCAGACAGAAATATTTGCTGAAAAAAAAGAACAGAAATCAATCAACAAAAAACTATGATAACAGAAAAAGCTTAAATACACACATAGTCCATGTATTTGTTCATGTAAATTTTTCTTTATCTTGAGTAAATATCATATCATAACCATATGGTCTTTATACATTGTGGTATCACAGTTAACTCATTTTCCTTTTAAAGTCAGATTTGAATGTACTCATGTGTAGTACAACAAAAACATATTGAGCCACAGCTTTGTAAATAGGACAAGGCACTTTTGGCACATTTCAAAATCTATGAACACTTGAATACTTTCAGCTTATTCAAAATATTTTTCATTTTGACCTAGACATTAGTACTAAACGTAGATTCTGATTAATGTTCTGGGGCCCGTTTTATCAATAAGTCGTCAGTCACAAGTCATTTTATCTAAAGACAAAACTCAGATCATTTTATCAACACTACCCTTGGTCAATTAACATTGGTAGCTGTACTACAGTAGACTACAGGAAAAGGAAATGCATAGTCTTATTAAATAGCTGTCAGGTGAGTTGCTGTAACAATACCTGTAATATATTGGCAGCTATTGTAAAATGAAAGTGTTGGTTGACAGGCTAACCAGGTACTATCTGTATGTCCATTTCCTGTGCCCATCTTGAACATCAGTATATCCATTTTCTGTGCCCATCTTGAACATCCAAAAAAGAAATTTTTTTTGGTAAATTTAACTTGTATTCTGTTCAAGAGCAAATTTAGGAAGGAAGGTGAAGGTGTTCTGGCTAGCCTCCTCTATTTCGTTTGAAAATAGTTACCCATAACAACATTAAGTTGACTTAGAGGCTCAAAGCCAAACTTTTGGTAAATTAAATCAGTTGTATTCGAAGATCCTGGAACCATCATTGATGCTATGTAGATCAATTAGTCAAAAAAGGGAGCTAACTGCTGCATTTTGATAAAACAACAACAAAACAATTCAGTATGTAATAAACCCTTTCAACCCCTTAGGTCATAATAGACTTGTCTAATACAACATATTAAGACCATACCATTAAGACACTCGGGGTAACAGGGATAAATACAGTGTACCTTTGCTGATTCTTTTGAATCAAAACGAAGGCATAATAGAAATTCTTATACCTTCCTAACAAACGAAAAACAAACCTCCAACATATTTAATCTACTTTGGTGAATGAGGTCATTTAATTGAGTGCATGTATAAAAAAATTAAATGGTTGCCATAACAAAACAATAGAAATGAAGACTAGCAATTGGTGAACAACTTGAAAGACAACAAAATTCTGCAATGCAAATCTTTGAATTAAAATCAAATTTCAAAATAATAACTTAAATTTCTATTCAACAAGTACAACTCTATTTACAAAACTATATATACAATAAAATATTTTCATTCCAAAAATAATATTGACAATACTTTAAAGTAAAAGATATTTACTTTTAAGCATACTATATTTTACTTGTTTAAATGACAGAAATGTTAAACAATGCAATAATTGCCTTCCAGTTTTACTGTGCAAAAATATCTGCTGTATTTTAAGAAAGTTTCTATTTTTCTAACTACCAACTCACATGGTAGAGAAATAAAGTGACAAGATTATATCTATTAACCATGTCCTCACCCTGTCTACAGAATGCCCACCCCAGGGATTATGAAATGTTACCCTTGTCCAACAGAGATCACAAATCTTTAACCAAATCTTAATAGGACAGAACCTATAGTTATACCCCCTAACCCTACCCCACCCCACCCAGTAGGTATCCAATGGTTATAAAGAAGTGTAAATTACCTGAATCCTTTCCGTATTTGCAGAATCCCTACCCCAGGGCTCATGAAATGTTACCCTTGTCCAACAGAAATTACATTATCTAACAAGCACTCTGAGAGTATTGATGAATAAATAAATTTTCCTTCTCTGTGATACCATTACAAAATGAATGGTGAGCAGTTACAAATCTTTAACCAAACCTTAACACGGTGGACAAACGAACAAACCCTATACCTGCCCCCACCCCCACCCAATCTCCAACAGGGGACTTTTAAAGCATTGGCCCAGCAGTTATAAAGAAGTGTAAAATGCTGTTAAGCAAATCAATGCACCATGATGACAGGCCTGCAATGGATCATGAAAAGTCACCTGAATAACATGAAAATATGACTAAATTACATCTATGTAAATGTATGTCATGTGATATTGTGTTAATTTTCAGTAAAATGTAAAATAAACTTTGTCAATAGTCAGGCAGAAAATACCCTTCTGATTTTGTTTAAACTACATCAGTGCTATAATAAGGTGTCCAATCAAATTGCTGGGAAAAGGTGAAGTATTATTTCCTGAGAGATGGAAAATGGGCATTTTTTCTTTTCCCCCGGCTAACTTTAGAAAAACAGTCATGACGTTTGTAAAATGTAAGCCTAGTACCAGCTGATTATTTTCCTGTAACCTATCATTTGCATTTAATATTACAGGAAATCATTTTCAACCAGGAAGAACAATTTTTTTTCATAAGTCCCCAAATCAAAACAAGATAATCCAAATTTTGTGCCTATCAAAAACAACAAAAAACAAAAACAAACAAACAAAATAATAAACAAAAAACACTAAGTGAACAAAATTCTTCTAATTTTTTAGTGTGAGGAGTAAAATATAATGTCTGTAAAATTTTCATTTAGCTAGAGATTAGCCTCTATCTACATCTACAGAATTTCCAGTACACAGTATGAGGCCAGCTGGTTGACAATTTTTACTCTTTATTGATTAGGGTTCAACAGTATAAATATCCATGATGAAATGAGATACATGTACATGTTTTAAAAATAGCTGCACTTTACTGTCATAATATAAGGAGAGCTGAGTCTGAATACTAAGTGTCATCTGCATTAGAAATGCATTATAACTAAAGATACAGTCAAACTTGTCTATAAAGGACACTCAAAGGAACAGGCAAAATTAGCCATAATATACAGGTGACCTTTATAAAGTGTTTTTTTTAATTATACAAAAAGTTAACAAAGGTTATTTTTGAATGGCCTTCATATGCAGGTGCCCTTTATACAGAGCTAGCCTTTTATGCAAATTTGACTATATACTCCTGATTTCACTCATCCTGAGTATTTGCTACAAGCAAAATAAATTAAATCTATTTCTATTTACAATGGTACCTAACATACACATTGATACATCTGCATTGTGTATTTTCTGTATGGGACTGGACAGAGACAGGTTTTCTAACAAAACATCAACTTCACATGTTGGTCAAACACTGTACAATTCAGGATAAGACCACCATGAGCATATATTCAAACAAAACAATGATTTTACTCTCAAGTCAACACACATGTTTCTGATGTCTAACAATATCTTGCCCCCCCCCCCCCCCCCTTAATAAAGAAACTGATAAAAAAAAATCTTTAATATTCCAGGGAGATTATTGATCACAGTAGTCTTGTTTTCTGTTCACCTTGTCCAAAATCTGCTTTTGATTTGTTCATTTATTTTACAGAATGGGAACGATAGATGGAATTTTTCCATAACAATTTGCCAAAGAGAAACCTAAATCAAGTAGATTTAAAGTGATGTTATTTTGTTTGATGAATATTCCCATTCAAAAATTATACTTTTTCAAAACCTCTACACTGTGTGTAGAAGATGTTTATAAATAACATGTGTCCAAATATTACATGTTCCATTTACTGTAGTCTATGTGCACACCCCCCCCACACACACACACACACATACAAACATCTTAGAAAAGACACAAAAATATACTCATTTCATGCACACCTAATGCTTTGAAACATCATCATGTATTCATTTAATTTACCAGTCTGTGGAAAATCAATCATAGATTTAACAATTGTGATTAAAAAGGACCACAAGGGCCCTACTGGTCACCCAAGTCCTACCTACAGAACCTCTGACCTAGGGCAATTCACACAACCCTTACCCTACGGATACTGCGTAACAAATTTGAAAAAAAAGTACAAATGTAGGTTTCCGATTATAATGTTAAAAAATGTATGCGTGACGAAAGATGAGAAAAGAATGCTACCTATAACTCGGGTGACCAATAAATAAACAAAACAAACAGAAGCCACTTTACTCAACAAAACTTTGATTTATAGTGTAAACACAAAAAAAAGTTTAATGCTGAAATAACCAATATCATAATGTCTTTTTAAATAAACTGCACATATGCAATCTTAGTTTACTGTTTCTTTTGACATATATTGCAGATTCTATCAAAGTACGATCAGAGGATATACTCAATAATAATTTCCTGCTGTTTTTAAACAGAATATTTCAGTTTTCAACAATTTTAAAAAATCAAGTACCAGGTATGACAGTTTAACAAAATTCTTTTAACAAAAAAAATATCAATTCCAGATCCTCTCCAATGTAATTGTTGAGTATAATGTTTTTAATAAGAATTCAAATACGTGTAGAATATAACAGTGGATGTCACAGCAAAAACAAAAACAAAAACAAAAATTAAAAAAAACACTGCCAATTTAATATCTAAAGTATCATTATCATCAAAAAGGGACGTAAAAATTGCATTTTTATAAAGGTAATTATGCCCGACTTTAAATTTAGACAAAAACAATACCATTTCAATGTAAATTTAGTTGACAATCTGAAAAAAATTTAGGTTCTCTAAAACAAAACTTCAAAACATTACCAAACATTAACAGAAATTGCTAAAACTATCACATCAATGGGTGATATCACACACATATTAATGACACTGATAATTTGCTACACATGTTTCCAGATATTGCATAAATAAAACTTCAAATGTCCCAACTTGACATTCTCTCATCTTTCATGATTTTGTCCCTTTTTTGAATACTCTGTGAAACAAGCCTTTAACACCCTTTTTCTTTTTGTGTTGCTTGACAACCAGGTCGGCAGCCTCTCTTTCTTTTCTGCGTATCTCTCTAACAAGTTCATGAAACACGTCATCAACACATTGACGCAATACTGAGGACGTTTCATAAAATGGACAATGTAACTGTAAAGCCAAGGCATGGCCCTCCTCTGCTGTGACCTGTGTAAAAGGCAAGAAAAAACAAAGTACTGTATGTGTATTTAAATTAGCGCACTCATCTTTTAGTACTCTGAAGTGTGACTTATTAGCGCCCCCCCCCCCCCCCCCCCCCCCCCCCCCCCCCCCCCCCCCCCCCCCCCCCCCCCCCCCCCCCCCAATCTTAATTTCGTGCAAGTAATTTCATTAGCTTTGTCATGTATACAGAATGACAGGATGGAGAAATTTCAGCACTGCCCTTGAATTAGTGCAATGACTTGAGCGTGAAAGGCAATATAATTAGAATATGGTACAGTAAATTCAAAACCTTAAAATTTCTGTGAAATAGAAAATCTTTCTAGGTACAAAATAAACTTGAAGAATTTTATCCTGAGCAGTAACTCATCAACCCCTGAAAAACAATGGACTCTTCTGTAAATCAATGAATTCAACCAGTCCAAATGTCTATTTAGGGGTTAATGTTAAATATTAGAATGCACCAATCTTCTTCAAAGCTGAACAATGTATAGCCTTACTATGACTCACATGAGGTTTTTGCCAGCTGATAACTAATGGGATTTTTAATTATCTATGATGTAAGTTACTGTATTCTTTCATTTACCTCATTAAGTAATTAGTGTACATCAGTCATGTACTGTAAACATATTTTACTTCAAAATAAAAATTTGAAATTACTTTCTTATATTCAGTGACTGCCAACCTTTAATTTCAATATCAAGACTCAATATTATGAGCATAAAAACTACACGAAAAATTGTCTTAAACAGTAATAGAATATCAATATATTACCTTTCTCTTTTCCTCTAAATCACACTTATTTCCAACCAGGATAATAGGTATATCTTCTCGACATCGTACTCGGTCAATCAGTTTCTTATATGTTATCACCTCATCAAAACTTCGCTTGTCTGTTATTGAGTAGCAAATGATGAAACCTTCCCCCTTTCTCATGTATTGTTCTCGCATGGCATTAAATTCTGGCTGTAAAATATTACAAACATTCTGTCAGTATGGATGAATCATGTCCTGGAATTATGGAACCATAATGTAGCAAATGGTGAGCTATTACAAAACATTTGACTGAAACCTTACCTGGATGGCCTGATGGACAAATAGATGGAGATAAATTTTATGCCCACCCCCTCCTTCCAAGTTTCGGCAGTATGGCGGGGACTAATAATTGTACTAGCATACCATAATTTGAAATATTTTGGCCATTGTTTAATTTTGGTCAATTTGTCCACCCTATTAAAATGGCCAAAATTAAACAATACAAAAATTGTGCACAATGTTTCTATCAGTAGGCCTACTTTTTAAAAAATATCTTAGTGTTTTATACATTAACAAACACAGATTTCTTTTAAAATACGGTAACGCTGCGTGGTCATTAATATTGATTCAAGGCCGTGCGATGAGTCAATTCTAGTTATTCTACTGACACTTTTTTTTTATATTTTAAACACCTGGAATTTTTGACACAATAAGACCAAGATCAGATAGTAGGCAAAATTTAAACATGATATAAACATAAATTGGCCAAAATTCAACTTTCGAAAAAATAACCCATCATTTTATGACCAAAGAGGTCAAATTTTAGCAATGCCAAAATATCCCAATTTACGGTATGTTTGTATTCAATTGTCGAGCACTAATTTTTGACATACAAGCATTTCAACAGTTATACACTGCTTTTTGACAATTTTTCAGTTATATGATGGCTGCCAATGGTAAAGAGGAAAATGTGGTCACAACCTACAGTGTATGTGAGTGAAAGGTTACTAGTGGCCTTCAAAATGTAAAAGCAGGAAACTTCTCCACAAAATTAGCTTAAGTTCCAGAAAAGCTCTGACCTGAGATGAGAAGTACCTTTGTATACAGCTTGATGCTCTGTCTACTTGGCCATGGAGCTTCACCCAACTTCCACAATTTTTTTTAACTTCATAATTTTTGTATTTTATGAGATGTGAAACAATGTTAAATTTTTATATTTCAGTTAAATCTTTTAATATATATTAGGTATATGTATAAGCGAATTTCAATTCTGAATATAAGTTAAAAGGTACTCAATAGAAGAAATCTATTTACATTTGCATAATGAGTATTAAACAATGGCCTTAACTGATCTTTGTTTCAGACAGCACACTATTTCTCATCTACATATTTTAATGTAAATTGGGAGGGGTGGGCAGGTGGTAAAAATTACCTCTGAAATTGTTTAAATAACTCCAAACTTGACCAACTTTTTTATGAGGATGTGTAGCTTGACAAAATGAGGAATATGTTATTCCTACATAACTCATAAAAGCTGACATATGTGACTTCTATGTACATGTACTTACAAAGTCATGTCCTGTTATACAAAGTACTGACATCCTGATGATTGTTGAACATTTGAATCAACAAACAAACATCCAAAGACATCTACTTCACATGTTTAATGTAACAAAATCTCTGAATCTACGTTAATTGATAAATAGGTCAAAAATTTGCATTGGTACTTATGATGATATACGCAAGTATACGATAGTGAACCAGCATATGCGTAACCAGCAGTAACAAGCGATGGGCAAATGTTTGAAAGACTCAGTAATAACTAATAAGCAGTGGTAACAAGTGATGGCAAATGCTTTAAAATAATACCTGATAACCAGCGTAACAAGCAATGGGCAATTGCTTTAAAATAATAACGGGTAATTCTCTTTAATTACCAGTAATAAACCTCTTAGTATCTGTATCATAAATACATCTAGTTTTTAAAAGAAACCATCAGAGTTTCTTTATTTTCTGCCTCAGTACATCAACCTATATTTCTGTATTGAATATGATACTACAACCAATGCTACATGTATGTGTTGCATTAAATGCCACCTCTGTATAAAGGGCACCTGCCTATAAAGGTCATTAAAACATTACCTTTGTTAACTTTCTTATAATGAATATATGTACCTCTTTATAAAGGCCAACTCCTATAACAGTTACTTTTGCTTGTCCCCTTGAGCGGCCTGTATTGACAAGTTTTAATGCAGTTTCCTCTGAATTCTCTCATACCAAAATACTAGATTTAAATCCCTGCCAGAACAGTCAACCACAAAAGGGGTCCAGGGATACTAAACTGAGATCAATGCAGTCTCATGACATGGTATCTTAATGACCTGTTTCTTTATATTATTTGCTAAAGACAGCAGCACTTGTCAATGCCATGTTAATTTGTTTGCAAACACCCACTTGAACCTGGGTCTATGAGTTCTTAAAAGTTTTTCTTTTTTGCCTTTGGACCACAGGGGCCAAGTTTTCTCTCATTGTAAAAAGAAATCACTATTAGTTGGAAGTTGAAAAGTATGACACTTTTGACCACTTCACAGACCAAAATAAAATGAATTATGTAAAATTATTGTGTGTTTTCTGAATTACATGTACATATGTACCTACTGGAATAGAAGGACAGTTACTTTTATACCATCCCCATGGCAACACCCCCCCCCCCCACACACACACACACATACACACACACTTTTATATTATATGTATTTGTATTCATTAAGTATTGTTTCAATGAAAATTGCAACATTTTCTAGACAAATTTAAAGTAAACAAACAGATTTGACATTTGGAAATCTTAAATCTACATGCAGTCCTTCAACAATGACTATCTCCATCAAACATTCAAATTCAATCCATCCTAGATATTTGTCACAAGAGTGGTCTGATGACTTAATAGTGAAAATATTTAACACATTTTAACAAAGGAAAAAATGACCTTTTGAGTGGTACTTGTGTTATCAAAGTGCCTCACCATGTATATAGTTGTACTGCACATAAGTATGTACATGTAGCATTCTATTTCTTGTTACATGTACATGTATATAGATTTATACCATACATGTGATTTGAATTAGGCTGTTATAAGAGTCTTGCACAGTAACCGTTAAACAAAGAGTACCCAGTAAGCTGACCTAGGGATGTAAGGAGCCCCAAAAGGCCAAGCGGTTAGAACATCCACGCTTTGAACTAAGATGTCTCTCACCTCTTGTCAGTTTAAGTTTGAGCCCCGCTGGAACCCAAGCTGAGTTTGTGAGAAAGTTTTCTAGTTTTTTCCTCCACAATAAAAAACTGGCCACCATCATAGAAACGAAAAATTGTTAAGTATGGTGTAAAACATCAACAAAAGCAAAACAGATCTAAGGCTGTATCATCAAAACATCTGTTTTATTTATCAAAATACAGATTCGTAAATGTTATCCCCAACCTGGAGTCAGTTTCACTATTAAAAGGTCGTAAATTTCCCCATAAAACATAGACATAACATCATAGTAACTCCTGTTACAACCTTAATTATGTGTGCATTGTTTCAGTTTCACTACTAGGTGTAAACATATATGTATGCTTACACGTTAATCGTAGTTACGTGTGACATTAGTAATACTTTGGAGCAGACGTAAACTCAGACGCAAGTTCAAACGCAAGTTTATACGTACATGTACTGTGGGAAGAAAGATACAACCTTTAGTGAAACTCATCTTAGACTATAGATATAACTTATGACAACATCAACATAATTTACATCTACACATAAAGTTTGGCCCCAGATTTGTAAAAGTTATCCCAACCTAAATAGAAACAACAGACTTTTGATGGGAAATCATATGCCAAAGGTAATGTTTGTCACAGTAATGAACTAAAACATTATTGGTGGGTGGGGTGTTGCTAAAGAATTTTTATCAACAAAGCGATAACTCTAGGCGTATATTATTTGTACCAGATAACTTAAAAACAAAAGAAAAGAAAACACATTCAGGGATTTTACACACGTTTTGGGGAATAAAGTCTGAGCCTTTTAAATTGGAAATTTTAGCAACATTTTATTGAAATTCTTATTAAAGGACTAATTGTCTAACATAACTTTGTATCCAGTATCAAACTGTTTGCAACAGAATTATGGAGTGACACTTTTTGTATTCAAAGAATGTGTTGTTTAATGTACAGTAAATCCTGCATTAATGACCACCTGTATATAAAGACCACCTGGTCACAAAGAGTTTGAAAGACTGTTTTCTGCTGTCCCCAATAGCACCATTTGTGTACAAATCAACCTCAATATAAAGACCACCTCCCTATACAGACTGGTTTTGTCGAGTCCCTAAGAGAGTCTTTATATACAAGTTTCGGAAACTGTAAATAATAAACGTTAATACAACAATGTGTTTATGCAGACTTCAAATAAACTGAATTCCATCCATCAGCCATCAAATAAATCATCAATTTCCTTCACCTGCCGAAGTCAATTAATACCATTTGTGATGTTATTAGGACCAAATCTCCAAGGAACAAACATGGTCGTTATAAAGAGGGTTCATTGTACATGTTGTATGCCCACCTTGTAAAGGATAACATCCAACCACAATACATGTACAGGTTGTACACCCACCTTATAAAGGACAACATCCAACAGGAGTGGAAGTTAAGAAAAAATCCTCAGGAGACAAACAGGCTCATAAGTTTTAAATTCTGGGAGCCTACAGGCTTACAGGCCCATCATATTAACTTGAATAAATTTTAACCAGTTTGTGACCTTAACATTTTTAACAACTTGCTCAGCTGGGCAAGTGCTAACTGATATTATGCGTGCCAAACCATGAAAATTTGGTTGCCCGCAAAGAAAAAAATATATTTGGGTCAATTTTGTGTTTTATTAATTCATTGTTATTTTAATAGATATATACTACAAATAGAAGGTAATGGATCACTTTAGAAACTTAAGCTTTTTGAAATAACGAATGCGGAATGGTTGTGCTTCTACTTTCATTTTGATAAAAGCGGACATTGGAACTTAACATGTAAAAATTTTAGCTTCATCAGATTGGGAATTTTAAGGACCAAAATCAGGAAAAACAGATACTATTTCTGATTGGAAATGGGCCGAATAACAACCCTAAAAAGTGGCAAAAAATTCCTGAAATCAACTCACCAAACGGGTGACTTCGTATGCAAAATAATTCGCCTGATTGTATATTTGGTCATGTACATGTTGTACACCCACCTTATAAAGGATAACATCCGACCACAATACATGTACATGTTGTACACCCACCTTATAAAGGATAACATCTAACCATAATACATATACATGCTGTCCACCCACCTTATGAAGCATCAGCGTCGGAAGCAAATTGAAAGTGGGGCGGCTAAACCAACTTAAAACACATACACACGCCAGAAACGTCTGGGGGCTAAGCGCCAATTTTTAACACCTATGTCTATCTTTGCAAAAAAAGCGGGGGGCTAAGCCCCCCCTAGCCCCCCGGTTCCGACGCCTATGTGAAGGATAACATCCAATCACAATACATGTACATGTTGTACACCCACCTTATAAAGGATAACATCCAACCATAATACATGTACATGTTGTACACCCACCTTATGAAGGATACATCCAACCATAATACATGTACAGGTTGTATACTTACCTTATAAAGGATAACATCAGACCACAATACAGTGGAACCTGTTTTGAGAGACCACCCCTTTTGCCACTGAAATGTTGTCTCCAGACTAGTAGTGCAACGATATACCGAACTATGATATATCGCGGTATTTTACCTTCATTACGATACATGGTACATTGATTTTATGCCATGATACACTTCGATATTTTCCGGATTTATCCGTCTTTGGATTTAGACTCTGTATACTCTATTTCTGGTATACTGGTAAACAAAAAACATGGTGAAAAGCAGTTCTTCCATGAGGAAAATGGACCTACTTAGGCCCTCATGGCACTGTCGTCAAACAAGTCGCCGATATGGGCTCACTCATGGTTCAAAAAGCTACAAATGCCAAGAGTCTTAACTTAAGTTTGTCCAATTTCATCTACAATTCTTTTTTGAACTTCCTTAATTTCATTTATTCTCTGTAAAAACTTGCACCACTTGTCGTCTTTGTAACATGGATATACCTTACAAAACTTATAAAATCACGAACGTGTCGTTTGAGATGAAACGACATCATCCAAACGTAAATTATTAATTATGAATCAAAACCTAAAATTAAGATAAATCATAGATTCGCAGGGGCAACGTAATTTGCAACAATCATTTCAAAAGCAATAGCTCAGTTTCTTGTGACTTATCTATGACCTTTCAGTTAGGTGGAGTCCGATGGTTTCAGAAAATTGATTAACATTTTAGAGCCAGCCATGTTAGAGAATTGTCTCAAAATGTTATCAAACAATCAAATATGATGTTCCTTCTCGCAGCCATAACGAATATATTTCTCCACAAATTTAGTGACTAATTTATTTAACTAGATACATCTCATTTAGTTGACTTTAAAAGTAAACAAAACAGAATAAACAGGATAGTCAAGGTGGAGTCCGATGGTTTCAATGTTTAGAGCCAAAAAATGATAGTTCCTTCTCGAATATATATTCTCTCACAAATTTAGTGTGAAACAAAAACTTTATTTTTAAAAGTAAGTCACAGAAATGCAATGATGTCATTATTGAATTTTCAACTTAGTTGTTTCATTCCTGTGTATCGTAAATGTAATGTATCGTCAGGTACGAATTGCAATATGTATCATCATTACAGTGTATCATTGCAGCCCTACTCCAGACAAGTGTTTCCTCAAATGAAGTTTTATTTTTAAGGATTATCTAAAAAAAATTGTGATCTGAATATGATCTCAGAATTCAGGTGTCTCCCAAGACAGGTTTAACTGCAGCATGTAAATGGGTAAAATGAATGACTCAGGTAAGAAAGAAATACTGACCACTTCATCTAATATTGGTAACTGTCATCTTTGTCATTGTTTTATCAGAAATTTCTTAATTACTTTATCAACCACTTGCAGTGGTCTAGTGATAGAGTGTTTGAAGGTACTGGGTTTGATTCCTGGACTAGGTCATCGGGTCATGAAGGTGTGACACATAAAATAACCCAAACTGCATTGGCGTCAAGTATGAGCAGAGTTATATTTACCTGACCAGCTGTGTCCAGAATGTCTAACATCGCTGGCTCTCCATCTATCCTGGCTTGCTTTTGATAGGAATCCTCTGAAAAATGTTACAAACAAAAATCTGTCTCAGAAATTGTTCAAAATTGTTTTGTCAAATCTTTCATTAAAACATCTGCTTACATCTTGTTGCTTTTTATTTTCAATGTAATTTTTAAGAATTTTTTTTTATAAAAAAAAATAACAGTTTAAAGAAAAGTAAAATAACTTACATGTACAATGTATAAAGGCTAAAAATTTACAAAACAATTAGAAGTTGCGTGGTTAAATTTTCTTTGGTATTCAAAATGATTCTAAGTCAATCTAACATTTTCCACTAGGAAATATTAAAGGGAAGTGAACTGAATTATCTGTCTGTAGATAAAAAAGTAACTAAATATCATTTCACATAATGTTTCCCATCTCCTAAAAAATATTATTTGTTGCATCATTTTATAAACTGTATCAAAAATAATCAAAATTACATTAAAGGCCACCTCTATATAAGGGATACCTGCTTATAAAGGCCATTCAAACATAACCTTTGTTTGTCATTCAAACATAACCTTTGTTAACTTTTTATAATGAAATTCAATAAACCTCTTAATAAAGGTCACCTGTCTATAACAGCTACTTTTACCTGTTCCCTTGTGTGGCCTTTATAGACAAGTTTGACTGTAGTATTAAAAGACATGAAACCCAGATACATGTAGACTGTATAAGTAGGCGAGTATAATATTTAACGCTTTTTAGATATTCACATTGTTTTTGTGCTTTTAGTTAAAGCAGAAGGTTATGTTCATTTCATCAAATCAAGTACTGTACAAGTAATTACCAAAAAAAAGTTCATGTAAAAAAATCAAATTCTGACACTATAAACAATCATTATTTAGTACATTATACTCATTATAGTACATGTACAGTGTATATATATATATATATATATATATATATATATATATATATATATATATATATATATATATATATATATATATATATATATATATATATATAGATATATACATTATGTATATATCATACAGTAGAACTTTGATAAGTCAAACTTCAAGGAGTCAAATTTCTCAAGGTTTTGAACTATTCACAAAGTTCCGAATAATTTTGTTATTTAACGCTACTTATAAAAATTTTATAATTCAAATTTTTATAAGTCGAATTTCTTGATGTTTCAAATAAATCTTTGAGTCCATTTCTATAAAACAACGAAAATTCCTACATATAATTCGAAGTCAAAATTTGCATGGGTACAGAACCACCCCATAATAATTTTTCTCCTTCTCATAAAGTAAACACTCAATGTTTTAATTTCATGGAAATTTAGTTAACTTTAGCACTAATTATTAATCATAATGACCGTACATGTCTTAAATGGTTTCGAAGCAGTCATATACACCTTATAGAAGCTTTGAAACTAAAAACATATGGTTCTAAGTTACCATCCCTGAGTCAAAGTCCCAATGTTTCGAACTTTTTCAGGTGGTCCCTTGAACTTTGACTCATGGAAGTTCTACTGTATATACATGTACATATAATACTGCTCACATTATAATTATTATAGGATATGTATATATGCATGCACACATAATACTGCTCACTTTCTCAGCATTTATCAACACGGTTAATTTAGAAATTTCATTAAGTTCTTGGCTAGTACATGTAGCGATTTCACATTTGTACTTATTGAATAATGTTTAAAGAAGTGTACAATGTATCACATCTGTTCTAACATAAACGACAAACTGACTTGTCTCATGCTGGTGATATAATCATTTTGTTTTTATTCATATTCTTATCTAATTTGTATGCATGTTTCCGGGTCAGATACCCAAAATATATGCACAAAATGAATTTGGGACCAAAAAAGGGTGTCATTTTCCCCCAATATTTTGATATATCAAGTCCCAGTTACCCAATGGGACTCACAAATCTCAATCTTTTGGGTGTAAGAGACTCTTTAAAATTCAACCCTAGGTAAAACCCTGGTATGTGGTTTTACAATTCTCTTTAAACAATTTTTTAATTCTGATTCAGGTTCTTATGACTAGTTTCACTGTCATGAAAACATATGTCTCCTGCACATATATACCAAGAGTATTGCAAATGATGCAATATACTCCAGTCCCATTTAGGGTACACCATAATACAATTTATACACAGTCTTATGATGGGCATAACAAATACAGTGTATTGATACATGTATTGTATATAGAGAATGTAACCCCCAGCTTTTGCTATGAAAATATAATCATACTGAAGTCAGAGACAGTAATATGCAATCATGTTTCAGATCAACAAAATCCTACAGTGCGAAACTGAAAAAAAGTATTCCAGCAAATTTTTTTTTTATTGCTATTGTATTTTATTATTTTTTTATTATCCTTCACCATGTCAAGCACTAAACACATGCCACAGCCTACAGATTTTTTCTCTCTACAAAATATCACAACTTACATAACAACACTTGCATAAGTATAGCTTCAATCGGGTTTTTCAAGAAACAAATCCTAGACACATAAAATGCAGCACCTGTTTGATCACTGTATTATTTCTATACTTTATAGTGAGTGAGTCAACAAGTGCAAGAACATTGAAGTAGCATCCAAAATTTGGCATTAATAATAAATGTGTCAAATGCTTGAACTATAATGACATTTAACAGGATGGGGATCATAATGGGAAGAATCAATTACAATTGAATGTTCTGTAATATACCAAGTTTGTCAAAAACTGCAGAGATATAGACAGGGGAGGATACAGAAAAAGAGAGAGAAAACACAGGCATATATATATTTATATATATATATATATATATATATATATATAGAGAGAGAGAGAGAGAGAGAGAGAGAGAGAGAGAGAGAGAGAGAGAGAGAGAGAGAGAGAGAGAGAGAGAGAGAGAGAGAAAAAAACCTGGCAGAGAGAGAAACAAAATTGATTTAAGTAACCATTTCTTAATAAATAACACAAGGTTGAGAGAACTGGATAACTCTTATATATATATATATATATATATATATATATATATATATATATATATATATATATATATATATATATATATATATATATATATATATATATATATATATATATATTTAGCTTTATTAGCAAAATTATTTGTAAAATAACATAATGTGCACACAGCTTTCTTTAATGTTCTGTATTTGATTGAATTAAGATATGTTTATACTTTATCATAAGAAATGTTTCTGGGGGGCTGCATGACAGCTTAATTATTACAAAAACATGGCATACTGAAACAGACTTCTCCTATCTTATGATTTAATTACTGGTAGATCAAAAACCTTGCAGAAAGTCTGGTTGGAAATAACCTATCAAGTACAATATGGTTGATAGTATACATTGAGTGCTAACTTTCTCATACATGTACTTTGATGGGTAAAGACACCAAAACAATTTCTGCCCAATACTACAATTTGACCACTTTTAGTTATATGAGGAAGAACTTATCTCTGGATTAATTTTTACAGTTTATTGTACATAATGATGTAATTTGAATATGTTCAAGGAAGTCACCAAATGTATTCACTACTCAAGTTCAAATACCGTAACTTATTATGATTTTTAGATACAAAAAATCCCACAAAAATTAAGGATAATTAAAAATAATGTATTCAGTCAAAACCAGAAGTTTTATGGACAAATTTGAATGTGAGCTTTGCTCCATACCACAGGGTCACTTTATACAGTGCTCTACAATGCGACCAAATCATTTGCAAATCTGACCATATTTTAGATTTTGGAGAGTCTTTATTCTAAAAGACTATTTTATGATAACTGCGGTCCTGTAACTTTGAGAGAATAAATGATACATATTCCCGGAAATGATGTCAAGAAACAATCAGTTACTATAACGACGTCTATAAGACCGCAGTTATCGTGAAATGGTCTATTCAGTCGCCACATTGCGACCAGTTTTTTCCCGAGCCGGAATACAAAAGTTTGTTTGTTTTCAATGTGAAATTACATTATCAAAATCATGATCTGTTATGCACTTTACAACAACCAATTTGGCTATTCAGTTTTGATAAACTAGAGCATCTAACTCACACTGATTACTGTAGAAAAACATGTTGTATGCTGTCATGTTTTCGACATGAAATTTTCCAAACAGAACACGATCACATTTTCTTTTCAGTGTCGATTTCAACAGAAGGTCAAGCATGTACCTCTCCATTGGCTACTAGCAAATTTAAATGTAGTTAGTGTTACAGGAATACTGGAACCGGTTATGGCTAGTGTTCGACGAGGAGGGCAGGCAAACCAGATGCACAGCCGGAATTGGAAATTTTGTCTGTAAATTAAAATCGAGAGTCAAACACCCGATTGTCAGACAAAAACCTTATAAAGAACTTTATAGGTGTTTGTCAGACAATTGGGTGTTTGACTCTCGATTTTAGTTTACAGATAAAATTTCAAATTCTTGTGGGCGGACACTGTGAAACTGCGAGACACACAGAAACCAGCGTTATAAATTCAAAAACAGAGTTTAAATGATCCTCAATATTAGAGCAACAAATATGACAAATATAGGCATATGAACACTCCCGGATCTAATAAAAATTGGCAACAGTTAATCATCTTGTTTTAAATGGATTGAAACAATAAAAAGTCATATCAACTTAAAAAATTAATGTTTTATTTCATTTCATCCAGCAGAATTTCTTTTAACAAAAACACATTCACATTATTTATATATATATTATTATATATAATGAAGACAGAATTTTTTAGTGTTGTAGAGCCCAGTTCATTCAATTTTACATGTGGTGACGACCAGTTTTGAATGGTGGAGGAGAGAACTCAATTGATTGCCGACATTCTGCAGATACAGATATGGTTTTATGTCTGTAGTCCTTGTTAATAGTTAGTAGATCCCTTTTTGATACAGAATCTTACACCCTTTGAATTGGGAATTTGTGTTTAAAAAGTACATAACTGAATGGAGCTGTTACTGGATCTGCAGGCTATAAGTAAGTTCATATATATATATATATATATATATATATATATATATATATATATATATATATATATATATATATATATATATATATATATATATATATATACACAGGTAGTATACATCAATATAATTATAAGACAATAAAATATAACTGACTGACCAAGGCAAGTAATATGTAAATGAGGGCTAGGTCTTTTGTAATAAGAAATGTCTCGCAGGAGACTGATTACTTACATGTACTGTCTTACATGTGAGAAAAATACCTAAATACATGCACATGTATACCACAGAATCAGAAAATTTCTTTGTGTTTTTAATTTTGTTTATTTCATTGTTTTCATTATTTATCAATGAAATTAAAACTATAATAAAATTTTACATAAATTATACCTAGTAAAAGTAATAAGCCCCTTTACAAACAGGTTTTTAATTTCAACAAAATTTAATACATGTATCAACGTATTTGTTTTATTTTCAAAACGACAAAATTTTAAACCCACAAGGGGAGTATGTGAGATGGTATGGTGGTTGTCAAGTCGAACACGTGGGTTTTCTCTGGGTACTCTGGTTTCCTCCCAAGGCAAGGACCCCCGCACACCAATTTCAGGACCAATGAGAGACACAAACTGACATAATTTGTTTGTCAATCTGTGTAAAAGAAAATAAGTTTAAACTTTAAGTGTCAAACTTTTGTTCAGGTTATGCATGGGTTTAATATTGGTTGTGATTTTAGTTTTTTTGTTCACCATGATCAAATACATGTACTTGTAATTGATAATAAGATTAAAAATTAAAGCAAAATCATGTACAGTTTGTATCATCTCTTACATCTCTAGAGCCGGCCTGGCTCAGTCGGTAGCACGCTCGACTCTGGATCGTGAGGTCGTGAGTTTTAGTCCCGCCGGCGACAGGTTGGTTTCCTGTCTTTCGGATGAGACAGTAAAAACTGGAGGTCCCGTGTGTCATAGGTGTCATCACGTTAAAGAACCCTCACTGCTCAATGGCCGTAAGTGCCGAGCATAGGCCAAAATTTGAAGCCCTTCACCTGCATTTGGTGACGTCTCCATATGAGTGAAATATTCTTGAGTGGGACGTTAAACAACAATAAACAAACAAACATAAACTTACATCTCTATTTTTTTTATTGTGCCCCGAATTAAAAATCAAATACTGAACAAAGTATATAAATATTAATTCTGATGAATTGTTTGCCTGTGTTAGGCCTACTGCATGGACTTACATGTATGGCGGCAGCTTGGAAAATTTGCTGTTTAAAAAAAAACTGAATTTTACAAAAGTGATCTTTTCTTTTGTAATTCCTAATTTGTAGTGAAAACAATATATTATATTCATGTTATACTGCAGTGAAACCTGCTTTGAGAAACAAGTGTTATTTATAGGATTCTTTAAAAAGTGGTTTTCAGAATGTGGTCTCAGAAGACAGGTGGTCTTTCTTCAAAGAGGTCTTTCAAGACAAGTTCTACTGTAAATGCTACAAATAATTTAGAATCAGCAGAATGGTTCAGTAACTTAAAACAGGTACATTTAAATGGGTAGTCAGAGGTCCAGATAAGGGAAGTAAGAGGGTATTGACCCTTAAAAAATTTGAAAATCAGCTTTGGAATTTAGAACAGGGGGTGAAATTACTCATTGGAAATTGAAGTTACAAATTATAATAGTGACAATTTATATATAATTATGCAAAACACCCTTTAAATATTTAAAAATACCCTTTCAGAATTTTGATTTACCCTTTGAATTTTATTTCTGGGAGTGAAATACCCTTTACCTGAAAATCTTATCTGGAGCTCTGGGCAGAAACAAAGGAGATAAAACCTAGTAACCCCTGAATAAATTACCATCATGAATGCAGCATATCATTTGTTAATATCGGTACAATACATATGTACATGCAGGTATTCTGAATTGGCCTAGGACTTTTTATTTTGGCCAATGAAAATGAAATTGGCCAATGAAAATTGAAGTTTGCCAGTGATTTGGCTGATACATTTTCGGGACCCAGAGGTAACCTTGGGTGCTGAATTTCATTTTTGTGGATTTCAAATACATCTTAATAAATATTTCAAGTAGAAAGAGTTCTAATCAGCAGTGTATACAACATGTTAATCATTCTAACAAACAGTATTCTAGTGTACATGAAAACTTTCATAAAGTAACTACATGTAAATCTTACCAATTGTTGGATCATGGTAGTCGAGAAATCTCAGACAAACAAACTGAATCACCAGTGCTGAAAAAAACAAAGCATATTGTATACATCTGATAATATAAATATGCACATTGCATTTATTAACTCATTTACCCCTACAGACATATTTGGACTGGCCGAAGTCATTGATTCAAAGAAGAGTCCATTGTTTTTCAGGGGTTGATGAGTTAAAATTGATAATAAAGTATTCACCAAATCCCCAAGTTTGTTAATGGGGCACATACATGTATATTTATTAAGCTTGTGTATCATGACTCAAAAATGTACATGTATCATGACATATCATGATGTAAAGTATATCATCACCATGTACAGAGGCTGAAAATTCCTTAAGTCCAAGGTCCGGGATCTACATATTTTACTTTTGGACCCTGTCATTTTCCTGCTGTGTGGGTCTGATGACCTAACAAGTCTGAATCAGTGAATGACTTTTCTGTCAAATTCTTTCTTTCTTACATTTATTTGTTTCCTTTCTAAAGTTCAATCATCATTTTCTAGTATGATTTTGTGGCAGTTTTTGGTTTATATCATAATTTTGTGTTTCCATATTTGATAATTGTTATATGTATTGATTAATTATATTAAAGAATTGACTTAGATTTTTTGTAATTGGACCCATATATTAGAGGACCAGACCCTGGCAATATTTAACAAAAAAGTCCTGGACCCAAGCATCTGAAAAAAAATTTCAGCCCCTAATGTATCATATTGCTAGGAATGAGTATAACATTAGAAATACATGTAATAGTGTGACATTATACAATTATTGACTTTGGTTGAGGGTGACATAAGGATTTAGCAGTCCAAAGAAGCATGATATTGACTGAGGCAAAGCCAAGGTTAATATCATGTTTCTTTGGACTGGTAAATCCTTATGTCACCCGAGATTATAGTCAGTTATTGTTTTATCATATGACTATTTCAAAATTGGAAACAATAATGTTTAACTCCAGCACAGAATGATTTTCACAATCTTTAGGCTATTCTTTTTTTTATGAATGATTAAGAGTAATGGTTAAATGAGAGCCGAGTTTTCATTAGTTTTTACATTTGTTTCATCCAGTCATATTCGAGTACACAAATACTGTAGGATGAAAACAGAAGCACGAGAGGGACATAATGAATGAAATAAGCAATTCTTCAATTGATACTTGGATTATCAATACAAATTGCCATAGTTACAACCAACCAGCAGACAGAAAATCCACAAATCATATAATAATAGTATTTATCACATTTTTTTAAAATATAGAGAAATTTTGTTGAAACAAACAACTCATTTTCCAATGAGGATTGGTCAAGTGATGTTGTTGTACATGAAGCATTTGCTGGCATGCCCCTACATTGCATGTCATTTGAACAGAGATCAATTTCACTTGTAGATTTTAAAGACATTGATCAACTTTAACATTTATGTACCAAATCTGAAAGAAAGCTGATTATTGGTTCATGAGAAGAAAATTTTAAAAGATGTACAAAGACTTGACCGTTTTTAACCCCTTTAAATTGGAACCCCTATATAATACATGTATGGGTACTACTACTAGACCTTTTTTTCGTTTGCAAACTTGAATCACCATTGATATCCTAGCCCTAGGAATCTGTCAACTGATTAATTCTTGAGAAAAAGTTGTTTAAATGGAAAAGCTAATGAATAGACAACTCTAGACAGATGATAGACATTTATACATACATATGTATTAGGCCATACATGTACATGTACATACATGTATACTGATATAGCAATAGTTTACTTTGCCCTTCTAGCCAGGTGAGTTAACTCAAGACTCAATCACATCCTGAGTTGTAAGTTGCTAACTGGATGTCATTCAATGCTTCCTAGTACATGCATCTGACTGTAACTAAATCTTTGAAATAAAGTGTAGCATCTGTTCCTTCAAAAGTGCTTTGCATTAGCAGTGAATGTCACAAGCTTTTAAATGAGATTTAAAATCAATGACTCATGTCAGGCCAAGAATTCGAAGCATCAATGGACTGACATTCTGATAGGTTTGTAAACACCAAACTGAAAGCTAAGTGACACTTGTACATTGAGCTGTTGACATCTCCATACCAGGATATTTGAAAAATTTTTAATGGGATGTACTACAAATATAGGTACAAAATAAATCAACAGAAACACATACAAAGAGTGGTAAATGAGTTTTGTCACAAGATACAGGCTGCATACAGGCAGTGAATGTCTGTGATGTTCTAGTAAATGTATATGGTTTTGGCAGTGGGCCTCATGACACCACTGTAACAGTTTAAATTAATAAGGGAGTTAAATACATGCAGTACTTGAAAATAAAAAAAACATATCTAATTATTATAATATATCAATGTTGTGTTTGTATTTTTCCAATAAATTTGGTATATGTAATGGAATTTATAACCCATTCTCTCTCATCATAACAGACATACCGTATTTGACCTAATAAGCACAAAGGGGCGCTAAAAAAAAGGAGTAAAGGGGTGGCTATGGGCGCTTATTGGGACTAATTATTAGTCAAATTGACATACAGCAGTTAATACATGTATATATGTACGTCTTAAAAGACCTCAAAAATCGCGTCAAAAATTAATATAATTTTTATGAAAAATACACACTTGAATCATACATCCATGTAGATCACTTAGAAATAATCCGTTTTCCAATTCATGCAGCGGTTCTGGAGAAGAAGACTTTTAAAGAGGGGTACATGTTCCTTTTGGGACCTATTCTAATCCACCCTGGATCCACACCTGGGCCAATCTGGCTGAAAAGTATAAACTTGGTAAAGGATCTTGTGCACTTGTTTCCTGACAAGTTTCGTCAAAATCCCTTCAGTGGTTTTAGAGAAGAAGTCGAAAATATCAAAAGTTTATGGAGTGGACGGATGCTGGACGCTGGACGGGTAGTGATCACAATAGCTCAGGCTCAGGTGAGCTAAAAAAACAAAACCTAATAGGACTCTAACATATACTAGGTTTCCTAGACTAAAAGATCCTTGTCACTGCAGTGCTGTTACATGTACATATACTTTTGAACAGCAAAATGATACATTTTCCCATAAAATTGGCAACTTTGACAGAGTGACTGATCATTAGACCTGTTATCATGATTGAGATTAGAATCACGATATCTGCACATTTTTGACGATATTATCAGAATATTCCACAGAATTAAATTCAGTAAAATTCTTGCTATTAACAATAACTATGCTGTTTGTTGGTTGGTTATTACATGCATAATATCCTCTCAGTAAGACAGACACATAATAAATGTTGAAAAAAAAATTTTTTTGAGGAGTTTTGCAACAATGTACGCCATGTATGTGACTTGTATTTGTTTAGGTAGCTCAAGTACATAATAAATATAAAGAATTTCTTTTCTACTGGAGTCAGAGATATCGGCAGTTGCAGTGCTTGAATATATTCACGATATCATTGTCAAGTTTTCAGTATCGTCACTATCTTGATTTATTGCAATGACAATATATGAATAATGATAAAATCTCTATTGATCATCCCTTAGCGTTATTTTCCAATTTCCAGGAATATGTATTGTTTTACCCTTAAATATTGTAAATGTAAGACCACAATTATTAAGGCAAGAAGACGTCACAAAACATAGTGTGTGGGGCAAGTAACACTAAAAAGGAAGTTCATATACAAATACATACATTGTACAAGGTTCATTCCGGCTTTAAAACTACAACATCAAAGTTTATTCAAAAGCAATATATTCATTTTGTACCAATGATTATTCAAATTCATTAGTAGATCTACATACATGTATGTAAATTGTTCAGTGTTTATAAACAAGAGGCCCAAGAAGGCCTCAACAGCTCATCTGAGAACCATCTACAAATGTGGAAAGAATACCTAGAAGAATATGTACATGTAGGTTGATCTGGCCAAGAAACATAAATATTGCTGTTTTAAAAAATTCATAAAAAATTCTAAAGATTAAATTTCAGCAAAATCTTGTACGAAAACATTTCTTAAACTATATATATTTAAAACACATTAATGCATAATTGAGAATGCAAACGGAGATAATGGGGAAATTATGCAAAAATGAATGAAAATGACAAAACCTGAAAAGATCTCAAAACGCATAAAAAATTCATGTTCTGATTTCTATGAAAAATACAAACTGAAATCATAAATCCATGTTGATCACTCAGAAACAATCAATTTTTCAATTCATGTAGCGGTTCTGGAGAAGAAGATTTTTAAAGAGGAGTACCATTTGGGACCTATTTTGCCCAACCTTGGATCCACCCCTGATCAGATCTGGATGAAAGCTAAAATTACTTAGAGGACCTTGAGTATTTGCTTCCTTTTAAGTTTCATCAAAATTCCATCAGTGGTTTTGAAACAAAAGCTGATAGTGTGAAAAATGCATCCCTCTCCCCCTTTTTTTTTACAGTCTTAACAGATTCATAAAAAATTCTACAAATTACATCTAAATTTCAGCAAAATTCTTGCACAAAACATTTTTCCTAATTTAAAACACATTACATGGATGCATCAAGGTGAATGCTAGGGGAGATAATTGAGGAAAAAATGCAAAAATGAATGAAAATGACAGTCTCAAAAAATACAAATCACAATCAGATTAATAACTTGCCAATCCTATTTTCTGATTATAAAAAAATCAAATAATGCATTAAAATTCATGAACAGTAATTCTTTTATCCATAATATCAAAATGTTGTGACCGGTCAACAGGGGATGCTTACTCCTCCATGATCCCACCTCTTGGTTTCCAGAGGTCCGTGTTTGTCCATTTTTACCGGATTTGTATCTATGTCCTGGACATCCTATTGATTTATACTTTGGTATCTGAGATTTTTATATTTCAAGAGACAAGACTGTTGCTGATAAACTTGTTTTCTATGACATAAGCTCCCAAACACAACAGGCTTTGTCCGTGGATGTGGCAAATTTTATCAAACACACGTGCACCTTATCTTTCTCTCTGATTTATTTAAAAGACATTGACATTTTTTATATTGTATCTTCTTAATGCAATTTTTGTTTGAAACATTAGTTTTGATAACCGTAAAATGAGCTGTACGTTGTAATTGAATGATATAAGTGGCCTGATGTCATCAGCTCTTCATTTAACATACATATACCAGCTGCGCGTGGTGAGACTTTATTATTATCTGAAAGGTGTAAACTTCCAAGTTAAAATCCTGAGCCTCCTAGTCCTACGGGACCCAGGTTTGCAACTTTGAAGGGTCCCAGAAAAATCCTGCATGTCAAATAAATACGCATAACCTCGGGTCACTGAAAGCTTTGTATTATTAGTACATGTAGCTAATATTGATTAAGATAAATCAATTCTTATCTCATGATGAATTTTAATTTATATAAATTAAGTTTTAACATACCTTTTTGAAAGTGGTGAAAATACTTGCCTGCAAGTGCCGAATTTATTTGATAGGCTAATACCCATTACACAGTCTCTGCGAGATATTTATTTTGTCGCTAAATGTAGCAGACAGGGAAAAATGTGACAGCTTTCCAACGATTGCCGCTGTTGGCATCGAATGATAATATATATTGTGGGAATTTTGGGGCATTAGCTTAATGTTATTGACTTGAGCATAAAAATACTTAGTAACTTACTTTCAACTGATTTCAAAAGAATTTACTTTTCTGACCCTTGAATACACAAAATCTTAACTTTATTAAAAGCTGGGATGATGCTTTGTTTATAGAAATGACATAATTTGTAGAGCGCGCACAATTACAACAAGCGACTGTACATGAATTAGTTCCAATGCAGTTTATGCCTATAACACTGATCCGTCGATCCTGACTGACAAAAATCTGTTCGGACCGATATTCTTCTCCCAATTTCCGGACCGCATGACCGATGTTGTTTTGAGTAATAGTTTATCTTGATTATGCACTCGTAAATGTTTTTTTTTTAACACCAAGTCATTACTTGTTCATAACAAAGCTCCAAATCACTTGCAGATGCGACATTGTTTTAAGTTTTGGCATGTGTTTACTTTCAAATCAATCGCATATCGCACACTAGTTTCTACTGAACCAGAAATCGTAAGTTTTCCTCATCATCGGACACTAGCTTGAGTTTGAAAGATCTTGGTTAAAGAAATACTCGTGCTGAGTCGTGGCTTGTGCTAGAAGAGGAGACAGACGGTTGCTTTATAAATTCTGTCGAAATGTAGACTATTTATACACCGTATCGGCCATAAAAAATTTAAAAAATTGAAATTTAAGTTAACTATAAAAATATTTTAAAATGTTGGCTTATAAACACTCCTGGCCTGAGCAGAAAAAAAAACGGAATGAACATCGTTTTTAACTGTTTGAATATAATAAAGTCAAGTCCGTTTAAAATAAATCATTAAATGTGTTTTCTTTCATTTCATCATGCAGAAAAAATATTCTCAACAAACACACACACACACACATGCATATATATATATATATATATATATATATATATATATATATATATTAAAAATCCCTGGCTAGCTAGTAAAACTTCGCATGAAAAGTGATTTTCTTATTGTTGCAGAGCACTGCATGTCAAAGTGACTGCATGATCAGTATTCCATTAAGGCTGTGTAATAATTGTAGAATATCGATTAACCTTATAATATTTTTCAGACTGACAATATTTGGTTCGGACCTGTGTGGAACCCAACAACACAGGTCCGAATGACCTGTGACTGTGAGAGCCAAAAGAATTTGGCATAGACTGCCAATGTCAATTAATGTCACTGGGGTGTTATGGTTTATCAAAAAGTAAAGCTTTATTCAGAAATGTTTAAGTATAGTTACATTCACATCACTGTTCCAGCTAATAGCTCTATCTATTAGGGAACAAAAACAAGGGCTGACAACTCGGGGGGGGGGGGGTTCATGGCAAAAATCACACATTCACTAATCACTGTCACTACAATAAACAGGTAATGGCATGTAAACAGTCGTGACTTGTGTATCTATGAACATTTCCTATTTTGTACATTTTGTCGGTAAGACCAATATTTACGATCTATAGTGCTGTGCGGCCGAAATAAAAGGGCTGAAACAAAACAAAAACTCCGATATTTTCTCTCTTCCGACAAGTGTACTTGAACTCCTACTTGCATCAACAGAAAGTTACAAACATCTTACCACTTTTCCCAACGCCACCATCACCTAAACAAACAAGTTTGTAATCACGGATTTTCTTGGGATTCGACGAAGATGAATTGTTAGCACTCATATCCACATAATGTTTTGTCTTCTAAGATAAAATGTAACAACAATGCGCGTCCAAGAATATTGATTTAAAGTAAACACTTCTCCCCTGATACGACTGAGTAATCCGGACGTCGGAAAGTGGTAATCAGTTGTTTCGACGATTTTCATTCGCCGTCGCACTAGATTGATATAACAACAATGTTGATTGGTCCATTACAATAATAAAACGTCGGCTAAAAATAAATTTAAGTTCATTGGCCGATTAAATTAGATATATAAAAATAAGTGCATGTCTAAATATGTTTTGCAGCAGTGTATTACACCATGACAACCCAAGACACAGCTGACAGAATTTGAGTATAATGTCACCGAAAAATTCAGTTGAAACTGACATTTTTACGCTAAATCATATCGAATACTGAAGTAAAATGCGGCTTATTCATTCCTGTTTTACCTTGAAAACTCAAGAAAAAAGCAAAATGTTGTTTTTTTAAACAGCGATGGGGGCCTAAACTTTACAACTAAGATGATCGGTTAGTTTAAACATATTTAATTCGATGATAATCGATTTATTGATAATTATCAGTTTTAAAACGAATTTTGGTGTACGGATCTGTGACAATGTTATCTAGTGACCTTGTTGGTAGCCTGGGTTCCTGGCCCAATCTTTCTTCATCAGCACCAGGCTAACTTGTTGGCTTTTCCCGTCCATTGGTACGCCATGTATTGTATTTTCGAATCAAACGAGAAATGTCGAAAAAAATATTGTGAAGCCATTTCTTATCACATTTCAATAGAATTTCACATTAAACAGAGAATGTTTCCAAGTTTCATTCATATAATTTTCTAATTTGTGATTTCAAAGATTCAATAATTTTAACAGAAAGTAAAAAAATAGACGTCACAAATTTACTTACCCATAGGCCTACAGGTAGTTGTCATCACAAAATTAAATGTTTCTGTGTAAATAAATCTTTTAATTTCTTATTTAGAAATTTAAACTCAAATCAAATAATGAAACTGGGTTTAATTATCTGTTTTACGGTGAAAATTCTATTGAAATGCGATCAGGAATGGCTTCACAATACATGTGATTTTTTAATGTGGTTATTATATGAAATATATAGTAAAAAACGATAGCGTGCGAATACTTTTGTCCCAGCTCTGTATATAAGTGTATTTAATTTATTGAATGTTTATTATGAGGAAGTTTGTGTATCAGTTACCAATGTTTGTGTAAATTATATGATAATACGCAGCATCCTGCTGAAATAATATGCGAGTTTGGAAATATGGAATTATGTTAATTTGGTGTAGTTTTTGATAAATAAGGCTTTATGGAAATGTATCTTAAATGGAGGTGAAAAATATAATCACTATAATGGAAATATTGAAATAGATTTTTTATTGGAAGGTGCACACTAGCAATAGACATATATACTAGTCAATAGAGACAATATTTTTTAACAAAGGGCAATAACTCTGTAAAAAGGACAGATCCCCGTTATTTTTGTTCATGACACATCATGTTGATGTCATTACCATGTATACAAAGTATCATCACCCTATTAAAAGAAGTATGTGTGTGTGGGGGGGGGGTGTAGGTGTGCATGAGTGTGATCGCTCCAATGGTCGCAGAACACCTCGACTGATGACTTGCATATTGTATTACCCGTGATTTTATTTCATTTTTTTAGCAAAAAAAAAAAAAAAAAAAAAAAATGACAGCACACTTTCCCCTTCATCACATTTTACCTATCTATTCGTTTTCGATTCTATTACTAGAAATATATTAATCCATATGGTTTAATTAATATACATGTATTAAGTTAAGAATTTTAAAATAAATATTTAAAAAATAAACAAACTTATTTTAAAAATAATTTTTATCAATTGAAAAATGTTACTAACCAAATTTAAAGTCGGTTGGTGCAGCGTGGATACCCCAAAAACTTCGACGTCTACAAAAATAAATACATGTATTTCATTTTTTCAAATGTTTAAGAATTTCATAATATTTCCGGTGTAACGTGAAAACTTGACCCGCCGTAGAAATGCTACCCGGGGTCATCCCGCGAAAAAGTGACACCCGTAGAAAAGTATCCCCCTATATTTTAAGGAAAAGAGACATTATCGCGGATTGTAACACTATGAGGTTCGGGAGGAAAATACTTATAGTAAAAATATTAACATGTAAATAAATATAAACAGATAATAAAATTGGTGTGCCCTGAGATAAAATATAACATGCACTACATTGTATGGGAGAAATGCGGATAGGGGACTAAATTACATAATGAAAGTCATATTTCGGACAAACACGTTACCAACACATTTTAAACAAATTTAATGGTAAGGCTTAAAAACGAATAGGCTAAAGAAATTGATTTTTGGATATTGTTTCAGCTACAAGGTTAAGTATGTTATTATCTATCTGTCATCCTTGGTAATTTAGAGGTTTTGGCATTTTTGATTGTATTGTTTAATAATATAAGGAACTAAAATTGCACTAATTATTATGGTGTCAACAAGTTTCAGAAGGTGAAACTTGGACAGATTTTGATAAAGTACAGCACCCGTATTTCTCCGGTTCTTTTTCGGTCACAAAGTGGGAGAAGCTTCTAGAATTCTGGTGTTCTGCGTTGTTCGGAAATGACATTCGTATATAAGAATCAGGGTTTAAGGGTCTAAAAGAGAGAGACCACCATTTCGAGGCAAGCTACTGCCACCTGTATGTTCTATTGATGTCACTCTTGGTGTAAAATAAAATATATACGATCCCAAGCTGAGTTATTAATTCCTCGTGGGCAACACGGATATCATGCGGATATACACCTAATTATGATCTGGACCGCGGAGTACCACTGAGCTTTGTACACATCTAAATATTGTCTTCTTATGAACCAGTGATCAGATGTCTTGAAAATTTTGAATGCATGGTATTTTGTATGCAATGATGCATGAAAGTTTGCAAATGAAAACAAAATAGGTCATTCAAAGTTTTCTCTCCATGTCTAGCGTCCATGAACGGATTGGTTTTGAGATCATAAAGCAGGAAAAATAAATATAAAAAAATCCAGGTAAAATATGTTTCCATCAATGTGAAAACCATTATGCCATATTATAAATTATATAGGTTTGTGCCAGATACCGTATATGGTTTTTATAAGTTTAATTCAGTTGTGCTTTTCTTAACCCATCTATAAAATACACGCACATTAATGTGCATTACATGACATTTGTTCTTCTAAAATATCTTGTTTTTTCTTTCGTTTTTCCCGATGGAAAAGTAGGTTTTAGGTTTGAGAGTGGACGCTCAATATTTAAAAGAACTTAAAATGGCCTAATTTCCTGGTGACTTTTTCACATCAGTTAGAGAAAATTATTTATGACAAATTAATTCTTTTTCCCGATCGAGATTCGAACCCAACTCTATGGGATGAGATGTTGTGATCATCGATCGAAGATTTCAATCACTGAACCATCACGTGATTCCATACCCTGAAATTCCACGTGGTATTTACATGTCAAAAGCTCTCTTCATTCATATTACCCTCGTTGCGCACTTTTCTAAATCCGTAGAAAATTGCTCCGGAGCACGTGTTGTTTTTCTAAAGTTATGGGTCAATTTTCTAGGGTTCGGGTACGATTTCTACGTAAGATATTGATCCTGGGTATTTTTTCTATGCGGGTCACTTTTCTACGTTACACTGGATCCATATCTAGAAGCATTATGACTTTTTCCGGGGAAAGTCTATGCTACAACACCATATGTATCGTAGAGCGTGCGAGTTGAGGGAGACAACTCGAAGATAACGAATGACATTGATTCATGTGTCTTTTTGGTGGATCACTAGATTATTACTAGATGGTTTAGGAAAACCATTAGGTAAATTTTTAAACTTGTATGATACCACTTTTTGTTTGGGAACTCTACATCAATTTTAAAGTCAAGCACAACTGATAGTGTCTTATCGACAGAAACGAACGTCTTCAGTTGTTTTTGTTTTGATTTTGTTGTTGCAAAACTTCCAAAATTTTAGTATTTTGTATATAATATTTACAACCACTAGGTCGTTGCCACTGCTGGTGGACTGTTTGAGTACCCGAGGGTATACATAAAATCCAGTACATTGTACCCGGCATTTTTGTACCAACTGATTATCAAATACTAAAGTAATATTTGCGAATTTGTAGCACCGATTGAATTCTAAACTCCTCAAAATCTATGCCGCCGCATGTTACACTTGGACGGAATTAAGAATACCATTAGGTTATTTCATGGCAAACTCCGCCTGGTGGTTCTTCAGAGCCACTTGCCGTCTCAAGCCTGGATAAAGAGAGGAGAATTGGGCGTGGGGTCAGCAACCTCATCCTATAAAAACTTTACCGATACAGAAACCAGCACAACAAAATCAAAATCAGAAGACCAAGGTAAACGACCAGAGAGAGAACGCATGAAGCGGACCAGCCAAAACCACCGTGGAACTGACTTGCAAAGCCTTTTCACCCCGAAGACCGCACCACGGATCGGAGCATGGAATGTGAAAACACTAAACGAAACGGGGAAATCTGCGCATGTGGCCATGTAAATGGAGAATGGAGATACTAGGACTCAGCAAAGTTCGGTGGACACCAAACGGACAAGTGACATTATCATCATGACACATACTGCTATACTCAGGACCACCAAATATAGACGACAACCACGTCAATGGAGGTGGACTCATGCTAACCAAAAGTGCAAGCAGAAGTCTGATCGAATGGGAACCAACCAGTGAACAGATCCTGACTGCCCGTTTCCACTCCAAGTTCCAGAAAGTAACAATCATACAGAGCTATGTACCCAAACACGTTGCGGAGCAGGAGGCAAAGGAGGAGTTCAACCTACAGCTCCAGAATGTGATGCACAAAACACCAAAGAGAGACATCATCATTATGATGGGCGATCTTAACGCCAAAGTGGGGAGCAACAACACAGGACGAGAAATCATCATGTTGAGACATGGCCTTGGGAACATAAATGAAAATGGCGCGCTGTTTGCGAACTCCTGCGAACAGAACAACCTTGCCATTTGTGAAACCATTTTCCCTCACCGAAGAGTGCACAAGGTGACATCTCCAGATTTGGCAACAGACTGACCACTTGACAATCTCGCGGTGATGGAGAAGAACCTTGATGGAAGTCAGAGCGTATAGAGGTGCCGACCCTGGATCAGACCACTCCTTGGTGATTGGAAAACTGAGAGTGAAAATTCAAGCAGTCAGGAAGACCGGCTCCCAACGACACACAAAGTTTGACGTCTTGAAACTCAAGACACCAGCCCAGAAGGAGAACTTTGCCATCTCAGGCACTAGCAGATTTGGAGGATGGTTCAGTGTAGAAGAGGTGGGACGAGTAAGGAACACCTTTACCGAGACCTCTAAAGAGAAACTCGGTTTCAGGAAAAGATAGTTCAAGAGTTGGTTGTCAGAAGGCACGATAACCATGATAGAAGAAAGAAGGGCAATCAGAGACTTGGACACGTGTAAACCAGAGCGCAGAAGCAACAAATCCAACAAGAGTACCTGAAAAACACAGAAGTAAAGAGGAGTTCAAGAAGAGACAAGAAAAGTTTGGTGGGCAAGCTTGCTGAAGCAGCGGGCAATAATAACACGAAGACACTCTACAACACATCCGACAGCTGTCGGGAAGGAAACCAACACCAACCGACCAGTACGGCGGAAAAACATAGGGATCCTCAGCTATCAGATCAGTTAGACAGGTGGAAGGAGCACTTTAACGGCCTACTTAATGGCACAACAGTAGTAAACCCACCCAACAATGAAGGAGATGATCTGA
Organism: Atrina japonica; assembly: GCA_030159075.1. Taxonomy (NCBI): domain Eukaryota; kingdom Metazoa; phylum Mollusca; class Bivalvia; order Pterioida; family Pinnidae; genus Atrina; species Atrina japonica. Next base: position 688,274 of record BROG01000077.1, read on the forward strand.
ATGTTAACCTGGGCCCAATCAGCAAAGAATATGTGGTAGATGCAATCAAGAAGATAAAGAAAGGGGAAGCCCAGGACCAAACAACACACTACCAGAAAGCTTGAAGGCAGACCCAAGTATCAGAGCAGAATTCTTGATCAGCGCCATACAAGAACCATGGAAGAAGGAAGACATACCGAAGGAGTGGAGGACTGGCTACATTATTGTGAAGCTCCCAACGAAAGGAGACCTCATTCATAACTGGAGGGGGATACAGCTTCTGTCCCTTATGAGTAAAGTCTTCACCTGAGTAATTCTGGAGAGGATCAAAACTGACGTTGACACCACGTTGAGAGAAGAGCAGGTAGGATTTCGGGCAAGAAGATAATGTGCTGACCAGATTTCAACTCTACGCATCATCATTGAGCAATCGGTGGGATGGCTGTCACCGCTGTACGTCAGTTTCGTTGAATTCAAGAAGGCGTTTGACATGGTGGATCGGGAAACAATCTGGCGTATCCTCAGACACTATGGCATCCCTCAGAAGTTCATTAGCGTCATCCAGAGCCTTTACAGAGGCACTAGCTGTAACTACATTCACAATGCAGACCTGTCGCCATCCTTTGAGGTTAACACTGGAGTCAGGCAAGGATGCCTGCTATCCCCCTAATCCTCTCGATAGATATTTACCGGGTAATGAAAACCTGCATGGACCAACCCACAGGAATTCAGTGGACTCTCATGGGAAAGCTTGAAGACCTGGACTTTGCAGACGACATAGCCCTGCTGTTGCACTCTTACAGGCACATGCAAGACAAAACAGGGAGTCTGACCGACGTCGCAAAGACCACAGTGATAAATGGAGGTTGATCACTTTACCTACCTGGGAAATGTGTCAGCAAGACAGGAGCCAACAGAGAAGTAAAGGTCAGGATCAGCAAAACAAGACATGCATTTGTCACCCTCAGACCAGTGTGGAGGAATGAGAACCTCAGTCTCCATACCAAGCTAAGGCTTTTCAACACCAATATAAAATCAGTGTTGCTATATGGATCAGAGATCTGGAGATGCACAAAGAGCCTGGACAGCAAGCTACAAGTCTTCATCAACTCCCGTCTTCGCAAGATCCTGTGCATGAGTTGGCCAGAATGAATCTCCAATGAGTAACTCCTGCACTGGACGAAGCAAGACCCAATCACCAAGACCATCCAGATTAAGAAGTGGTGTTGAGTTTGACACACCCTGCGCAGAGGACAGAACAACATCACTTGCCACACGCTGGAATGGAACCCACAGTGGAAACGAAAGAGAGGATGTCTGGTCACCACCTGAAAAAACTGCAGGTGGAGCTCAGGATCACCAACATGACCTGGAGTATAGCCAAAAGAGCAGCACAAGACAGTGCGAGACTGAGTTTAGTAGTGCGACCCTTGTGTTACGATTGGAACGAAGAGGACTAAATATGTTATGGCCTTGTACATCACTTTTTGTTTCTGAAATTTACTATATCAACTTTAAATATCAGCTCATCTGATAGAATCTTATTGACATAAATGATCATCTTGAGCATTTGCTGCTCCCTTTTTTGCAAAACTTCTATATTATGTTTATAACATTTATTCGATATAGGCCTAGGTTTATGAAGAGACATTATATGTAAATTATCTCTGTAATAGGGAACTTTCCAGTTAGCCCGGATTACCATTACAATCCTGCTATCGCCAGTTACGTGATCTAGAAAAATGTTCCTCAACGTTATTTACGGTTTTGATAATATATTGATAACCCCCATAGCACAATTGGTAAAATTGCCCAGCAAGTGATCGGAAGGTCCTGGGTTCAATTCCCAGTCTGTCTGCACATTTTTCTCTGCCCAATACATTTCAGTAATTTGGCGTTCGACTACATAACCCACTGTTTTATGTTTTAAGTCTCTTGGGTTTCTTTATACAAAATAAATTTAATGGCTAAAAAGTAAAAATATTTCCATTTACTTTACATACGTTGTGAAGGTAAATATGATAACCAGAACATATAAGGAACAAAATCCAGAAGGCGCGAACACATGCAAGATCATAAAGGTAATCCAGGTTAACTCGAAAGTTCCCTATTAGTGGAATTAGCATTTTACGCTTTATTTAAAAACTGCATTTTTTGACAAACACTACACACTGGAAAGTTACGTGTGTAACTGTGTATTAATTGGACCTTCAGTAAACTTGATACAGGTGCATGCATATACTGGAAATCAGAGACTATTACGAGACACTAAATATGCCCTTTTCATATTCAACATTAAAAAATATTCATGCATGCTTATAGATCTGTAAAGATATGTGGTGTAAGAAAGCTGTGTTTATATTTCATTTTCTCTATTTCAGAAAGAAGCGTTCATTAAGTTCTGAAATACCATGACATCAAACAAATATTCATACTACATGCGTTTTAAATCAAATGAAATAATCAGCTGTTCCAATGGCGCAAGATATGAACGTCGTGTCCACTTTTTCATTGAATCTTAACAAATAAAGTCCAATAACTTCATGGTTAGAGTTAAATTAAGAGCAAATACATATCCTTTGACCAATTTTTTCTCTTTTTGATTTGGACAGTGCCTTTTCATAGATACCGGTAATTATGCAACAATTTTAGCTTTTAAGAATATTTGAACATTATATTTTTAAACATATGCTTTTTACAATACAGGGAATATTGTTACATCTGATTTTCATGATTTGTAGATGGATACTAATGCAAATGAAACATAATAAATTGACCTTTTCTTATGATAAAGGTAGTATGCCAACAATCTTGATAGGCATGTCAAACATACATTAGTCTCTCAAGCTAAAAAAAGGTTTCAAGTATTGAATGGCCAAGATTTCCACCAAGTGCTTTCTCTCAGACTCTGTATGGTTAATACTCTTCCATAGGACCATTCCTGGTGGTCAGTTCAAGATGTGTAGCCTAGTAATGAATATTGATGGTTTGACCACGAGGAAAAGAACCTTTGGAATATGGCACTATGATGGAAAAAAATCACTGACATTGGACAACAAACAAATCAGTGTTTTCTACAATGACCAAGAGCTGGACCAAAACCATGTCTTCATTTCTTTCATAAATAGTAAAAGTTTTGATTTGCTGCTTCCTACATTGTTCCATGGACTAAAACAAAAAGCTGGCCTAGATATGTCATTCATCACTACTACTTAATCATCTACTTAAATGAATATGGAAGAGTCTGTAAATGGTTCCAAAAGGGATTTCTTTCACAGTTTTAATTCTTCAGTATCAGTGGCTTTCATAAATGTAAACAGTTGGGCGAGACAAGTTTTTTTAGTCACATTTCATACTTGCAAAACAATTTTCAAACTTAGGTTAGAATTGAAAAATAAAATTCTCTAAATAAATCAAAGAAAACAATGATACAGTCAACATCTCTTTTAATGCCAAACAATCACAGATTTAAACATGGAAAATGAATTAATACAAATTTCAGACAATCTGCGAATTTAACATTATCCCAGAGATGTTCATATAAATGACCTCATAAATCTAAGTCACACAATCATCAACGATCACTCGATTCATAAACATTGTGATATAAATAGTCTTTTATTGTCAGTTCTCACAAAAATATGCTTTAGCACTGTTAGTATAAGTCCTTTTTGTCTATTTCAAGCTTCATGTTCATTGTTGGAAACCAGCGATGAAATTAACAACTATTTCTTTTAATTTTTTATCTGTTTCTGGTGAGATTTGACCTTCTTTACGGATCTGTCCCAAAATTTCTTGTTGGGTGCTGCGAATGTGTTGTACAAAGGCTGATTCAAATTCGGTGATTTTAGAGGGATCAACTTTGTCTAAATGCCCACGGACACCAGCATAAATAACAGCTACTTGTTCTTCAATGGCCATAGGCACTGAAAAAATAATTAAGACCATCGTTACATGAAATACAAGATGCAAAGTAGAGATGGTTTAAACAAAACAGGCTGAATGGTGCATATAAGTCAAAAATCAAATTAAAGATGCCAACTAAGCTTAATGTCAAGAGATTTCTATGGGACAAGAATAAATAATATGAACTTCTGTGTGTCTGTAGACAGTATAAATGATATATTTTTCTTCAAATTCAATGTACCTGTTACACTAGTGATTTTAGTTATACTTAAAGGGCAATCTGAAAATGAGAGATAGTCTAAAAAAGACAGGATCCAAAATATCAATTAACTTATATAAAGGACAGACATAGGACATCCTATTCTCTGATATTGAGCTATTTTTCAATATGCAAAAAAAGTAAACACACTCTATATTCACAAATTTTCAGCCACTTGGCCTTATCAAGTGAAAGACAACAATATCTATATAAGTTACAAGGTATCAAGGCTGCATAATTAACAACTTCATTGCAAATGTTTATCAAGGACACTGGATTTTATTGGAATTATTTTTCATTAGTTTACATGAAACATTTTTGTATCCCACATCAGTTTGTTTTAAAGATGTTGACCAATTACCATCAACATTTTCTGTTATATGGAGAAATCATTAGCTAAAGGTAAAAGTCTTCAATTTTAACACGAGTTATGGACTTCTACCAATGCAGTTAAGACTACTTAATATGCTATGCCTACTAATACATAGGACCTTTGCTTAAAAATCTCAATCAAAAGACCCATAACTTGACAGGAAATCAGTCACATCCATCTTAACCCTTTCACCATCAACTACATAATGTAGAGAAAAGCCAACAGCCAACGTTTTTGTCTGCCATACTGTGATGGTCCCCATTTTTTGAACATAGTATAAATTTTTTGTTTAAATCATACAAATTAAAGTTTAATAAATGCAATAAAGAAATATTCCTTTTATTTCTTATCTTAAATCAGTTCACTTGTGTATAACACATCGTAATTTAAGGATGAATGTGGTAAATACCTTAAGCGTTTCAGCTTTGTGGCATCAGAAAACTGGGAACAAGTCCTTGAATTTAACATAGTCTACAGACACAGTTACTGATTTGCTAGCTATTGCATCAGATTGACATCTGCATTTAAGAGAACTCATTCGGGGAAAACATAAAGTAAATCACATTTCAGTCAAACTGTAGTAAATAATTCTAATTTTAAATGCAGACACATATCTGGGAGAAAAACTGAACAGGAACCAAACTGTTGAATCTTAGATGAATATAGTCATACATGAGTAGGCCGTGATCGTTTGAATAATGCCTAACTGCTGTACGGTAACATTAAATGGTCCAAAAATATATATCTGCATTATTTTGTTGGTTTTCAAATTTATTTTTAGTATTCATGACACTTGTGAAAAATTGGCATGCTTGGTTATTTGTTGAATTTTTTATTTGGGCCTGAAAATGCATAGAATTGCCATTCTGCACAATGACTGAAAAACAAAATTTTAAATTGCTGCTGTATGAAAACTACTGAACCAATTTAAACAAAAGAGGTATCATTTTCCTTCATTTTCGAAGTTTCAATTGAAATAAAATTATGCCACTGACAACAGTTTTGAAAAATAACTTGGACTCTCTACTTAAATTAATGGTTTCGATTGTATTGAACCAAATTATTATGGTCTGTGGGATTGAAAGGATTAAAGAAGTATCTGGAGTGACGGGGGCGGAGAAGCAAACCCAGAGCATCCTGCTCGCCCGTCAAAATGCAACTTACCATACTGTCCTTGTTTCAGAAGTTCAGTAAGACGTACACCTCTGTTTAACAAGTTTTGTGTAGCCTGATCCAAATCAGATCCGAACTGTGCGAAAGCTGCTACTTCTCTGTATTGAGCCAATTCTAACTTCATGGAACCTGCTACCTACATATACAATAAATAGAACTTCAGCAATCTACACATATCCAGTCCCTATATCAATCTCTAAGTATCTTTATGAAAGAGACAGGTAAATTCAGTTGTATATATGCACCAAGTAAAAAGATTAACTTATTGAAATAAGGCACGAAATGTAGATTACTTAATAACAAGCTAATTCATAGAATTTATATCCCCCACTTCCCCCCTTCTGTAAAGGGGCAATCATATTGTAGGTAAACTCTTTTGAGGTTAGGTTGAAACATGTAATTTTCATGCTGTTGACATGACATTTTTCGTTAATCAAGGGGCCATAACTTTTGATTGATCATGGCCAAGCCCTTTAAGCATTTAACCTTTTTACCAAGTTTGAAGAAAATCGGATATTTGTTGCTGTGATTGCATGAGAACAGCAGAAAACGACATTTTTTCATTAATTAAGGGGCCATAACACAGCCATATATCATGCGCCAAAATTGGCAATCAAACTTGACCTAGCACTTTAGGCATTTAACCTTGTTACCACGTTTGAAGAAAATCAGATAATATTTGTTGCCATGATTGCAAGGAAACGAAGCAGGACAGACAGAATGAAAAAAGACAGACAGATCCAAATTAATATCCTGTTTCTTTGAAAGCGGGGGATAAAAAGTACAATTCAGTTAAGAAGTCTTGTTTGACAAATGAGTAATCATTGGAAAAGAAAAATATCAATATGAAGAACTATTTTTGTAAATAAAAAGCAGAACAGAGAGAGAAATTCACCTTTTTTAAAAACTTTCTTCTTGTTTAAGTCAAGTTTCAGTCAATTATCTACCTTGTAAAAACACTAAATAAACAGAACAATTGAACAATGTTGTCCAAAACATTTTGCCTGGTCATATTTAAGTTGAAAATGAGACAGCCTACATAATCAATGTGAGTTAGGCACTCCAGATGTTGAGACTGAATAGCCAAAGTGGTTTATAAAACCCTGAATGGACCACGATTTTAATGACATAATTTTAAAGTCAAGAGGCATAAACTTTTGGTTTCCAGATTGGGGCTGTAATGTGGTGCTAAACTTCATTTTAGAGTGATTTAATCACATTATAGAGAACTGTTTTATACTTCAAGGCACTCTTTCACCTAATTTCACAGAATGTTAATGTGTTGAATAGTTTCAACAAGTATATCCCCAATTCAAACGCAAGGGGTGAATAAGATGTGTTTGTGAAACACAAATGTCCCTGGTCTCAACAATTCTGTTTACAATGTTCTTCATTTTGACTCCATCCCCAGGGGCATGAGATATCCGTGAAGTGTGAGCAACCCTTAGACGAACTTACAGCCTAAATCTGGTTACTGTATCACAATCCAAACTTGGAATATTACACTTTATATGTAAGCTGGACAGAATTACAGACAGACAGACAAATGGATGATCCAAACACTAGATGCCCCCGAAGGACCTATCAGGCCTGGGGCATAAAAAGAGTAATTAAATGCTTTGTGAGTTCCTGATAGCTATTACAAAGTCTTTAATATACTGACCTGTTTCATGGCTTTGGTCTGAGCAGCAGCTCCTACACGACTGACCGATAATCCTACATTAATGGCTGGACGTACTCCTTTGAAGAACAATTCAGTTTCTAAAAATATCTGTCCATCAGTGATAGAAATGACATTGGTTGGGATGTAGGCTGATACGTCACCGGCTTGTGTTTCAATGACTGGCAGAGCTGTGAGGGAGCCACCAAGGTTATCATCGTTCATCTTAGCAGCACGTTCTAATAGACGGGAGTGGAGGTAGAATACATCACCTGGGTAAGCCTCACGTCCTGGGGGACGACGCAGTAACAGAGACATCTGACGATAGGCTACAGCCTAAATGATAAGATATAAGAAAATGATACAGAAAACCAAAATTAAAAGCCATTCTTCTGGAAATCTTCATATATGAAAAAATATCACAAAATACACAAATATGGAGAGGAAACAAATATTTTTCAAATGTTTTGACAGAGATATTTTATTCAGGTTAATTAAGTTTCAAAATACTTGTAATACAGTGTAATGATTGTAATCAAAATATTCAATTTTCTTTGTAATTTACCACTGCATGAACAAAATCTCTGATCAGAGGCCAAGCAATTGAAATAAGGATCAAAATTAGCACTGGTACAAGTGGTGCGATGCAGTCGTCAAACCAGTTTTCGGTGTGTAGAGTGCAAGGTAGAGATATGAACTAGACCCCACATACGACTGTTGCACCACAGGGTCTCATATTTGGATTAGAAATATGTGCCATTTGACTGACATGCGTTCTAGATTGTGTTTATACTTCTGGAGTCCAAAAGTCAGCTGTTATATGAACAAACAGAAAAAACTGAACCATACTAAAAATTCCTGAACTGTGCTACCTGTAACTGGTAAACTGCCTTTGGTCAGTAAATGATAGGATAGGCCAGTTGATTTTATCATTTGTACTGGCCCCATTGTCCAGTAAAAGATATAAAGCTAGTGTGCCAGATCTCTATTCAATCAATATTTTTACATGTATGTATGTAGATCTTACAATATAATCTCTAATCTCCAATAAAAACTGAAAATATCCTGTGTTGTCCTCATGTTATAGTTGGTTATTCTTTATCTAAATGTATCATAAAATTAATACTTCAGAGTTATTAGTTGGCCAGTAGAAGTTTGATGGGTCCAGTGGATATATTTGAGGAAGAAGTTAAATTCAAGCCCTGTAACAACTGTTTGCTATAAATGCTACATACTAAAGTCGGACAAGTTGAAAATATTATAAAACTAACACACAACGAAAACCTCTTGTAAAGAAACCCATTAGGTCATGGGCGCTTACCTGTTTGGACAAATCGTCATAAATGATAAGAGCATGCATTCCATTATCTCTGAAAAATTCTCCCATAGCACAACCAGAGTAAGGAGCAAGATACTGTAGAGGAGCAGCATCAGATGCTGTAGCACTGACAACAATACTGTACTTCATGGCATCTACAATAATAAAGCATTACGTTTAATCACCAGGTTCTTGAGTGTTGAATACATACAGTTCTATAGTGTATTATCAGTTTGTTCCTGCATGTAGAGAACAAAAATAAACATATGTTTAGTGTGACCCAACTGACCCTAATTAAATGCCCTGATCCAATTTTGTTCTTGTTAAAGACATTATCATTGATGAAATGATTAATTAACCAATTATAGAGATTGAGAACATGCCTAAATGTTTATTCATATATCCTCTGGCCGAGTACAAACTGCCACTTTAAGGGATTTTCCTACCTCCTAAATTCTTGGTCCAGGGTCCCCAAAATGGGGAAAATGTATAAAATTTATCAAGAATAGAAAAACTTGACACATTTGTTTAAAAATACTTCAAATTCTATATTCAGAAATTTATTCCAATTTTTGCATTGGGTATTAGTCTGGTAACCCAACCCCAAAACTGGCCAAAGAAAATCCCTGACTACCTTTTCTTAAGATGGAAGGTTAAACGATAAAATTGAACTTTGTTTTCAAATCTTATTTGAAATGAATCCTTTCAATTTCTTTACATATTTTCAATAACAGTCAAATCAAATTTCTTGACATACCACAATCTGTAAGTCGTTTTACAATCTGAGCTACTGTTGATCTCTTCTGACCAATAGCTACATAAATGCAGTATAATTTCGTTTTCTCGTTAGATCCTTCGTTGAATCTTTTCTGGTTGATAATGGTGTCAATGGCAATTGCAGTTTTTCTGAATGGAAAATAGAAAGTATAATTTTTATGAACAAAATTTACTTTTTTTTTTAATTTTCAAATTGGGACAGTGTTTTAAGCCACACTTAATAATTTTTCAGTAATATGGTGGTGACCAGTTCTAAATGGTAGAGGAAAGAACCTGTTTAAAATGTACCTGGGAATAGACCCTGGCCTTCTGCAAGTAATGGTAGAGTTTCTCACAAACACAGCTTAGGTTCCAGTAGGGTTTAAACATGTGCCTACCAGAAGTCAGAGACTTTGTGGTTCAAAGCATGATGCTCTAACCAATTTGCTAGTGAGGTAGGTCTCACCAATACTTACAGATGATCACTGTTGTAGATTTCTGTTAAAACATTCAAATTCCTAAAAGAATTCATCTAGTTAACCTGTACAATTACTGAATTTCACTTTGAAAAATACTAGTTGATAAATACTGTATTGAGTTTGAGGAGAATGGATACAATGTTTTATCAATATTATGCTGCAGCACCATGCACGATAAACCTCAACAGACCACAAAACGACATCTAATAGAGATGCTAGTGGCTTACTGGAAAAATTCCTGAAATTACTAACTGAGCCAATATAGGCTGGGGGTCTGGGACCAACTTGGCTCCTGGAAGCTTTGAAAGTAAAGATGCTGAGAGATTGATTCTGGCATATTTTCTGGTGTTTGTCTACAATAAATGACTTTAAAAATAATGATTGTTTTGTGCTTTTTTGAATATAAATTTCATATTTATTTGAAGCAAGGTGAAAACCAACCACCAGTTTATGATATCCAAGTTGCAATTCAAACAATATTAGAATACATACATATCCATGCATCAATGTTTATATGACATGTTATTTATTAGTATGATATATATTTACAAGTGTAAATACACTATGTAAAATATATTGCAGGCTTGTTTGCTTAGGGAAAATGTGTACATATTAAATGATTTGATCAATGCACAAAATATATATAAACACTGCCCCTTTACATCAAATTTACAGACATAATCTGACATGAAGATACACATGTCTTTCCTTTCCATCAACTTGTTCTTAATTCCTGGCCTTCGTCAATCTTTTTTATATTGACAGATCGATCTAAAACACTGTTAGATTTTCAAATTTCGCTCTGACACTATGCATGCCATGTGCTTTAAACTGTCAACCTCGATTCCAAGAATGTGCAGAATTCTTATGCAACATACGTCAAAAACAATTACCCTGTCTGTCTGTCACCAATGATCAACTCACGCTGTCCTCTACCAATTGGTACCAAACTATCTACGGCTTTGATTCCAGTTTGCATAGGCTCCTTTACAGAGATACGTGGGATAATACCTGGGGCTTTTGTTCCAACACGAGCTCTCACTTTACTTTCAATTGGTCCCTAGATGTGTAAAATGACATTTATAAAAACTGAACCATTAAATTAACACAACATTAGATACACCAGTAAAACAAAATATGTAATTATTATCAAAGCTGTTTTGAAATTGGTCCACAGCCTGCTCTTGAGTCAAATGAGAAACTCCAGCTTTAGTTAGAAAATATGTTAAATGTACAATACTAGAATGACAGAAAATAAATAAAACATCTCTTTTTCCCCAACTTACATTTAACAAAAGAGATCCAAAATTATTTGATTTTTGTTAAAACAATTTCCTTTATAACTATACTGATTATTTTAGCATCTCTGTAAAAAGTTGATAACATACTTTGCCATCAATTGGGTTTCCCAAAGCATCAACAACTCTTCCCAACAATTCCGTTCCTACTGGTACATCCACAATGGCTCCAGTTCTCTTTACAACATCACCTTCTTTGATCAATTTGTCGTTACCAAATACTACAACACCAACATTGTCACGCTCCAAGTTAAGAGCCATACCCTGCAATAAGAAAATTAATGATTAGAATATAAAGAATGAATGAAATGGTAGAATGTTGTAAAGCCATCTAAGATTTCCAGATATTTCATAGTCAACCTTGTGCTGTGTAAATTTCAGCTACGATTTCATAATTAATGCCGCTGAAAAAAATCACAATTCTTACACTAATACAGTGTTTTATATGTTTGAGAGTAGAAATGTTATTTTGTTCATAGCAATAGATATGGGTGAAGTATTTACTCATAATTACTTTGAAATACAATGTTAACAGTAGTGAAATCCAAACACATTCACTTTCAAAATATATGATTATTGATCTATTGCCTATTCGAAAATATTTCAAGTACTGGACTAGTGAGGCAGATCTTTTGATACTTTCTATTTTAGGTCATTCAAAGGTCCATTTCCAATCAAAAAAGACTACTTTATTTCACAATGGAAGCTCTAGATTTTCCAAATTCTGCAGCTATATAATATTGTACTTGAAGTGCAGAAAAAGAAAATAAGAATCTAAAGAGAAAAGTTGAATTCTAAAGTGAACAAATTGTTTTTATCATCTAATAACTGATTGAAATATCTTCATATTCATTTGCATATATACAATGCATAAGTGATGTCCCCATTCAAGAGGAAAAGTGAACATTTACAATTTGACCAATATTTGCACCAATCCCAAAATAGGGCTTGAACAATGGATCACAAAAGAAAGCTGACTGAAACAAGTGAGCTATAAAAACCTTTACATGAAGAATTTAAACATGCCTTTAATCCACTGGAGAATTCCACCATTTCTTCTGCTTGGATGTTTTTAAGACCATAGACACGGGCAATACCGTCACCAATGGATAATACACGACCAGTTTCCTCTAGTCCAGCTTGTGATTGCTGTCCCAGAATCCTCTCTTCCAAAATAGAGGAAACTTCTGCTCCACCTAAAAAAAAAGTATAATGAATTCAATTACGGTGATAATAACAAGCAATATATACCAAAGTATTTCAAATATCCAAGAAAATAAAACTCAATCATTGTCTACATTAAGATTCCAATTGTTTCTTTGAATCATACCCAATACTTCAATAGGTAAACAAAGCGTTTGTTTATTGCTGATTTTTCCCCCCACTTTGGTCTCAATTGACCAGTGTTTAACCTATTAGAGCTGTTGTCAACAATATTTTATCTTAATTTATTCACATTCTTGGACAGCGAAAACAAAACTTTATCCAATAAGTGAAATATATTTCCAGCATTCTAACACCCCCTTTCCCGTCTTAAAATAGGATGTGAGGTAGAACCACCAGAGTGAGAAAAATGCACTCGCCCATGATAGGTGAAAATGGTATGGGGATGAGTAGTTATGGTGGGTGTTTGTCCCTCATTATGAGTAACTTGTCTTCTAGATCTCTAACATCTTACAGCCTCTAAAATGTTGAATACACAAGGCAAATTCAAAATCCTAATACTGCCATTTTGTATTAATTACATACGTATAAACCCCATATTAGAGAAATCAAAGAAAAGATAGTCTTAATGGTTCCATTAATGTATAACAAATTACAAAAAGCTGAAGGTGTTTTGGGATAAGTGGTTTCCAAAATTGCTCGTCCAATTGGATAAGACATTTTTCAATTTTTTTCTCACCAAGGCCATAAATGAGGAAGTACTTACCACCAGCAGCAAATTTTGAAGTGGTGGTGGTGATGTTTCGTGTTGCAACATACCCAGCTCCCAATGCATGTCTGCACACCTGTAACAACAAATATTTTTCATTAACACAATAAAGCTCTCGAAATCTTAATTTCAAGTATCTGACATTTCAGGAATGCTGTTACACTGAACATTGATGGAATGTACATGACTTGTGTCGAACTGAATGGACTTTTATAAGACAAATCCTTTGACACCAGAGATTTTGAAAATCATGTCTTACCAGAAAAAACGACAAATTTTACAAAAGGCCAATGAAATCTATCTGATAACTGGTCCAAATGACCAGTAATTTTCCATTTCAATTCAATTGTGTATTTATATAGACAAGTAAAAAATTTTCTTTGAGCAGTGAAATACCTTTATTCACTGGTCTGGTTGACCAGTATTTTTTTTTATTCCAAAATGTCTTTTCAAAACACAAGACACAAGTTTGTAGGAACTGATGATAAAGCATGTTTCAAGAAATACTCAAAACTGTTTGAACTTGGACTTGTGACACAAGTCACATTTTTGGTACAAGCACACCAGCAAACATGCAATGTGTGGTGAATGCCAAAATCCTTGACAGAAATTAGTAAATTGATGATTTATGATAATGCAATATTTTTATATTCTACATCAGCCAAAAAAAGGTAGGATGTAAAATTAAGTTGTAAAAATGCAGAGAAAAACATTGACCCTACAGGAATGGGCATTCCTGTGCCTACTAGACTCAATCCAGCACAAGTATGTTATTTGTGAATGGAAGACAAACATGTCATTGCATTTCATCTTGCAATTGCAGACTCAATCCATGAATCCTCTGTTGTAAATTCAATAGTAGGCTATATTCAACACTTATGAGTTGTCAACTGAAATAAATTACGGACATTCAACTCACACTTAAAGTGCAGTATTATCAATTTTTTTCATTTACTACCAAAATACATTTTTTTCAATACATGACTAAAAAGGCTTCAAACAATTTACTTCAGTTACTGATCGTAAATTAAAGCGATAGTTTAAAGAAGTGTTGTGTACAAAATCACATGCCGGTTCAGGTCAAAACTGTGACCTTGAGGAAATGCAAATTTATTGACGGAAATTACACTAAAATAAATTTCATAAATAATTTCTAGGTACCGTTAAATGTTGCTAACAAACGACAACCGATTTTAAATGCACTTAAACTAAATGTAAGGTCGACAACTGGATGTGACCTCTAAAAGTCAGGCGCAACGGTGGTATAGAAAAGTACCGGCAAGTTGAAAAAATATAAAATAAGCAAAAATAAACATTGTTTCCATTAATTACTACTGCAAAAGTGCACACATATAATATTTGTACCTGTGGGACAGCTCTCGGGAGCTGTCTGGCAAGACAGGTCGCTAATCGAACGGACAGCATAGTGGTATTCACGTTCTCTTGTGTATCTTCGACCAATATGGCCGCTACTAGACCGTGTTTGCTGAAAGTTCAACCTGTTGGCAAAGTAATAATTCAGATCGTAAATTTGAACAAAACGCATACTCAAATTATCCCTGAATGGAATGTGAAATCGAAAAGCGTAAATACTGTCATGTATATTGAAAAGAGAGTGCCAAAAATAATACGCAATTCTTGAAAGGGGGAATCTAGTGTGGTCAGCGTACTTGTCCATTTATGACCAATTTTCAAGGGTTTTACATATATATATAGGCCGAATTTCTGCCCCGATTTTAAGTGACTTTTTTGGTCCCGAGTTTACCCCCCACAAAGTAATTTAAAATCGGGGCAGAAATTCGACCTATATATATGTATGTGCTAAAGATATACAGCCAATTGCCAAAACTTTATAGACACTATCATTTATTTTACTATATACATGTATATCATATAAAATCACATTTCTTTCAAAAATATATTTTGAAGCTATTTCTTGTCACATTTCAAAAGGATTTTAAACTGTTAAACAAATAATTGGATACAGTTTTATTATTATATTTTGATTTTCCAAAGCAAAAATATCATCAATTTAAACAGAAAGTTTAATTTCTGTGATGGAAATTTCTTCTTTGTGTAAGTAAAGTTGTGATACCAAATTTTTACTTTTTGTTTGATTGTAAAATTTTTGAAATTATGAATTAGAAAATTACATCCAATAATCAATGAAAATTGGAAACATTCTCTGTTTAACAGTGACAATTCTATTCAAATTCAATGAGAAATGGCTTCAAAATATTGTTTTGAAAAATATGTGGTTTTATATGAAATGTATAGTAAAACTGATAATGTCTATATATAAACTTTTAGCCCGTGGCTGTAGTTTTTACATGTATAAGCAGTTTAATTACCTTTTCCCTTTAGTTAAAACGTTAGGAATATTTTTACGTGCATTATAATGCCTTTGTTCTTAAAATTTCTTGTATTTTCCCCCGTGTCGTTCTGTGTTTTTATCCCCAAGCCGGCGGATAGAAAGATATGTTTTTGATTTCAATATGATCTTGGGAAAGGGTTGTTTATATGACATACAGAAAATAGAGAAAAGTAAAAAAAAAAGTTTCCTCAATTTTTTCACCCTGTTGTATTTTGGTAAAAGATTGTTAATTTTTGGTTCGAACTTGACGATGTATTACGCAGAAAGTAAGTAAAATCTTCCGTATGATAATCAATAGCTCACTCCGCCATGTCAAATGGAGCTATTTGAATCGAACAATCATGTACAAGGTAGTCCTAACAAGAAACAAACAACATCTATCAAACAAATACCAACTTTTACACATTGCCTACTTCTCTTATGAATTTCGTATCTATTTGTTTTAACATACAAAATGTTATGGCTAATATCGTGTTTATAGCATTTTTTTTTATAAACACGGATAATTTTATCTTAAAATTACCAAAATCTTCGCTTTATGACTAGGACTACATTGTGTTGTCACTGGAAGAAAACATTTTTATCCGTTATGATCTATTAAATTGTATTACAGATGACATTTCCAAATTGGTGCTATGTACGTCACGAAAACAGAGCCCTCTAGCACGAAACAGGATTTCTCCATACAAACTATATTTTGAATTTTAAAGTCAGTTATGTTTTATAAAGTATTGAACAGAAGATGACGGTTTTCATATATATATATATATATATATATATATATATATATATATATATATATATATATATATATATATATATATATATATATATATATATATATCAATGAGATATATCCTAACAAACTAGAATTTAAAGACACAACAGAATCAAACACACAAGCCTTCTACTTGAACACTTAACCTACAATAGGCTCGGATAGGGAATTAACTACCAGGCCATCGCAAGACAAAAGGGACGATTCCGGCTTTCCCATCGTAAATTTTCCACATTGAAGTAGTTTAAAATATCCCACAACCACCTGCACATATCTCACAATTGATCCGATATGTCAGTGTATGTCCGGCATATGAACATTTCATATACAGGGGTAAACTACTTACAGACAAGTTATTGTCACAGGGATATCGGTGTTCGATGTCAGCGTTCCGTAAATTTTACGGTAGGTATAATTACCTTATTTGCGTTATCTCTTAATGAAATGTTGAGTTACCTGTTTGGTAGCGGTTGTTGGGGCGTCTTTACCAATTGTGATTCAGTGTGGACTCACGGCGGATGTGACCGATCAACAGGAGGTGCTTACTCCATCGGCAGCTCCGTGACACCTGATTCCATTTCTGGATTTCGGAGACCAATGTTTGTCTAATATTCACCAGATTTGTATATAGACATCCTGGAGACTGGGAATAATGTAGCTTTGTACTTTGGTACCTGAGATTTTTATATTTTGTGAGTAAGAAAATAGAGAATGTGATCAACATACGTATTTCATTGTATTACAGAATATGCTGTCAGAGACATGTATCTGATGCTACACTCATTTAAGTAAGGCATCACATAATCAAAGCTGTATCATTCGTCACCTCGTTTCAGTACCTTGATTAATGGCCTAGTCGAATAACCCAGAATTTCGTTTTCACAGCAAATTAAACAGAATCTTAAATTTTAAAATACTCTCTAACTCAAATGAAAATGTAACAGATGAAAATAACACTCAAACAATACCCATAATGAATGATTAATTTGCAATTGATAAATTATTATAATATAATAAGAGTTGTTTTAGCAAATAGAAGGAACGTCAATGAATTTTATATCAAATTTCATATTAGTACTAGAGAGTATAAAATAGAAAGCTATATATACATCCAATACCCCCAGGGACTCACCATCACATGACACTGAATAGTAGCTGAGTATCTAATAGGAAAGAAGGATAAAACAAATTGAAAAGACATGGCTTCTGGTTGTACATTTACGTCGAAAGTCAGTCTTGTTATTCTGGGATTGATTTTCTGGGTAAGTCTTTTGACATGAGATGTATTTCAAAATATTATAATTGACTAAATCAATAAATAAATAAATGACTTAATGAGTAAGACATAGATAAATATTACAAGTCTGTGTGTCACTGACACTCAGACAGTACTACAATATAGTATAAATCATTATTATTAGGGCATAATATTATCTTTATTTACAAGCAAGATATGGTGATAAACTGAATATTTGTTTGTCTAATGGGTTACAGTATTCAGTATAGAAATAACATCAGTAAGACAGTATTGACAACATTGAATTGTCATTATTCAGTTCTTGACTACAGCTGGGTATTACGGTAAAATGAAAAAACAAAGAGCACTTATAATAGTTATAGAAGTAACATCAGTAAGACAGTATTGACAACATTGAATTGTCATTATTCAGTTCTTGACTACAGCTGGGTATTAAAATAAAAAACAAAGAGCACTTATAATAGTTATGGTAACAAAAATCTCTTCAATTTTCAAAGCAGATGTGAGACACCTATATTGAACTGTGCGATTTTCATGTATCTAGACCTTACTGATTCTTATTACAAAACATATGAAGGAATTCACTGATTAATTTGTTCTATTATCTTTTAGCTCTGACACATGGCCCAGAGGGCCATGTGAGCTATTGCTATGGCCCAATGTCCCATGTCTGACAATTAAACTTTCTTTTTAAATTACTTCTTCTTAAGAGCAACAGGAAGGATTTCAAATAAATTTGGCAGGAAATTGTCTTTGGATTTTTACATATATAGCCCTTACATCTCACCTGACTATGGAGTATGGGGGACATTACAGTGACCAAATACCAAGCACAAACAGCAATACACATATCTGACCTTCACACAGACAGGTGCAAATTAAAACTTATTTTCAACATACCAGTACATTTTTCATAAGCTCACTGGCACATGTCAAGTAATTTTAACTCATTCACCTCTGAAGACACATTTAGACTAGTCTAAGTCATTTATTTACAGAAGAGTCAATTGGTTTTTAGGGGTTGATGATGAGTTAACTTGCCCCAATTTGATGAGTGCCAAGTAATTTCACTTATTCTGAAAAAGCATTGGGAATTCTGATT
This sequence comes from Atrina japonica, assembly GCA_030159075.1. Classification (NCBI taxonomy): domain Eukaryota; kingdom Metazoa; phylum Mollusca; class Bivalvia; order Pterioida; family Pinnidae; genus Atrina; species Atrina japonica. The sequence goes on from BROG01000077.1 coordinate 706,920, forward strand.
ATGGAATCACATCCACGCAACTGAGTAAATCAATGTGATGCCTACTAAGTCACTGATTATGATATCTTGAAATTTCTATAGCATTACAATATTTACATAGCATTTCCAAATGTCATTACTCAATACTATAAGTCTTGAGAATTTTATTGATTCACTCTATTTTGACTGCATTTATTAATTCATATTGGTGTCATTCAGTGTTATGATTTTGTTTGTTTCAGGGAGCAGCAGCAGGATTATTTTATGTCGGAGGATGGGTGTTTAATACGTATAGACATTTTGATGAGATTACCCAAGCAAACTTTACGCTGATTCCTGCCTCAATCATCATAACAGTTGGAATTTTCACACTTTTTGTTGGAGTATTATCGTGTTGCTCTGCATTCAAGGAAAACAAGTGTTTATTGGCTTGTGTATGTATTGTATATACAGTATATATACATGTATAAACAAGTACATGTATCAAAGTTGTTCTTTCAAAGAACTTTGGTTTGTTAAGTCTTCTGGCACAATACAAGATATTTCAATTCAGTGAAAAGATATCATTATTATATCTAGACCTTTTCATGATAACTGTGATCCTGGTTTGGATGGCAAATGATACTGATTCCTGGAAAATGGTGTCGGCTACTTTGATGATGTCTATGATTTTGCAGGTATCTATAGATCATTTTGAGGCATCTATAGATCAGTTTGCCATTCAAAGTTACAGAAACAAGCTATCAGGAAAAGGGTCCATTGTGTTGTTTTAAAAATTGTCTCCTTCAAGATAATTAAGAACAATCCATAGCTCCAAATATGCTTTGTAAGTTTTTTCTATGTAGAGTTTATAAATCCTCTGTAGATATATACATTTACTTTTATGTAGTATTATAAAGTTCATCAAATACACTAGTTGGTTGAAGCAAATTCTCAGCAATGAATAGAGGTACAGACTTCATATGTGGCCAGTAGGTTACCTGTGATAAGTGCAATTGAGTTATATAAGTTTGATTTTTTGGGGTTGGATCAAAGTAGTAATGGGGTGGGGATCAACATTTTGGCTAAAGTTTCAGATTGAAGTAAATTCTTGGCAATGGAAGAATGTACAGAGTTTATATTTTTATAATTACAAACAAAAGACTTTGGTGAATGAACATTTTGACATTTGGTTTCAGGTAATTCGAATGAATTAATAAGAAATAGTTACAAACACATGGGCATTATACTTGCATATAATTTACTGATTAGAGTCTAAATTACTGATTTGATTTTACTTAGCAATCCTGCCATACCATCTTCAAAGGTTTCTGGTTATTGAATGGCTTTGCCTCTTAAAGCCCTGTTAAACTGTAAAGTTAACATTACACCCAATCTTTCAAACGCACCTGATAAATCTGTAATGTGTTGATCTATTTTAATTTGAGTTAATGCCCTTTGCATACTAATTAATATGTATATGCATGCATAATTTAATATTTATTTATGATTCCAAAGTGCAGAATGGATTCATAGAATCCTCATTTTCTTTCAGTTTATCTAAAGACAATTGTTTTGCACCTTGTTGTTGTCTGTATTCTTTAATTTCTTTTGGATTTGGTGACTTCTCTTGATAGGACTAGGAATTGAGGCCAGAAATTAAAAAAAAAAAATTTCATGACACCCAGTTGATCACTCTCCTTACGAGCCCTGACCAGAAGTTGCTTTAAATAGTTTTGCTCACATTTTGTTTTCTTTTAAAATCTGTAAAATAAAATGATTTTTGAAAATTGATGGAAACATTTTTCAATTAATTGACAAGGACTGTAACATTTTGATTTACTTTTCAGCTATTTTCTCTGTTGCTGGTTATTCTCACAGCAGAAGTTACAGCTGGCGGCCTTGGATATGCTTTCCGAGATGATGTAAGTTTTATAGCATTGGGAATTTTTCAGGATTAGTATTATTGTGAGATAAAACTTTTAAAAAAATTGACTGTTTTGAAGAAATTAGATACGTCTCATTGCTTTTGTTTAATTTCTTTTGCAAACTTAAAATTGTTTAATCAAATGTGTTCATAGTTCATGCTGTTAACCTCTGTTGAGACTAAATAAATGTTAATTGAAGTCACTGAGAAGATCTATACATTCTTTAAAATGGGAATAATAACAATAATTGTCAATTATTTTTTCCTTTTCGTTAATTTCTTATGTATGTAAAGGCACATGATTTGGAAGCGTTTTATTCTGGATAGTTAAAGCAGAAATACTCCCAACATTTTGTGTATTTAACAAAACATCTCTATAAGTTTAATTTATGATGATTGATCTATTGCCAAATGTCTGAAATGTGACTGTCCATGTGCACTATTTGATATATTTCCATTGTGACATCATAATCACACAAATGTTTGATGGGCCATTTAATTGTGATGTCGAATTGAAGGACCTGCCAAAAGGTGCTATGTGTGACCTTGTGCAAAAGGTAAATTTTCTTAAGCAGCTGTGAAACACATACAGTATGTAATGTATTGTCTGATTCACATAAGATGGCAGGGTGGAGTAACATTTTGATTATCATATAGATGATTTTATACTTTTTTTGTTTATGACAAGTTGCACAGGAAAACCAGTTTTATTTCCCAATATATACTCTCAGATGTATGGTGACAAGTAGGAACAATTATTATTGACAGTGTAATTTCAATATCATGCTTTATCACCTAAATTTTAAAATCGTCCAGGTCAAGACTCCGTCTTACCAGGTTATATGGATTTTACAATATTAAAAATTTAACATAATTTCTTATCTTTAGAAAGAATGTGACTGCAACATATTTGTTTATTCTTCAATGCAGGTTAGTGATGCTGTTGAAGAAGGGATGAAGATGGCTTTCAATGGTTATAATGGCACAGATAAGGATCAAGTAGATTATGTCCAAGAAGAGGTAACTTTGTCATTTGAACCATCTGAAAATAAATTAATCAAACATTTTTTGTTTGTTTCTACTGCCAAAAGTGGAAGAGGTATCCTAATGTTGCGTATGTCTGAAAATGAAGAAGCTGTATTTTCAATACTAAAAAATCAAAATGTTGTTAGTGTTTTAAGGTGAAAGTTATGTAGGGCTGGTAGGCTAAAATGAAATTCTTGTTCATAAAGTTGAATTGCATTTTGTTTATGGCTATTATCTGAAGTAGTTAATCATTTCATTTATTGGTTTTTCATTATCTACTTACGTTAGCAGTTTTCATGTAAAATAATGTTTTTTTATGTACAGATTGTATTGTATTCAAAATCAATGAAATCTGTGTCCATTTGTTACACACACCTGCAAACAAATGCCTGTAATCTTTACGTTACCTCTCTCGAGATATGGGCTGGGAAGTAAAAGGTCAAGGTCACTATCAAACTTTGCCAGCTGACACATAAAACGAAGACTTCTCTCACCTATAGTCAGCCAGGGTTCAAGACATCTAAAAATTGATGATTGTGATATACAGCACCAGAAAATATGTAACTAAAAAAAAAAATTAAAAAAAACACAGGCAACCCATGACAACCCTCCCAAAAAATAGAAATTAAACTTAAAGTGATCCTGTGTCATGTAAGACATTACAAGGTAAAAATCCATTTACATAAATTCCAAGTAAAGTAAAAGTTTTAATACATTGACCCTTTGAAATGTCAAAAATTACAGGAAAAATCAAAAACATTACCATAAGAAAAAGTGAGGCATTTAAAATACATTCCCATTGCTCTCCCAGTTACAGTTAGAACTGTTTAATAATGGGAAGCAAAAGCAGTGACATTTTTATGGAAGTTGAAAATTTTTGCATAATATAAAAATATCTGAAATTGCTTCTAACATTTTTATAGATCTAAAATGATCTAAACTTGTTTGAATGAATAACTCTTGTTCTGATTTTCATTCTCTTTGTAATCTATAGCTGAAGTGCTGTGGAATAATGAATGCGTCCGACTGGCTGACATTTGAAACATGGTCCAAACATCATGATGACTACGTACCCCAGAGTTGCTGTAGAGAGGGCAAAAATTGTACACTTGAACATAGACAGACCCCATTCAATTCAGCTTACATCTACACAACGGTATGTAATATGGTGCTGTCTGTAACTAAGAGAGCACAGTCAATGAAAAATGTAACTACTATGTTTTTGTTTTGCAAAAACATCCTGTTTTACTGTAGAATTTTCAAAATTTTCTAATTGATAGGTTTAGTGCACTATCTGTTACAATTCCTATTAAAAATCCTGTGCCATACACACTTTGACACTTTAGTTTTTACAATTCATATGAGAGAATCTTTGACACTTAAACTTTTACAATTCATGTGAGAGAATCTTTGACATTTTAACTTTTACAATTCATGTGAGAGAATCTTTGACACTTAAACTTTTACAATTCATGTGAGAGAATCTTTGACATTTTAACTTTTACAATTCATGTGAGAGAATCTTTGACACTTAAACTTTTACAATTCATGTGAGAGAATCTTTGACACTTAAACTTTTACAATTCATGTGAGAGAATCTTTGACATTTTAACTTTTACAATTCATGTGAGAGAATCTTTGACACTTAAACTTTTACAATTCATGTTAGAGAATCTTTGACACTTAAACTTTTATATTGAAATTTAAACTTTTACAATCCATGTTTGAAAATCTTTTTCATTCTAACATTACATTTCAGGGATGTTTTGACAAACTAGAAAATCTATTATTGAAAAATTTGGCCTATATCGCAGGAGTGGCTATTTCATTTGCTGTTATCCAGGTGAGAGACTGGTCAAATTTAACAATTAAGTTTTAGAATAGCAGGGAAAATCTGATGATACCAGAAAAAAAAACTGAACTGGAATTGAAATAAGTTTAAAATTATCTTATAAATATGACGTTACCAATCAATATATTTATTTGTCTACATTATGATTCTATTTACTCTTATGATTCTATTTACTCTTTTGTAAATTTCAATTTCATCGTTTGCTACTTTCTTATTTTAGCTTGAAAAAAACTAGATCAAAGCACACACCACATGACACACACACACACATACACACACACAGACACACACACACATATACACACACAGGCACACATACACATACACACATACACATACACACACACACAGACACAGACACATATACACACACATATACATGCACACACATACACACAGTATCACACACACAGACACACACATACACACACACACACATACACATATACACACACATGACTGCAGTTTTTATACCTTAATGTTTTGTTGGTTTATTCTGTAGATTTTGGGAATGATATGCAGTTGTGTGCTGTTCTGTCGATCCAAGGAAGTGAGATACGAAGCTCTTGGAGGACAGTATTCTGGACTTCGTGTGTAACTCTGAAGACAACCCCTCTACCATTGCTTGTTAATTTATGTTTTGGACGGCATTATTTTTGTTGTTATGTTGACTTATCATTTGTTGGTAGTACATTCTCACCAGAAAGAATATTGTGATCAGAATACCAACAAAATATAATATTCACATGGTTTGATGTCAAAACATTTCCGGGAATGAAAAGATATTTACAATTTACTGGATGTACTTAAACTGTTTTCTAATTTTGCATCATTTTTGTAGATATTTTTAGAAACATTTATTTTTTGGTCTGTTTTTAGTTTATTTTGTACTTTTGGTAATAATTTACAGAATTAATCAGTTGTGATCATGGTTTGACTTCGGTTACTTGAATACCAGGACCAGTTTGTACAATTCTTTGTCCAATTTAACTCTGGTTACCCAATGCTTAATCTGTAACCTAACATAGGTTAATTTTTTCAGTGTATTGTGCAACTGGGACCTGTTCTTTTCACAGTTGAGAAAAGTACTTAGCTAAACTCAAACCAGTATTGAAATTGACATTTCATGATATCTCATAATTGTTTTGTTTCCTGAAATTACATATTTTTCTTATCATTTTTGTGCTTCCTCTGTTTTTTTTTCTCTCCAAAGTATCAATTACATTTTCAAATTTTCTAATCTCAGTGGGTTTGGATTTTATAGCTTTAGAAATATTAATCTTTTCAAAACCCAACGATTTTTCTAACTGCCTCATAATGAAATCACCCGAGTTACTTAGTGATCAATTGCTGTTTGTAAACTTTGGAACATAATCTTAAAAAAAACTTTAATTTGTCAATTCTTGATAGGAAATATGACATCACAGACTTTGATATTATTTGAAGAGATGTTTGTTTTTTTTTGCTTTTTTATTTCTAGCACTGGTTGTGTCACGTCTTTTCGTACATTTCACACAGTTAATTATATCATGTTTGTGGTTTGATGTTTTCAGTGAACAAAATATCACTTGTTTATCTATCATTACAGTTTATAAATTAAAGATTTCTCATTGTTTTGTGAATATATGATTAATAAGATTTGGGGAGAGAATGATTTTCAGTAGATTAAGAAACAAATTTGATATGTAAGTTTGAAATATTTATGCAAGTGAGAAACTTGTTTTTTCTGTGTAATATCGTAACTATGTGGCATGTTTAGTGTCTAGATATTTAGCATATGTTTAAGTTGAGAAATATACAAATTTTATATTGTATTAAGATCTGATGCATAATACTTATCTCTGAGATTATTTTGATAAAAGTTTCACTAAATGTAAAAGATGAGGTTTGTTGAAATGTAAAGCACTAGTAAATCTATGGTCACTTTTTTCTCATTTATTTCCGTTATGGAGAGTTTGACAAATTTGATCAGAAGGAGTATGATTTCTTATAATCATGTGAACAATATGCCATTGCATGCTTGAAAAACATATTCAAAATCCTTGCATTTTATCCAATAGATAGATAAGTTAACAAGGTCCATGACCTTATATTAAAGTTATGCTTCCATCCTGCAGGGATTAAAAATTATCAGACTTATTATATTGATATCAAATTTCTGTAGTGACTCCTGGGAATGTGATATTGCTACTCACAAAAAATCAAGTATAAAGGATTTCCTTTTTGATATAGAATCTCAGAGGATGAAGATCCAATTTTTCATATTTAGTAGTTGGGATCTCTGACATTCATCTTTGGAACCGGATATCTTGAGCTTGCGTTTCTAGAGTAACTATGTTTTGCAAGCTGTTTATATGAGGTCACCTTTGTGACTTATTTTGATATGTTTTCAAGCAATGTTGCAAAGGTGTACATCTTGTGGAGGATGTTGTTCTAAAAAATATTTTGCAGATATTTGCCAATGAATAATTAATGGTGAATATTCAAATATGAAATTGCCATTGGAATATTTGCTCTAATTTCTAGTACCAATATATTATGCTATGAAGCATCATTTTGCCATCATAAATTGACATGCAAAGGATAAACTGGGTATGGAAATTTTTCTAAAGATTCTCTTTTATGGATTGGCAAGAAGTAAGGTCAAATTTCATTTTTATGTAAACAAGTTTTGATACTCATTTATTGAATCTTTGATGTTCAAATTCCCACATGCTTACTCAAGAACAAAACATAAACAGTTATTGATAAACATTAAATTATATCCGAATTGTAAGTAAAAAACATGATAATTGAAGGATTGAAAAAAATACTGATTTAGAAAGTCAAATGCAAATGGAGATGCGCTCATGAATATTCAAATACATGTATTGATTTTTGGTGTTAGTTTCAGCTCTGGGAGGATTTGTCATGGAAAAAATCTTTTAATTTATTCAATTTTATCTCAAAAACTGTTTAGCTCTTGGATAAGGGCAAGAAAATGTGATTTTCATAAACACTCAATCGGTAGGCTGAAGACCTGGGTAACCAATGGGGTCCCTTATGTCCTCCAGTTAATATCGCATTTACCTTGTCACATACATAAGGCCAACAATTAAACACACCAGTTACCATGGTAACAATACTGAGCTTAGTTAATTTTGGGAGTTTAGAATCTCTTGATTTGTTGCACAATTTTTTGTGTTTCTGGGAATGTCAGTCCAACTCTATTCATACCATCCCTCCATTGTTATTTATATTGTAATTGTGTAGTTTTTCTATTGTTAGTTATACATTTTCAGGTTTTGTGTATTGGTGCAAATATGACTAAGGAAATCATATGTAAATATTTGTTAATTTATTAAATATCAGCTTGTAGCTTATGCAGTGTTGATACTTTGTTGCATCTTACCACTAGTTAATTATGTAAATCGTTTTGAATATTGTCCACCGGAAACTTACACTTACTCCATTTAAATATGTGTCAGTTACAAAAATATTGTGACGTTTTAATAAATATATTTCACTTGGAAACAGTTTATATAATCTTTTCTTCACATGGTGTGTAGCTTTTGTACTTTATAGGATACAATATTATGTAGTTATCTCCCTTTAAAGTGATGTCTAGCTTTATATGTCAGGTAATTGTGATATCTGTAATCATATGTATCCTATATTTTAATATACAAGTAAATTGTCCTTTGATAGTTATTTCAGAAATTGATATAAGGCTTAACTGAAGAAAATTGTTGATATGTTTAGATTTAGAAGTGGTGTAAGGATTCAATTGCTAATGTTGGGTAAAAAATATATCTTATGATTTCTCAGCTTTATAAGATGACTGAAAAGCTCTAATGTATCTTTTCTGAGTTATTTTGGGGGTAATCACAATTTATTTCTCCTTTCAGTCTAAACTATGTTTTGTTATACATTAAAACTTTTGTATTATATCCCTTTCCTTGGTTTTAAATTTTATTTCCAGTTTTGAATAAAAATTTGTACTCAACATAACAAAATGGATGTAGTAAAATAAACTTTCAGAAAATAATCTAGTCTAGCATCTTTATATTTTTAAGAATACTTATAAGCATTTTTGCATTCTGTTTTAAGCACTTTAAAATTTAAGTATCGGATTGGTGTGATTTTCATTTAACCTTGATAATTAAATTGATCTACTGCCAAATGTCCGACATCTGGCTCTCTTTCCACTATGCCATGTGCATTACGTCATTTGATTGTAACATCATAACTGCACAAACATTTGAAAAGCCATTTTCTTGTGATGTCATAACGGAAAAGTCTGCCAAAAGGTGCTGTGTTGGGCCTCTGTGAAAAGTCAATTTGTCAGTAACAATGTGGCACACCTTATGTTTGTTATTGTGTCCAACGATAAATATTGTAAACATAACAAACTCACTCTGGCCAGTATTTTGATGTAATGATGAATAAAATCCATATTGATTCAGTTCCAAATTATGAATTTCAAAAGATGCTGAAAAGAAAAGGAATGAAAATATTTTATATAAAGATATATCCTTTTTTGGGAAAAGTAGAAGTTTAACTTAGGTTCTTTTGGGGTAAGTTCTTGAAATATTTCATTTAAATGACCGACATGGAACATGTAAAATCAGAAACATCTTGACCATCAAAGTTGATCATTTTGTTGATAATGATCGTGCACCAAAAAATATTTGAAATTATGTTTGGATTTAATTCAATTTACAATACAGCAGCGAAGAAAAATGTTGGCCATTGGAAGTTTTCAACAAGGGTATGATTTTGATCTACAGATTTGTACCTTGTAACGGTTTCGTAATGCAAAGTGGCACAGTCAGGTTCTGTCAAAAACTAAAACAATATCGCCAATTTTCCAGAAATAGGAATGCACAGATAAAACGTGACACCATCTATTACTGTAGCGCTAATATTTTTGTTGCTCCAAAACAAGTCTGTAACCCCTGTTATGATTTAATTTAGACTCTTTGTGTTTGGAAACATGTGCTATGTTATCTTGGTAGACCTGTACAAGGGTAATACTTGATTTGTTTCCAATGTTTAAGCACCGAGGTCCCGTGTCACAGAAGGTGTCGGCACGTTAAAGAACCTTCACTGCACAATTGCCTTAAGTGCTGAGCATAGGTCAAATTTTGAAGCCCTCACCAGCATTTGGTGACGTCTCCGTGTGAGTGAAACATTCTTGAGTGGGACGTTAAACAACAACAAACATATAATATTTAAGCTGTGTTAAATCCTGGTTATGGAAACACTTTGTACATAATGAACAGATGAAATGTAAGTCGCTGTCTTTCCATTGTTTAGAACTTTTTGAATATTGAATGAAATATAAATTTCTAACCAAATGACTTTACTCCCATAGAACTTTTACCCTCATCGGTATAATTTTTAGCTTAATTCAAATATGTATGTTAAATAATTTTTTAAGCTTTTATTTTCATTTCTTTCAATATCTTAGTTCTTCACTCCCATTAGCTAAGAATAAAAAAACTTATAAGTTGATCAAAGCGTAAGATAATTATCTTTATTTCGACATAATTAAAAATTGTTAAAATTGCGTCATTAAAAGTGTTATTCTTGTGAGCTGTCACCATAGGTTATAGAAGCGGGTTGGTTGGAAACGTTTTTTAATCTGACAGTGCAAATAGGACAAAATTCAGATTTATCAGGGGAATAGGAGAGGGAGATGGCAAAAGTGATAAATAATAGTGCCAGCTTTTTTGTCTGGTCCACTAATGTAAGTCAAATAAATGTCAATACTTGTAACAATGCCTTAAAAATCGGAATTGTTATTTTTCATGGTTCGTACAGGCCTTGAAAAACGGCTTGGACCTTGGAAGTCCCTAAATTGCCTAAGCGATGTTACAAGTACTTTTTTTTCTCTGTTAACCTTGAAAAGAATATGAGTCATGATCAACATAATGATGAATTGTTGAGTGATCAGATGTCTGTAACAGGAAGATAAAATACAGTATTACATGTACTTTAAGTACATGTATATTAGAATATTGAGCTTTTGTGGTTCAGAAATAAGATTTGTCCTTTGAAAAGTTTTTAAAAGTCTCCCCAGCCTGTACGAACCATGTTTATAGTATATTTGTGAAAAATCTATATGAATCTTGAACTTGGTTTAAAAATGTTTATTACATTTTTTATTAGATTTATCAATTAAATATACTCTATATTTTTCACTGATATTTTTAACTGATTGAAAATACAACTTAATACACAGTAAATGGAAAATACTGTGTTTAATTTTTAGCCAATGAAAATGTTTTAAAAATTTTGCCATTTGGGACTACTTTTTCTTCTTTTACTAGACGTCAGGTAATAAAACATGGCTGGAAAATGTAATAAATAAATACGCACGAGTGTTAAATATGTATTCTCCTGCATCACGAGATGTAATAACCATGTTATTAAAAAACAATAGTCAAATATCCTCTCTATATTCATTGTTTGCACTTGCCATGGGTTGCCTATTCGAAATTTATTTCCGGTGTTATGTAACACTGATGAATATAATGAAGCTCTTCGTTACAACTTGAAAGTTATTTTGGTGATTTATTACATGCGTTTGTAATCTGACAGTTACAATACGTAATGTCGTATTGCACATAGTTGGATACGGACATTTCGCCGGAGCTACATTTCTAAATAGCATTCATGTCATTAAAAATATGTAAAAGCGGAATGAATTTTAAATTTGTGTTCACATATAGATGAATAAGCGGCATGTAATAAATGTTTCTATCTGTATCATCAGATTGCACTTGATCGTTGTAGCGGATGGATTAAATTCGAGCTATGCTCTCGTTAAATCTATCCGCTACAACGATCGCGTGCAGTCGGATGATACGGATAGAATCATATGTGTAGTTTTGTATATGTATTATTACTGACGAAATTGTTGAAAAATATTTTTGCACGAACCCATCGTTACCAGGGTATAAATTAAGATTTTACTAATATTATATGGACAGGTTACACGTAGCAGTCTTTTTCTAAAATGTTCATGATATATGCATATGTTGTTTATGTTTTGAAGAAAGTTACAAGTTAAGATGAATACTCAGCACAACAAAGCCGTAATAACTTCGCCAAGCTTTATAGGTCATCTAACCCAGATCTGTAGCCATCCATCTTCATGTTGATGTATTAACATTTGATCATTTCTGAAAAACAACTTCAAGTCATGTCAAATCGGCAACAGAATTGTAAATTTCACGAATCCTGGGTGAGGGCTTTTGAAGGTAGGGCGATGACCGCTAATAAGGCACTTATCCGCTATTTGATTGGGCAATGACTTGTGACCGATATTCACGCTCTTTCAGCCAGTTGTTTGATAGGGTGTGGCAGATGGTGACTGCTTGTTCATTTGAATGGGCGGTGATGGTGGCCAATAGTAACACCCTTTCAGTATCCGGTTTTATCTAGTTTAGAATTGATGTACTTATAGATATATGTATTCGAGGCGGCGGTAATCAGTGTTAAGATAGTTCTTACTATGTGGCTAAACTATGATTAATTTTACAGTGAATTATTAATAAAGTGATGTTTGAAAGTTCACTTTAGTTATAGAGATTTTTTATGATATCTAAACGTGAACATCGTGGACAGACAGAAAGTTTACATGGACATCTCATTTTCAATTGTCAAAACAATGTAAACGGTAACTTCTGCACCAATAACATTTTCTGGAAAAGTGTTTATAAAGTTTTAAGGAAACGCGGACCTCTGAAAATGCAGAAGTGGGATCAGGTGCCAATGAGGAGTAAGTAAAGGTATTAGTAAAGAGGAGTGGCCGATTGGTTAGAAAATTGCGCTTTAAAGTATGACGGCTCTTCTAATTAGGGTGGATTCGAACACCGCTTGAAAAACGCTACTTATGTTGAGAAGTGTAAGTTGTCATGCGGGAATCCGGTGGTCTTTTGCCACATATATTGTACAAGTTTGGCAGTTTATTGTGCAAGTCCGGAGGTATTTTACCGTATGTTGTACAAGTCCAATGGTATTTTACTGCCAGGAGGCAAACGTAAATGGAAATACTGCTCAAGAAGAATAAATGAAGTCGAAAGCGAAAAAAGAACCCTGCAAGATAGATTAGATCAACGAAAAACTGTCACGCATGGTCACAGGAATTTCTAAACAAGTTCAGACTCAAAATTAAAACAACTAAAACAAGAAATAAAAAAGAGAATGGTGACAGGCTAGAGGGGCGGATTTTCGATCTGGAAAGCGAAAACGGAACTCTAAGAAACATCGTCCAATCTAGAACAAAAGATCAGCGAGCTGTTAGAATATCAAAGTTATATAGATGTTAGAACAATGATGTCGAACAGCAAGAAAGACAATAATGATATATGTAGCATTTAAGCGCTTCTAGTTATTATATTTTATATGACAAACATCATTAGCATCCAACACACTTTTCACTTCTCGCGTTAGTTAGATGACAAATACTTTACATCTGTAATACGGTAAACGTATGATAAAAACACAATAGCAAAATGTCGTTAAAATTGTAATAGTTAAAATTGATTTAAGATAAAACGAATGCAGTGTTTACAAGGACAAAACGGCATACATTTTTATGTGTATTCAAAAGAACAATACGTACATGTATAATGACGTACCAAGGGATATTCCAAACTCCAAGTTCTGCAGAATACAAATTAGATAAAAAGGAGAACATTTTCTATGGATAGATTGATTGTAGATCTTGTACAACCATTGAAATGGTTTTATTTACTTAGTGGTAGGTAAATACGAAATTAAGATATGACAATTGTCATAATTTTTAGCCGGCCTGTTCGAAGAACAGAAGAAATATTGCTGTCACTGCTTCAGCATCGTCCTTTTTCTGTGTTAAGTTTTTTGTTTCAGTCTATTGTGGATAAAGTACTGCAGCTACAGCCATGAACCTTAACATACACATTGTCTAGGGTCATTACTCAACAATGCAGGGGAAGCTGGTTGCTGTGGCATTGCTGTCTTGTTATTGTCTTTGTGACAGGTTTTGTCTTGCTATTGACTTTGTGACTGGTTTTGTCTTGTTACTGTCTCTGTGACGGGTTTTTGTCTTGTTATTGTCTTTGTGACAGGTTTTGTCTTTCTATTGGTTTTGTCTTGTTATTGTCTTTGTGACAGGTTTTGTCTTGTTCTGTCTTTGTGACAGGTTTTGTCTTGTTATTGTCTTTGTGACAGGTTTTGCTCATTTTGACCCAAATGTTTAGCTCGCCTTGTCATTTACTATATGAATATAGTCCTGTATTAAGCTTTTTGTTTCAGTCCATTGTGGGCAAAGTACTGTAGCTACAGCCAGGAAACTTCACATTCAAATTGTCTAGGGTCAACAATGCAGGGGTATGCTGGTTGCCGTGGCCTACGTTTGACCCAAATTATAACAAGCATAAAAAAGTGGAGCTATATGATCTGCCTTCACGACTGACCATTTTTTATTTCATCAGTAAGTCAATTCAAATCAAAACATGCCAAAAATAATGATAAATGATTACCTTATCTTGTAGATATTAAAATAGACGTCGACGGCGTAAAACGTTCATTTGAATCACAGTATTAAAGTACCATTTTCTTTAATGTGGTTTGTCAAATGCACTCTTGCGCCTAAATTTGCCACAATTCCATATCACAATGTACCAACAGGGCGAAAATTTAAATCTATATTTTGACTCGAATAAGAAAAACAGAACAGAAAAAGACATGGTCTTTTTGACAATCGGTCATTGCATGCTAATGACTCCTTTTCATATCATTCCTATGCATTTGGAATTCTGTTCTGGATACAAGGTTCTGAAAAAGAGGAAGGCTTCTATTTTTCAAAACAACAATTTTGTTTTTAATCACATTTTTAAAATAGAATGATTGCATTATTCAGATCATCATATTAATCCAGGGCCAAATAATGCTCTTAAAGGCTTATACTTTGAGATGATCTGCTGGACCAAATGATCAGATCATCGGTGTTAAAACCCTGATGTCTCTACTTCTCGGTAGCTGCTGGAACATTTCTCTCGTACAACGTGAGTTAGATTTCTCCACCACCAACTGCAGATTACGTATAGAATATACAAATTTCAGATACCAAAGTATTAATCAATAGAATGTCCAGGACATAGATACAAATCCGGTAAAAATGGACAAACACGGACCTCTGGAAACCATGAGGTGGGATAAGGTGCAATGGAGGAGTAAACATCCCCTGTCGACCGGTCACACCCGCCGTGAGTCCACAGTCAAGTCCAATATACGTGAGGAGTGAATCCTCGTCACAATAGGTACAGACGTCTCAACAACCGCCAACGAAAAGGCAACTCAACATTTCACTTAGTGAAACCGAGTAATTGCAATCAAGACTATTATACCGACCGTAAAATTTGCGGAACGTTGACATTAAACGCGGTTTTCGATATCCCTGTGGCAAATAAAGATATAAAGTTATATTTTTTTGGGGCAAAAACGAATGTGCAAGCCGATCGTTTATTTTAAAAGGTTTCCATCAGTTGAACTCGAATATAAAATACACGTAGATGTAGAGTTCCAAACCAAAAGGTAATATAAAAGAAAGAAAAACTTAAATGTATTCCTAAGACCACCTAAGAGTGACCAATGTAAAATATGACTATCTTAGCTTTTGAGGGATTTAGAGTATTAACGGAACTATTCTTACAAATTTACATTGTTAAGGGTCTATACAAAAAATGAGAAAAATTGAGATAATAGTATCTTAAACAACAGTTTCCTGAAGATATTTAAGTAAGTCAGTGTCCATGTGTTATCTTGGCTGGTGTACAGGTTTTTAACATTACCAATTGAATGTTGAATAAGGGCGGAAGTATGACAATTTTCTTCTATAAATTTCACACCAACCAAAAACTAAAGTATGAACACTAATTATTTGTTATCAAGTATAAATCTGACCCAAATAAATAGAAATTGTTTATCGCCTACACACTGATTTGACATTTTGAAGTGCATAAAGTGATCTGAATTTCCTTGCTTTAACCTCTAAACAATAACATGTGCGTCACAACGAAGATAATAATGCAGTGCAATGCATGTACAAGGAAATCAATCCTAGTGTTTGTCCTTGTTTCTTAGAGTGAAAATGGGAGTTTCTGACACTATTTGTGGAAAATGTCATCCGGCAGATGTTTTTGTTTACATAAACACACAAAAGTGTATTTTCCAGGGGAATTTCCCTGATCATAATGTTGACTTTTGATACGGTTTAATAGTTATATTGTTTTTATTGTTCTTTTATGTAACTCAGAATGATAGATGGGAAAACAATTACTATGTATTCATGAAAAAACCAACAAACTTTGATTATAATAAGTGTAAATTCATTTTTGTTTGCTTTTTAGAATGCTGTTTCACGCATCATTCAATCATTTTTCAGTCAAATACTGGCGGCAAGTTTTTATTGGTAGAGGTTAGAACCAGATTTCAATGTACCCGCGAACAGACCACCGGCTTTCTTTCTGCATATAACTGACAAGCCTCCTGACAAAATTAGCTAAGCTACCAACAGGACTCGAACCACTGCCGAGTTTGGGATGCAGCAAGGCTTCAGCACGCACCGGACTTAAATGATAAACAAGATGGTCTATGTCACAGATGCCCTGTCTAGACCTGATCTGTTGTTTCCCGAGTGAACACGAATTGTATTGCATCCCGTGTGAGAAATATACCATGTTATGGGTCCTGTGGCAGTTTAATCATGACTCTATGAAATAGGCGACATAGAATAGCACTATCCAAAGTATCCTCTTGACCAACTCGACAAATATTTAGAATCCATATCAAATACTGTTACTCATTTATCTGAGATTAAACGTCACTTATATTTACCATGACTACATGAAATAGGCGGCATAGAATAACACTATCCAAAGTATCCTCTTAACCAACTCGACAAATATTTAGAATCCATATCAAATACTGTAAATCATTTATCTGAGATTAAACGTCACTTATATTTACGAATGGAACCATTCGCGAATTTAAATACCTAACAAATATTTGTATAATAGTTTATGTTTCTGTATAAATATATGTCCAATTAGATAAAATGCACAGTATTGCAAACAAGACTCTTTTTAGAACCTGATAATTGCAACAAATACATACTGATAATCGTCATATTTTGGATATATGCCAAATGTTTTTACATTTGTGTAGTAGTGTTACTGGCAACTCTTTTAAAACCGCAGGTCAGTGTATCCGCGACTATATCTGAAAAGTTCGACACGAGAAATTTAGTTGTCGCGAAATTAAGATTATCCGTATTCTGTATTCTTAGCAATTTTCCGTCTATACATCAAATGGCCTGCTTATTTGAAGCGTGTAGTATTACGTCTACTTCAGTGCAAATCCTACTTATAAGACTGCATAACTGAATAATTGAATATATTGACCCTGCCATTCACATTGCACAATCTACTTTAAGCTCTTATTATTGAGAGAGATCCTCTCTGAAAGGTCAAATAAAACTTTTACTGCATTCAAAGTTACAAAGAGATATTTATGTTTTGAACTTGGCATAGGTATATACAGAAAAATATTTAACATACGTAATTAGTAAAGTAATTAATTAACGGGTGTCGATTATACATGTCCAAGGTCTGTAATAATGACCGATGATGTATGTACTGGCCTTAGACAAAGCTGAAGGACATTGCAGAGTCCGAGGCCATTACCTTGTATTACTTGACCTTGGGCATTTTACAGGGTCATTATTTCTTATTACATTTATTAATATTATAAACATACTACCAAACTTATAATCAATTAAACAAGTAATGTTTCTGATGTTTATACTGTTTAAATTGGTATTAATTTTGCTTTGATATTACATGTTTGTGTTTTGTGACAGTTACCGATTTACAGTTTTTGCATTATATACTGCATCAAATCAATACTACGCGATGTTTTGCATTTTTTGGAATTAATGATGCTTTGATATTACATGTTTGTGTCTTGTGACAGTTACCGATTTACAGTTAATACTGCATCAAATCAATGCTACGCGATGTTTTGCATTTTTGGAATTTTGTACTGTACTGTACCTTTCGCATTATTTACAAAACATATTTAAAGTGTTATAACCAGGACGTTACGTCTACTTGTTTATAGGTCAAAGTAGTTTATATCATTATCATCGATTTTCTGAAAATCATCTATTGTCTTTTGCAGAAGTTTCCGAAATTGATTTTCTGTACCCTTTGGTTATTTATTCCAGTGCATTCTGAGAACAGCCAGCCATTTTGTGTCGTTTAAATACATAAACATGTAGTTTAATCCACACTTTAGTATATCATAATGCCATGTTTGCTGTTATAGACCAGGATCAGTTACACAACAGGTTGTTAAGTTTAACGTGAAGTTAATCAATGTTAAACCGATGGGCTAACCGTAAGTTAAATTTAACAATGTGTTGTGCAAACGGTTCCAGGTTTCAATTTTAGTTAAATATGGGCATTAATTTAGAACTACAGTTGGTTAACAGATACAGATGTAGTCGTAAAAACTTTTTATTCAGTTAATAGATATATTTTAAGTGAGGGAATAAGAAGGGAGATAATTTTAAACCGAACAATTTTATTTTTTATATACTTTTTAGCACGTGAGTTTCACATAGATTTACTTTGATAAAATGATATGTCAATATGATCATATTCTTGCCATTATCGTGTTGCAATGTGTAAAATATTTAACTTGACATACGATAGAAATATTTGAACAATCCATTTCGACAGATAATCCTAAATACGTGTAATGTGTTTCGACACGGTAGAATCAGGAAAGCGTCCAATGTAGACCAGCCACACCGGAAGTAGATCCAGATGTTTATTTCTTAAGCTCTAAATAAATCCTCCAACATCAAACAATGAAATTGCAATACACAGCACCATATGAAACAATAGATAACTAATAGAAACCAAGAATGACCCTCAACATAATTTCATTTTTGTATTAATGAAATTAATTAAACAAAGAACAATTGGAGGTCCTTCTTATGTTTGAACGTCTGACCGGTCAAAAGTTTAATTTTCATACAAAATATTGCTGCCGCTGCTTTTTAAAATTTCTTGATGAGTAAATCATATCTACATCAACTTAAACAATATGAATTATCAAAAAACCTATAATTTGGTAGTTCTGGGCTTATTTTGATATTTTAAATATGTGTAACTATATGTCTAATCCTTTCTTACTTAATTATCGGTACCTCTGGTAGAACCCAAATATCAAAATATCTGTAAAAGTTGGTGAATAATTGTCTGAATCATTACCAGACTGTGACATAATTTCACAAGTATGTGTACATAATGTAAGGATTACAATTAACGGTACATAAATGAAACAAATACATGTATAATTACAGAATCATTGACCCTCAAAATTTCCAAATGACCCTCATTTTTAATATTAAGGTGTCAAATTGATCTTTATATGGAAATTTCTAGGGAAAACCCTGAAACATTTACGAGTATTACAATAGAGATGACAAGGTCTGAAATGATTCCATATTACATGTTCCAGGAGTAAAAACAAACAAAACCATTTGTTTGTTTGCATATGCATATCGCTAAATGAGGTATAGAAATAACAGATACCTAAATATTAGGCATCTGGAAATTCACGTGAAAGTATACAGATATGATGGACATGTAACAATCACGGATCTCTTGAAAATCTAGGAGTAGGATCAGGTGATCTGTCGACTGTTATTTGATAGGGAAATTCAAAAGACAACAATTCACACTTGGAATATACGATTCAACAACTGGTATCGAACAGGTTTGTCATATTCGTTTATTGTTGTTTAACGTTCCACTCAAGAATCATTCACTCATGTGGAGACGTCACCAAATGCCGGTGAAGGGTTTCAAATTTTGACCTATGCTCGGCATCTACGGCCATTAAGCAGTGGGGGTACTTAAACGTGACGACATCTACTTTGACACGGGACCTCGGCTTTTACTGTTTCACCCGAAGAACAGGAAACCAACCTGCTGAGAGAGCTCGAACTCGCCTCACGATCAAGAGTCGAGCGTGCTACCGACTGAGCCTGTCCGGCTCCTGGTATTGAACAGGTAGCTCAACAATGGGTCTAAGTCATGTAACACGTGATAACCGATAAGGTTTGTGCGGTACTAGTATCTCCAATGGTGATGGAACGTAACTCTACGTATTCTTCCCGCTGAAATGACGTTACCGCGGGATATCGTCGGCTATCGTCATTCTATCACTAATAGAAACAATAGCCCAGCACAAATGTTATCTGGTGTCACGTGGTACATGAATTAGTCGTATTATATGAGTTCGTGAAATATGACTAATTTAAAACCCTTGCCACTCATTTATGGGAGGGGAAGGAGATGTCTAGTGTTTCTGTGTCCTTCCTGAGTGGTCTATAAATCTTTATTGAAGTGCCAGTACGCTTGTCTGTCGGACGACTCAATCTGCACATTCCAGAACCGTTTAACCTGCATCTAGACAAAGAGGTAGTAAGCATATAAACAAGAACCGCATAGAAAAGGGAGAAATTTAAAAACAAAGATATTTAAAAATAATAGTAAGAGAAATGTACATGTATACATTTTAAATAATTTATTTTGCTTAAGTTTTAATTCCAAATGGCACCTTAATATAAGACCTCCACAGTTTGAGACCGGGTTACACTTTTTGCAGGCCATAGGCCATTTCCCAGGTACACCGCAAGCGGTTTTCTCCTCCACCATTAAAAGTGTCTGTCATAGTTTAAAAACTTTTCCCTCTTAATATATTTTATCTTTTTCAGAACATAAATATCACTAATTTGGAGTGGTAAATTACATGAAATTAAATATTGGTGAAACTTTAGACACTTAAGTTACTCAGCTTTTCGTGTCAATTACTTGGAGCTCTTGAGTCTAAACTTTTATACCTATAATCACACAATTCCAAATAAGGATGTAGGTCTACAAATGTGACTGTCGACTATTGATAAACGAGGAAGAAGGTTGATGCGTTATCACTTACGTACAGAAAACACAAGTTTCCTTTATCCAGAAATTGCGTTTTAATTTCAATGTTATTGTGTTATGATCAGCATTTGAAATACAGCCGCACGTGAAGGAACAACACGCCATGAATTGCAGAATTGTGTTTGGTTTGGTAGCTCTATCTCTTGCGGTAAGTGTTTTTTTCTTAAGATGAGTATACGAATGCTTGACAATGTTGCTTTCATCGATTGATTAAATCCTCAGTTTGTATGCAAAATAAGAAAAAAACATTACACATTTTATTTAAAATTTTGACTGTCAGATTTAAAAAAAAATGGTTATCGTGCATGAAGTGTTTTTATTTGGTAGCTGCATCTCTTGCAGTAGGTGTTTCCCCTTAAATTTAGTATTTAAATGCTTGAAAATGTTGCTTTCGATAAATTTTAGATTAATGTCCCCAGTTTATATTTCTTTATCTTATTACCTTTCAGGGTGCTTTGCCAACAAGAACGGATGTAGAACGTAAGTTTAAAAAGATATGTTATCAAATTTACACAGGACGCTTGTAACTTGACCTGAACTTGACTTTCATCTATATTTTAACAAAGAAAATTACATAATATATGTACTCAGAATTCTATATAATGACGAGCATAATATTGATGACTTTAAGAGTGTCAGTTGAAAGTTATTCATTAATGTTTGAAATATTATAAACATATTACCAATGTTACAATGCTCAAGGCGATCATTTCTGTCAAAAAGACTTCATCAGTTGAGCTCCAATTTTAAATAGATTTTCTAGATAGAAAGTGGTATCAGACAAGCTGTTTCAATTAAAGATATGTCGATTTCGATATAATTATTTTTTCCAAACTGTATATGTATCAATTCGATTAGAAACCCAGCGAAAATCTCTTATTGGAAGAATATATATTTAACATTTTCAATCATCATTTTATGCTGAAAAATATTTACAAAAAGCGTATCTTTTGAGAAGCCGGGTAGTTAATTTAGTAAAGGGTAATTCGCTAAGCCCTCGGCATAAAATGATAGGAGCTGGTTCTGTGTATGAGACTTGAAAGTCCCGTGTCATGATAGGTGTGAGGTTTTAAGAAATCCTGAAGCTTTGCAAATATGGATAAAATACCCGGATGAGCGTCAGTTTTAATATCTACCACAACCATTACATTGGTTTGGTAATACAAGAAGAAGTGGACTTCAGATGAATGTAGAATTAACAAAAGTTTTGACAAAATAATTTTGTGAAAGTTTTATGAAATCACACCATCTTAAGATATGAATAGGGGGTTCTGTATTTTTTGTTAGAGCTGAGATATATTGATTCAGAAAATAATATTTTCATGCAATTTCAAAACTAAATTTATATATGTTTATAGTTAAATTAATAGCTATCAACTTTTAGTCTCTATTTTTGTTTCAGAGGCAAGTTGCAAACCTATGGATTTAATATTTCTCCTGGATACCTCTAGAAGTATTTATATCCGAGACTTTGAAAAACAAATCGAGTTTGTTAACCAAATTGTCAGCGATCTAGCAATAGGACCTGGACCCAGTGACACAAGGGTAGGAGCTGTAACATTCGCCGATAGATATTGGCCACAGTTTTACCTTCGATCTTACAATAACAAGAAGAAATTACAAACTCGTATCAAATTTATTCGACACAAAAATGGCCGTTCAACTGATACGGGTATTGCAATCAAATACATGGTGGGGACAATGTTCAGAGAATATGTTGGTGGGCGAAAAAATTCCTCAAAAATTGCCATTGTTATTACCGACGGCAGATCTCAAAATCCTCAGGGTACCAAGAAAGCTGCAAAGGCTGCTAAAGACGCAGGGATTCAGATGTTTGCTATAGGAGTTGGGCGGAACGTTTATGAAGAAGAACTAGATGATATTGGAAGTGATCCTGTAGGAAATCATGTTTTCCTGGTAAAGACATTTGCTCAGCTGGGAAGCATAAAAGATATGCTTCCAAAGTCGGCATGTGAAGGCAAGTATATATATATATATATATATATATATATATATATATATATATATATATATATATATATATATATATATATATATATATATATATATATATGATGTGTGTGTGTTTAATAAAACTGTAAATTCATTTACAAAAAATTACATAACAAGAAAATATTTGATACAAAAAATGGCTTAGATATTTACACATTGCAATTTTTTTCTTTTTTAAAACAATATTTGATTTATTATTCTTATTCTTTATCTCGGTTAATGCTCAATGGGGTAGAAATACTACAGAAAAAACAAACGTGCAGGGAAGAACATCTTCCCCTTTTTGCTTCTAATAATTCGTCAACATCCACTTCAACTTCAGTTTCACAGAAACCATCCACTACAATAGATGTTCCACAGAGTTCGTCTACTACAACATATGCCTCAAAGAAGTCGTCGACAACTGAAAATATTCCAGAAGTATCCAGTACAACATTCATTTCAACAACAGGATATGATATAGACGGATCATCAACTATGGTAATTGTTCCTGATAATTCTTCCAAAGTGGGATATACCCCAAGTGGAACACCCGCCACCAGAAATGTTCCAGAAGGATCAACCACGACAGGGAACCTTCCACATAGATTATCGACTACTACAAATGGATATGTACCCGTAGTTTCGACCAGAAAGATAAAGAAAACAGAGAAGGAGGATAGAAAAGACCTGTGGAATATGATCAATAAAAAAACCGTGATATATTCGAATACGCAATCCGACAGAGCACTTGGAGAGCCACAGGATGTAGTTTTTAATGACAACCCCACTGACTGTGAGTATCCCTTTTTAATTCTCATTGGAAAGTATTAAATGATCTCATCGCTAAGTTACGTTAAAGGCATTTGTCTCGGAATGACAAAGTCTGGTTATGACCAACAGTATAAACTGCATTTTTTTTACAAATAAAATATACTTGTAAATTAGGCTAAACAGACATACTTTAGGAAAATTTAGGAGTATTAATAATTTTTGGCCATCCAAGCTCGGATAATATCTGACACTTTATCACACGGGTAAAACAAGTTCCTTCCATCCGCCGCCAATCGAGGGAACTAAGTAAAGTCACCAGCTTTACAGGTGAAATACAAAATGGGTTGGTGTCTGGGATGATAATATGTAGGATTGTGATAAAATTATCAATGATTATTACGATACAGTAGCGCTTACAAAATGATGAAGTTATACATAGTTTGATATAATTTTCCCCGTTTTTATATGGTCTTTCTTTTACTGGAATACAAAAAAAAAACACTTAAAATACATCTCTCGAAAATCATGTTAATGTTATGGTTATTCTATTTAATATTGTATTAGATATCTCATTTTTACAGACTGTGGAGAAAAGGATGCTGACATATATTTTGTTTTGGACTCCTCAAGCAGTATTTGGCCGATCGATTTCGAAAAACAATTAGCATTCGTTAACGATATGATTGACAAATTTAATATTGACAACACACACGGAAGAATTCGTATCGGCGTTGTTGTGTTTAGTTCCTTTATCAAGAACGTGGTAGCGTTAGATTCCAAAAGAAGCAAAGACGAGCTGAAACGTCAAGTTACCAGCATTGATTATATGAGCGGAAGGACAAATACTTCGGATGCGATTAAATTTGTCAGGAAATACGGATTTAGGAAAGGTGTTGCGAGAGATTCTGCGGTAAAAATAGCAATTGTAATGACTGACGGAATTTCACGTAGCCCCAATGAAACGACAAAAGAATCAGAGCTAGCGAGACAGGAAAATATTAATTTGTTTGCGATCGGTATTGGAAACAAGGTTGACAAAGCAGAACTTGAAAGAATAGCCAATGACCCCGACAACAAACATGTATTTCATGTCAGTAGTTTTGAATATCTGGACAGAATTAAGGACATTCTGACCATATCAGCATGTGCTGTAATTCCAGATCAGCCAAGCAATATAAAGGGTACGTTCTGATTCCGACACAACACACGTACACACATGGTCCCACTCAATACACACACACACACACACACACACACACACACACACACACACACACACACACACACACACACACACACACACACACACACACACACACCAAACATGCACCACACACATAACGCACATTTGGTAATATTTTAGAATAGTTCAATCAAATTGCATACGTGCCAAAAGGGTTTAACCAGGGAACAAGGATAAGAGCACTTATAGCAAGGAAATTGACGTGTACGCCTTATTGCAAATTATGTACATGTATAGAAAGATGTACTAAAAGTGTAACTATACCAATGACTTTAATAGGGCATCTTAATGTAGGACAAGTACCTGCTATTTATAAATATGTGTTAATGACGCTTTAGTACGCGAGTGGTTCTGTATGATCGAAAATTATAATATGAGTATTAAGTAATTAATTAAATACATGTATACAGATATGGACAACGTATTAAAGGATTGCATAACACACACACACACACACACACTAACTAAATCACTGTTACCAAATACAGTGAACAGAGATTATATTGCAATCACTATATCCCCCTTCACAATTACAAGAAATAGGTTGTGACTACTCTTCAGCCTTTTGTCTTACTATATTAAGTTAGATGTATTGAAAATGCATATGATTATTTATGTTTGAATAATTTTCGTCAACTCGAAATTGGAAATTCACACTTGAACACATGGTTACCGACTTACTTTTAAATTTCCACATTGGAATTTGTTAGATATCAATTGCAACAATATCTAAGAATATGTCCCGAGCCATTTCCAATTTCTATAACCTCATAACTCCCTGGTACGTCTTCATTATACTTTGCTATTATCTTTAGAAAATAACAAATATTTAGTTACATCAGAGTTATATATCTGAATCGTATGATAATACTTTTCATATAATGATAATTATGCGTTTCATGACATTTTCTTTACAGCATGCGATCCAAGAAGCAAAGCAGAAATCGTGTTCGTGTACGATGCATTTGCACTGGGATTTAGAAAAACACAAATGATCGGAAATATGGTCTATGAAGTAGTTTCTAGACTCAATGTGTCATCCGGAAATATAATGGTCGGTAGACTTACGGACAATTGTCCTTCGTCAACAAATATTCAGCTTGGATCGACAAACGATGCAACAAAATTCGCAATGTTCGACTTTCCAGGAATCAGCAGGTTGTTGATTTCATTGCAGTCTACGTTTACGGGTTTACCCGGGATGAAACAACTCGGGATACTTATTGTTGATGATAGCACACAGGGAGTAAACGCAGCGAGGCAGTTCATGAAGGGAAATAAAAACTTCGAACTGATGGTTATAGCCATCGGTGAAAGCCAAAAATTACGATTTGCCGAAGATCTTGCCTCTGAACCTAATCGCATTTATCTCGTTAATCTTGAGAAGTATTCCAGCTTGACAACCTCATTTACCAAAATCTTAGAACGTCTGTGTGAAATCATCAAACCGCCACTGTACCCCAACCTTCCACTACCAGCCTAATTCCTTTTTTGTTACAAATGCAAATCAACATTTTTATGTGTAACAAATCATTGGTGTTCGTGTATATATTTTTCACAATTCAAATTGTAATATATAGCCTACACTATAGTTTGGGTTTTCCTGTTTGAACAGTAACTGCTTTATAACATTAAAGAAACAAGGCAGATAACTTTCAGAGTGGTGAATGTGATTTCTACTGAACAGACTTCATATGACTATATCTTTGAGAACGTGTGGATTCTGAGGGAGAGATAGAAATAGCAATGGCATAATTAACAGTGTAAATAAACAAATTGTTTAAAGGTTTCCAATAAGTTTTTCAGAGTCGTAATATCAAAGGTAGTACAAGTTATACTGTAGAAGCTGATATAAATAAATTAACCAAAAAAATTTACTGACTGCGATTCGCAAAAGATCGCGAAGTGGGCTCGTATAGTCGTATTTTGATATCATTCTTCAAGATTCGTCAAATGATCGCCATGCTTTGCAATTTGTTTTGACTGCCAAATGATTTGCGAAATAGTTTTTGTCGTAAATTGTTCTCCATCGATTATGATTTGTGCGTCGTATGTAATTGAAACGAATTGGCGATCATTTGCAGATGATACGCGAATTGTTAAAGAACCAAGTACGACGGACTGGCAAACTTTTAGCGACAAACTACGACATGTGTGAGACCTCTGACGATACACCAACAACAATTTACAAACAACCACAATCGCTAACTGTCGAAATAGATAGCAAATATGTCCCAGTGGGTCTCAAACGATCGAAGGTGGTCGTGCATGCAGTCGAATGAAGTTGTAAATCGCTAATATCGTTAATGCGTATACAATCTCTGTTTGTTGTAAAGTTTCACCTTGAATACAAAAGATTCTTTTCGTAAAATGGTGTTTTGCGCTTAAATTCGTGCAGTTGTTGCTAATCATTCTCAAAGAGGTTGCAAACGATATTTCAGTTTTAAAAATTTCGCTGGCTGATTCGCCACTGTGTGTGACTGGGACATAAGCCAAGCAAGCAAAATGTTGATCAATTAAGGTTTCAAAAGTGACTTATCAACAGAAACGATCCTTTTGGGAATGTTTTGGCATCTTTTGTAAAACTATAACTTTGGTATTGTTAATGATAGTGATATAAACATGACGAATAATTAAAAAGATGTGAATTTGTGACGATGCGTTGAACAAACTGGATATAATCTGTTAACATTTCGCTTTTCTAATGATATCAGACACTGAATGCTTGATACATTAGACTGCTTATTAAATACTGTATACAACATCCGATCTTGTTTGATATTTCATATATCTGTGTTCTTATCTTTGAAATTAAGTTAAACTATCATGCACTTTCCGGCAAAGAAATTAAACCCGAGTATACTAGCAGATATATGGAAGTTGGTGCAATGAAAAAGAGCAGATATTACATGCATGGGATTCATGTGAACTATTTTTACGCGGTGACATGAGTTAAAATATAAAACATCGAAGATACCAAAGTTTAGCAAGCATCCAACTCAAAATGGCTGATCGCTTAACAACTGCAATTTCCTTAATGGAAGTGAATTCTACAAACCAATTTTCATCGGCTAATAAATAAAACGTTAATACACGGCTTATTCAAGATTTGATTTTTGTTTGTTTGTTTGTTTTTGTTTAACGTTCAAGATTTGAAGTTGTAAGACTGCAAATTCAATTTGAATATTGTTCTAGTACTTTTATTCATGCATTCGAGTTCACTAAGAAATATGAGAACTATACTATGAATACTAAATTTATCAATAACTTTTTATGAATTATTGTACAGGAAATGAAAATCAATAACAAATGGTCACTGAGCTTAAGACGCTTATAAGGCAAATTTGGTAAATTTTCTGTTTACATAGGTACCTGCGAAATTGATCTTTGACCCCATGACCTTTGAAATTTTGCCAAAGTGATCTTTAAATAATTCCTAAGAACTTTCTTATATATCTTTGTACACAAAAAGTCAATCAGCTTTGAGTTATTAATCTATTTCTATAAAACCGTACCCTATGTTATTGAAGCGCTCCCTATCAGCTCGTTTATCGTTCATTCCCAAACCTTGTAGATATTGATTGTACAATCACGTATACAAAATTAGAAAATTATATGATCATTGGTTCATGGGAAGATTTTTAAATATGTACCAAGTTTTGGTCCTTATTAGCCCCGTCTGAAACCCCTATTTGTCCTAGCCTTCTTTCATTCACAAACTTTATGTAGCTTTACATGGGGATGCTTTATGCACAGTTTGGTCAAAATATAAAAATATAAATCTCAGATACCAAAGTATAAATCCTAAGGATGTCGAGACACAGATACAAATCCGATAAAAATGGACAAACACGGACCTCTGGAAACCAATATGTGGGATCAGGTGCCATGGAGAAGTAATCATCGACCGGTCACACCCGCCGTGCGTCCACAGTCAAGTCCAAATTAAAAAACGAATCCTCGTCACAATTGGTACAGACGTCTCAACAACCGCCAACGAAAAGGCAACTCAACATTTCACCCTGTGAAACAGAGTAATCGCAAACAAGACTTTTGCGGAACGTTGACATCAAACGTGGTTTTCGATATCCCTGTGTCAATAATTTGTCAATGAGTAGTTTATCGGTGGTCTGTACCCGGGTTACCGGGGTTTCTCCTCCACCAATAAAAACTGGACGCAATCAAGTGACTGAAAGATTGCTGA
Source organism: Atrina japonica (assembly GCA_030159075.1). Lineage (NCBI taxonomy): Eukaryota > Metazoa > Mollusca > Bivalvia > Pterioida > Pinnidae > Atrina > Atrina japonica. Next base: position 735,945 of record BROG01000077.1, read on the forward strand.
GTATGGCGTAAAACCCCCCAAAAAATAATGATAATAAAAAAAAAAAAAAAAAAAAAAAAAAAATATAATGAGTAGTTTACATATGTATATGAAATGTTCATATGTTGAATACGCCTGGCATATCAGATCATTTGTGAAATATAAACTCCATATGCTGGTGACTGTGAGATGTTACTACTTGAATGTGGAAAATGTACGATGGGAAAGAAGAAATAGTCGCGTTTGTCGTGTAGCTTAGTTACCAATTTCCCGTCTGTGTCTATAGTAATTAAAATTGACCCTCTGGTTCTTGAGAAGAAGTCGAAAATGTGTAAATGTTAACGACAGACAACGCAGGACGGAAGACAAGAGACGATCACAATAGATCATCATGAGCCTTTGCCTCAGGTAACCTAAAAAAGTCCTTCAGTTTCAAGTTGATAATTCATTTGTGTAATACTATACACCATGTCAATTCAAGCCCCCGGATTTGAATTCTTTTCGCACACTTTGAAGATACTGGTATTAAATCTTGTAAAACAAATTTGAAGAAAATCTGACAATTAGAAGATATTTATTGATGTGCCAAGATTTGGTCCACGTAGCCCCCTTTTGAAACCCCTATGGATACTAGGTCCTTTTCCTTCAAAAACATGAAGCAACTTCACATGGGGATCTTTTCTACACAGTTTGTTAGAAATTGTCCGATTGGTTATTTGTAAGAAATAAAAAAAGGTATCTGTGGCCTTGTACGTCTACTTCATGACCATGGTACTTTGTCACAATAATTCTTGGATAACCCCTTAAAACGTCCCTATATCTAATTGAATACAAGACGTCAATCCGGTTTGAGTGAATAAGCGACCATATAATTTGAAACGCTCGCTGAAGGCTAATTTATAAACATACTTCAAATGCCTTTGCAAAATTGACTCAAAAATAATGTAGAAATGATTTGAAAGAAATATACTAGTATGTGTATGCTTAGTGAGACATTGTTTTCAATCTTAGCCCTAAGTGTGGAAATATGTTTATTGGTTGTTACGAAGAAGTCGTTTAACGATGAACGGAAGTCGATCGTCGGAAATTGGGAAAGAGTAATAGCTGCCTTGGCCCTTTGGGACATGCACGCGTTCGTTATTGTCGATCCTGGAGGATAAGAACTGTTCTCGAACTTCTGTCCAAAATATGCTAATTGCCTTTATCAAATTTAATGATTATAAACGCTGTGTGTTGTAATATGAGAGTTCTGGCGCAGTATGCACTCTATGACCCCAAACGTACCTAAATTTATTTCTCTCATCTAGTGGGTAAATCCATACTGGGGAATTCCCTATCTTACCTGAGGTGCAATCGACCATGACGAATTTTAACAGATGTGAGTATTGTATTGACATAATAATAATATTGAAAATGACATAAGAAATAATATGATTAATTAAAAATGGCTACGAGTGGTAAATTATGTAAAATTAATGTTAATGAGTTTGATATAAATATAAGTTGACGATTAAGAAACCTAACAAAGGTAAAAACGGGGATTTTTATCTTGATATAGAATATAATTATTCGGATGGAGTTGAACAACCACTTAGAATACATACACCTACTTTATTATCGTATGGAGTGAGTGATGAATATAAACCTTATACGATATCATTAGTTTTAGATTACGATGATAAGTTTAAAGATGAGCAAGAACAGTTTGAAAAGGTTATTACAGATATTGAAGAGTTGATTAGAAAAGAAGTTTATAAGCATAAAAGGTTTTTTAAAGAGAATGGTAGAAAGAAGCCCATTGTTGTTGATGATCTTGCGATTTTAAAAACAGGGGGAAACTATAAAAAGTTATATGCAAAACTCAAAATCGATAGAGACAATATAAAAACGATCTTCAAAAATAAAACGAGGGAAGGAATGGTTAATTTAAATCCATTTGATTACATAGGTAGAAGAGATTGTAAGGTTATTACCGTTTTGAAATTTAAATCTGTTTATATTGGATCTTCAAACCAATCCATTAAACCATCTGTGGATGTTGTTGTTGTTAGGAAACATGTTACGGCAATTCAGTTATTTGACCAAGAGGTAGTTGATATTGATTATGAACCTAATTCAGATGACGATGAGGATTTAAGTTAATGAAAATATAATAAATAAAAATTCACATATAAAAAATGACTCTTCAACAAATGTTTAGTAGCATTGGGATGGAACCTAAGGAGATAGCGTCGTGTCAGATGCCCACTCATGTTAAAAAGATCCGCGATGGTCCATGTCCTCACAAGATCGTTAAGAATTCTATCTTTTGTTCTATTCATCATCACTATATGAAAAAACGCGAGTTTCGTCCCTTGACATTTTGTGAATCGTGCGGTCTGTGGATGTTTGATTCTACTCCTCACACCACATGTCGTTCTTGTGATAACAGGAAACAACGAAGCCATTATTATTATTTAAAGTATAGAGGACCTCCTCAGACGTGTGGAAGACCCCGCAAGTACTAATTTATATTTACAAAAATATAAATTAAATGTTACGGTGAAGAGCGTCTAAAAAATCTGTATTTAATCTATCGTCTTCCGAATGAAAATATATTTTTGTTATTGTTCCAAACGATACATGACGATCTGGCATCGACTCGTCGTCGTGTTCGAAAACGATAAAATCATCTTCTTCTTCTTCGATATCATATTTTTCGATATGTATTATATCGAGTGTCATTTATATTTACAAAAATTATTGTATAAATTTGTATCCAGTAGGTTGTTCTGTTCGTAAGATTAGTTTGGAGTGTTTGCGCTGCGATAATTCATGTTTGAGATATCTTTTCTCCTCGTCTGGAACAACATCGTTCTCATCTAAGCATTCATTGTAACTAAACTTGTCCTTAGTGAAGAATAGTGCAACCCATTTGATTTGTGTACGAAAATCTTTGGACGCGCTATTATATCTCTGCGTTAATATCCACACAGATTGGTTGGCATGTCTTCCTGAAAATGCTAACATGGACAGAGCATCAGCTTTCTTTTTTATTTGTCTCGTAGCTGAACAGTCATCTATGATGTACAACGTAGATGTTCCTTTATATTTGTCATAAAGGAGTCTTAACAGATCCTGCAATCTCTCTTCCCCTGTTTTTGACACTGGGTTAACGATGACAACGCGTTTGTCTTTTGGGTGTTTGACATCATCCCCAATCCATTTTCTCGATCTGTAAGCTTTGTTGAAATCGATCGAAGGACATAGGATCACGATGTGTTCGAAGAAATCTTTGTATTCGTCTTCTAATAGATCTAGAACAAACTCAGTCTTCCCACAACCTGTGGCGCCTACAATCATAGCGGAATGAGGTTGTCGAATGTACATTTTTTATATGACTTTAATTTTTTAAGATATAACGCTCGCGAAACGACCGTTTGACATGTTAATCTGCCCATCTTTTACTACAAAAATGTAAACATCCAAGGGATCAGTATCAGTTTCTGGAGTTCTTTCAATTCTGACGGAAACACCTTCACTAATGTTTTGAAGCTTACGACCTGATCCGTGGAGATGATTTTCTGGTGTAGTTCGTAAATCTAACCAGAGAGCGTAATGGTTTTTGAGGTATTTTCCTAGAGTTATTTCGCTTAACATGAGTTCTTTGGCTATTAATTCTGTAGCGTTTTCGCGATTCAGGGAAGCTGAGAAAAACTTTTTAATTTCTTCGAATTGGTGATATGGTCTCATTCCAGCTGAGAAGAGTTGGTTTGGTTGTCCCTCGATGGTCGTTTCCACTTTGGTGATTCTCGGATTATAAAATTTTTCAGGATTGTTTTTAGAAATATCTTTGAAGAGAAACAGAATGCCTGAGAGAGATCGCGCTGGGGTGTTAATTTGATAATTGAGGATGCTATCTGATTTACTCATCGTTGTTTTGCGATATCGTAAATATTTGGTTGAAGTAATAAGCGTGGTTTTCATTATACCTTTGTCTGATGCTGCGAGCGAGAGTGGCATCAGTAATTTTTTCGAATTCCAAAGCGATGTTGGTCGCCTTATAACTTATCGCTTTATCAGCATCGCTGGGGTCTGTCGAGACGACGTGTTTGGCATCGTTAAATGTTAGCATGTATTCCAATTTATCTTGTAATCCTGCTTGATAAAATGGTTTGCTTGTCTCCAAGATTTCGAAATCCAAGGGAATGCAAAAACGATTCCTGAACGCCGCGACAATTTCGTAGTCTTCGTTAGCGTCGAGAGGTATTTTATAGCTGATGGGTTTTGCTCTTACCATATTTAGATCTTTAGTCTGTATTCCCTGATAGGCCATATTACGTCGTTCTACTTTCCAAAGATCGTTATAGACGAAGAATTTATCAGCATCGTCGATGGTTTGAACGGTGTGTCCTGAGAGCTTCACCTCGATTTTTTTAACGATGTTACGTCCAAGATTATTATAAACACCTGTTTTAGTGAGATCACCACCTTCAACAGCGACTTCCATATCAAAGCATAATCTCGCGCTTCTGGGAACGATGACGTCATTATCGCTTAAATTGGGAAAACGAACCGTCAACGTTTGGTTTTCTTCGATGCTCGAAGAATTATGGGAAACTATAACTGTTTGGCGAATACCTTTCACGCCGAAGGGAGTTCGCAATTTCCTATCGGGGTTGAGAATGTGTCCGTACTTCGAGAAGATAATCTTAGACAAGAATACCATGAGATTAAGAATCGACAGTAAGGTAGCGGTGACGATTCCACCAGAACTTAGTACAATTCTTGGCATCGGCGAGAATGTGGCTCTAATCGGGAGCTTCTACCCAACCAATAGCATCAACCTGCAACCAGTGGAACTCCTCAACGTTTATCTCGATGTACTTGCTGAAGGAGACACCTTCAAAGACGGAAGGTCGAACGACGTCGTCATTTCTCTATCATGTCCAAACGTAAAATTTTCAGAGTTGTACGAAAAAGACATCGAACACCCCATGTTTTTAAAACTGAGACGCGATCTCATCACGGAATTGAGGATAGACTTAAAAGATGAGGATGGCAACCACATCGACAATCACGGACATCCCGTTCACGTTCTCTTGGAGTTTAAGAAAATCTAATAATAATAAAATGTCTAGATCAGGATTCTATTACGAAGACCTGGAAAGGGAAGAACTGGCGGCGGAACTCTTGGAAAACATTAAAGAGGAAGTCACCATGTTGACCAAAAATCGTCGCATCATGAACACATTCCAATTCGACGTGAATAAAAACGGAAAAATCAAACCATCGCTGGGAACGACAATATTGTTCGACGGTCACATCTTTCGTCTTGGACTCTTGGGGGAACTGGATGTAACGCTAATTGTAAACGATGTAGAACACAAGACCTTTCAAACAAAAACGGGTAAGATAGTCACGTTGAATCCTCCGTTGCTGGTGAAGTCAGGAGATGTTCTAAATTTTGGTGTGAATAAGGGGTCAAAATCTGGGACAATCAATGGCGTTATTGTATTAAACATATAAATAATTTCGCGTATAAAAAAAGAGATGAGTAAAAACGAATTATATCCATCATTAGAACCAATAGAAAGCGATCCACAACAATATCGTTTAAAACGAATCAGTGAGATCGAACAGACGTTTCGTCGAGAGATAGAAACACGTAAAAGCATTAGAAAAAAGTATAATCGAATCATGAACACTGCTGAAGGTGTTGATGGAACCTTAATTACGGGAGGCGTTGTTGTTGGAGGAGTCGGATTTCTCGTTCCCATTGCGGGATTACCTCTCCAAATTATAGCCTTGATCGTAGGTTCGGTGGGATTGACCATGAAAGGAATAAGACGTTTACTGATGAAAAAATCGGAGAAACATCTGAAAATCGTCATACTCGCGGAGAGTAAACTCAACTCGATCTCAGATATGGTGAGTCGCGCGCTCGAGGATGGAAAGATCTCGGATGAAGAATTTGCAACCGTGTCTCACGAGTTGACTAAATATCGCGAGATGAAGGACAAACTCTATTCTAAACACAAAGAAACTTAAAAAAAAAGAGTCGAACCAAGAGATGGAGGACTTGCGCAAGCAACTTCAAGACCTCGTAAACAAATCCACTTCTCGTTAACCATAGATTTTTAAAAATAAAAGATGAAACGTTTTACCGAAATAATGGTGTTTGCGTTGTTATCATTTATCGTTTTATGGATTTTACTCGTATTATTCGTGATACTATATATCTTACGCTTAAAACGTTATCACAGAACAGAAAGATGGTTGAGAAAACTTTTGCAATCTTTATAAAAAAATGTATCTTTATTTAAAAACATGAATGTAGACGATATATTAGAGAATGATATGCCCATCACAGATATATCAGCCAAAGATAGATTGTCAGCCATCGTTGGTTCTGGACGTGCACGTCAGTTTCTAGGAAAAGACATCACTTCTTCTGATTTGGAAAAGATGAACGACAAGGAGTTGGAAAATCTGAATCGTCTGTTAAACGCACGACTTGGCATGCGTATGACTAAATCGATAGGTAATTCCCTCATCTATCTGTATTCCCAGGGTCTTAAACATTTTTTCGATCTCAAAGACGAACCCAAACTGATTGAGGAATTAAACGAAGACCCATTCTTGGATAATGCCATCTGCGAAATGTTTTGTAATCTATATTACAAATATGGAGTCTACTTAGCACCACTCAGTATAGCCACCATTTCTAGTCGTCACATTGCAGGATTTAAAAAATCTGACGTTATAGAAAAACACGATGAATCCAGAGGAAGTAATATGGGAGAAGAAAAAGAACCCGAAACGTCAGGAAGCGGGGAAGAAGGGTGCTCAACGTCGATGGAATAGCAATGCTATTAGCCAGAATAGCAATGCTATTAGCAACGATAGCAATGATATTAGCAACGATAGCTGGAAATGGCTAGCAGGTGGACTCGCAGTTGTTGGATTGCTGATATACATAAAAAAAACAAACCCAAAGTTATTTCACCACCAAAACCACCACCTAAAGAATCAAAACCCAATCCCCATGAAATGTTATAAATAATTTTCTTTCGTATTAAAAAAGGATGAGTGAAAAAGATTTGGTCAACATCGCGTATCACGCAGCTGTTAATACAGGAATTGCTGTAGGTTACGCACAACTTTCCAAGAAATTCTTAAAGATGTCAACACCCAAGATGGATTTTGACCCAAAGGACTTTGGGATGATCCTCGTCGAATTTGCTCTCGCTAATTACACCAAGGACATGTTGGTTAAAAAGGGAATCATCCCCGCTGATATCATGAAATAAAATAAAACCATCCCTATTAAAAAATGGCTACTATTGCAATGATGGTTGGAGGTGCATTAGTCAACGCTCTGGCATTTTCTGGATCACAATTTTTATTTTCGGACCATGAGGAGCAAAAAAGACACGACGAGGCGATGGAAAAACTAACCAAGGCTAGAGACCAATGGAATCACGAACGCACGAAGCGATTAGACTTTTTAAACGAGAGACTGAAAAAAGAAGGACACGCATTATACACTTATAAAGAAGTGGATGCTGCCATGTCTTTATACTCACAGATGATGGGAGAAGAAAAGATATCTCCTGAACCAAAATTGAGTGATTTCTATCAACCCTCGGAAGAGCAAAAAGATAAAGAAATCCTCTTCGTGTTAATTGGGACAGGATTAGTGTTCTATGGCGTTAAAAAATACGTCGCATAAAGTAAAATGGAAGGGATCTATTACAAACACTATTGGAAAGGAAAAACTGCCATTGGTAAATTGGCCAAATCAGCTAAAGTCAGTGAAAAGGAAGCGTTCGATTTCCTGAAAAAACAAGATGTGTGGCAAATTTATCTACCAGCCCCAAAGAAAATCATAAGACCCCAATTCGAACACGTGGAAGAAAATGACATTCATCAAGCAGATCTATTATTTTTACCACACGATAAAATAGGTGGAAAAACATACAAATATGCATTGACGTTAGTCGACGTTGGCACTCGATACAAAGAAGCTGAACCTTTGAGGACTGAAGACAGTAAAGAAGTGGCTGATGCTTTCGAAAAGATTTACAAAAGACATTTGACGTTTCCAAAATTATTACAAGTCGATCCAGGTCGCGAATTCATGGGTGCTGTCTCCAAACTCATGACTAAACATGACACGAGAATAAGAAGAGGAAGAGTTGACGTTCATCGTGACCAAGCCATAGTCGAACGATTTAATAGAACGTTGGGTGAACAGTTATTTAGCTATCAATATGATCAAGAGATGAAATTTTAAGACAGAAACAGAGAATGGGTAAAACGATTACAGGAAGTTGTAAAAACGATCAATGAAGAAACCAACTCTCCTGAAACGATAAAACCTTCCACCAAAGTTCAATCTCCAATAGGTCCATTTAACAAAGTCAGATACCTCTATCTTCCAGGTGAGTTGGAAGGTGGAAAGCACAGAGCGACTGATCCCATTTGGAGAGTAGACAAACACGAAATCGATCGACAGTTCAAAATGCAAGGTATAGATATTTATTACCTGGAAGAACCTGCTCCTCAGAGAAGTTTCGTTCGAGAAGAGTTGATGGTTGTGGATTAATTTTATATCCATGTGGATATAAAATTGTTTATCTCAATGCATATGTGTGAACGCGATCCTCCCTAATATAAACTTTAGTATCCAAAGGATCTAAAGTTGTCTTTTCTTGTCTGATCCCATAGATGATCTGTTTAAACGACCTGAGACTGCATCTTATGCGACATCTTAACATCGTGAAAGAGAGCTTCCTTATAATCGTGAAAGCCTATCTCATTTTCAAAACGCATCGTCTCACACCTTTCGCTCGTTTGGAAACACTATCATCATCCATCAATGTAGCGTACATCTTAGGTCTCAATCCAACGAATTCTTTGATGGGTTTTCCTCCACATTCATCTTTAAACTTACCAATCACCTTCTTGTTTTTGTTCTTGTCTTTATTCTCTGGAAATTTAACATAATTAGAAAAATCATATTCATCTTCGTTTTCTAACATATCTTCATAAAAGTCATCTGTCTGAATCTCCACTATCAAGGAATCTGTATCAGTATACAATAAATTACATCGATCTTTATATTTCTCTTTTAGATGCTTATAATACCAATTATACATAAGTCTCTTGGACAGATCCAAGATTGTCATGCCGCAGTAGATGGGTTTATCTAATTTAACACTCGTTGGTTTGAAATGAAGAAAAACTGTGCTGTTGTTAATTTTAGTCAATCCATCGTAGGAAGGCAAAGCAGTCATCTTTTGGATCTTTCTATCTTTGTCATTCGCGCTTACAATTTTAAATTCAGTTCTATTACGTTTGTTCTCCATGGTCTTCCCAAACACAGCATTGTTCATGAGCTTAAAGAAGTCCTTTTCGAAATCGTTTTTAGCGCGTTGACGCAATAGAGTGTTTTTATGGATGTAGCTCGAAAGCCATGGCTCTTCGTCAAATCGTAAAACTCTATGAACTTTGGTTAATTTTAATCCCAACTCGAGATAAAGTTTTAACGTTTCATAGTGCACAACATATTCCTTTTTATCTCGTAGATTTGGTACAAGCTTTTTAGGACCTGTATCACGCATCTCGTACTTTTTCATCAACCCTTTCTGATAATCAGAAAGATCATCCTCGTTTACCTTTAACGTTTCTGGAGCGTGTTCGTACTCTTTTTGAGAAATATGAGTATCTGATAATGTACTATAAAAATCTTCCTTTGGTGGTAAAGTGGTTTCATTAAACCTATCAAAAGAATTCATATATTCGTAAGGATAAACTCCTTTTCTCGTTAAAAGCGAAGCATCCTCGAATATAGATTTCGTGATGGGATAATCGTTTAGATTTTTAGCTAAAGTCTCAAGACTACAGGATAAAAATTGGAAACTATCGATAAACCTCAATTGTCCTATAGAAAAACTAATAAATTTTTCGTTATTCGATGGAATACAATTTATAGTTTCTTCTTCTCCCAATTCCATTTCTGATATTATTAAATGTGAGTCATAACCGCGAAGATTGTGAAAGATGATTGGTATCGAAGTTTTATTTTTTATTACTCTTAATAATCTATTACATTTATTATGAGCCGCACCTCGAAATTTACCAGAAAGATGACAATGATCTCTGACTTTGACGAGATCGAATTTCTTATCATTAATTTTTTCCATGATGTTGGCAATCTCAGTTTTTATAACATCGTGAGGATCGCGATACCATTCTAGATCGGATAAATCACATGGGTCCAATGTACGATCGATATCACGTTCCAGAGACGATAGACTGGGTAATTTTTCCTGTTCCTTTAAAAGTTTCTTTCTCTGATCCCATAAAGAAGACCGCTTGCGAGCATCCCCCGAAAATTCATCTCCACAAATCCAACATCGATTAGACTCCTTGAAGTTTTCCTTATCCTCGTCGGTCATACAAAGCTCTTTTTTGTTAGAAAAAATGTCATTGATCTTTTGTTTTTCTCGTTGTAAACTTTCTAGAAAATGTTTCACAACATTCTCACCGCGATAAAATTGGGGTTTTTCGATCTTATTATTACCCTTCTTAGTTCTCCAAACAACTACATAACAATATCCTGAAGGTTGATGATGAGATGTTTTCGTCGTTTTATCGCCAGCCTCTTCGTTGAGGGGTGAAAGAATACACTCGAAGTCCGCATAGATCGTAACATATACAGGTTGTTTATTACCATAATTCTTAAATTTGAGAACATTGTTACCCTCCTCAGGCATGATGGGTTTCAAAGCTGGATTGTTGATGCCACGACAATCGACAACGTGCTTTTTATAAACATCCTCGCTCGATAGTACTTTAAGGCAACGAAGACACGGATATGTTTTCCCATTATGATTTGATTGAGAGGAAACCAATCTGGATGTGTTTTTGATCCAAGAGTAATGCCACTTGTCATCTGGACCTTCTAGCAACAGCAAATTAACTTCTCTATTGTGAAAATATTTTGATATGTAATGAGGAAAAAAACTATACTTTCCTTCCATCCGAGAACGTTGATGGCGAGTCCATTGCGATGTTCGAATTTGGAGATCTGCTTTAACGGCGTTGGATAATCGATGCAATCGAAATCGTGTCTATCGATAAATGGTGTATATTTTTTAGGTCTTTGATGATCCTTTTTAATATCGCCATGATGCAGACACGCCAATACGCTATACATAAAACATCTCTGATCCTCGTTTTGAACGTTTATAACGGCCTTCTTATCTGCAATCTGCTTGGGCAACTTAAAATAAGAGGATCCTAAAAGAGGTTCATACTTAGTAAAATTCAAATAAATCTTTTGAGCTTCGTCAATGACCCACCCTGAACCTGCCTGAACAGTTTTATCGAGCGAATCTATTAACTCTTCGATCATGTGTTTAAACACGTCTTCGATTTCATCTTCTCTCAAAATTGGGTGTTGTCGAGTTTTATGAAGTTGCGTTATAACCTGCGAGCCAGCGTTTAAAATATCTCGCTTGAATCGTTGTTTCACTTGAATTTGGATTTTTATAGGACCCTTTCTTAGTTCGTTAGTAATCTTAGAGAAGAAATCATCCTTGGAATGTTCTAACAAGGCTCTGAGATTTGCTCGATGTATATGATTGTGAACATCTTTTTTATAACTCGTATAGACGTGTTGAAAACTATCACCAAAATCAAGATTAGACTCTGTGTATTCACGTTTAGGCCTTAAAAACGTTTCTTTAAAATCAGGTGGAATTGGTAGATCCAATAACGGTTCAGTAGATTGAGTAGTAATAGACCTAAGAGGTTGAATTGGTAGATCCAATAACCTTTCAATAGATTGATGTTCATGAGACATATTTTTATAATACAGAAAATTTTCTTAATGCATTTTCAATATTATTATTATGTCAATACAATACTCACATCTGTTAAAATTCGTCATGGTCGATTGCACCTCAGGTAAGATAGGGAATTCCCCAGTATGGATTTACCCACTAGATGAGAGAAATAAATTTAGGTACGTTTGGGGTCATAGAGTGCATACTGCGCCAGAACTCTCATATTACAACACACAAAACGCTGATAAATGCACGTCTACCGAAGAAATGCAAAAGTAATAAAATAAAGCATGAGATTAGCACACATGTGTTTCTCTGTGTACGCCAGCAGATGCTGCACATATATTAGAAATACATTATGAAATCCGAGCTGCACCATTCGTCCTACCAGTGCCTTGATTTATTATTGTTATTTGACAAACGTTTCAATACAACATTTGTAAAAAATGTTTCCATATGATCAGAGCGCCGTACGACCAGTGATATAGATATACTAAGGTTTATATATCGTTGGTACAAGAATAACTCGACACTTAAACACTACAGAAACGACGCTTGAGATCGTCAGGAAGAATTTTTCAGCGTACTTCAGCATACTTGTCCACTATGACTTACAATTACATTATTACATAATTTACGTAGATCTAATGTTACTTTATGTAGTCATATAAAAATAGATGTCATGTTTTGTCAGAACACTGTTACAATCTTTCTCGTTGTTGTGTTGTGAAAAAATTTATCAAACCATGTGTTGCTAAAGATAAGATGTTTTAGTTACCGAGTGGAAAGGACAATTAATTTATTTTCATTCGCCATAAAAATTATTTCCACCAATCAAATCAAAAACTAAATAAAAGATTTGCGACTGGTGTGGCATGATAACAGGGGATGCTGACTCCTTCCGGACACCTGGGCCCGGCGCCATAAAACTTGAGAATGTACTTGAGTATGAGGAAATTCGCAACTTTGTCTGCTCAGATTTAAGGATTAGTCAAAATTGAGTTACTTTTTTGATTGAATTCACCCTACATTTCCCATTCCAAAACTGACTACGATATCCTCGATGTCGGTATATGTGTATATTAAACCCACAAATTTGTATTAAATATTATAAACATAATACCGAAGTTATAATGCTCAAGATGATCGTTCCTGTCAGACTTCATCAGCTGAGCTCAAATTTTAAAATGATCTTCTAAAGAGAAAGTGGTATCTATCAGACAAGACCATTTGATTTCGACCCTTTTCAATGTCCAGCTTCTAAGAAATTCCAGGTCGCCTTTTCAAATCCTAAATTAAACGTTGTCTTCAACAATAAGAAAAATTTATTGCCATACTGAGTTGTCGGTTCGTCGCTGTTGAAGTGAATTACCTTAACGCCATGTAGTTTCAGAGATTTAAGTATGGTATGGTATTTAGATGTTCCCAGATTGCCGAGTGACCATGCTGCAAACAATTGCAAATTGTGCAAGATTTAATGGATTCACCCATATAAATTAGTTCTGTATGAAGTGTTATTTGGCGTTGGGAGACTCCAAAATGCATGTTTTGAATTTCTTGAAAATATTTAAAATTAAAATTTTCAGAGAAATTAGTATGTATAATTGCGTCTTTCTCCTGCATTTGTTCAGGAAGGCTACGGATAGCATTATATTGCTGGCGGATTTTAAAAATATATCTACAAACATTCTGCAGATCTTCATTTGTTTATTCTATTTGCTTAGGAGAAGTCACGAAATCTTGCTCTTTAATAGTCATTGAGACAAATTAACTCTGTTTTATCTCCATCTGAACCCCTTTTCTTGTTTTCTTGTACCAGGATACTTGTTTTCCTTCACAATCTACTTGTAAAGTTTTATTTCTACAGTCAAGGCATTCCCTATACAGGGTGTTTTCTTTTTATGTCACACGTGATCGTTTTCATTAGAAGATCAATATTTTGATGGGTAATTATTTTCTTGAGGCGGCATCTTTCAACCTTTCATCTTAGATTTTCATGAGTTTTACAAAGACATTTTGAATTTGTTTGGTTTCAGTATCCAGAATGGTTTTAAACTGCAAAACAGACTCTTAAGAAATTTTAATGGAACCCTCTGCAACAAATTTTCTGTGAAGATACGTTAGGTCGTCATTGAGCCGTCTGTTTATTTTTCGTTATTGTAGATTTCTTCCCAGGCTTTATTCTTGAATTGTCATCTCTTTCAATTCAAGGAATGTTTCAATATCCTTTTTTTATTCGTGTTCTTTTAATCGGTTTGCGTACATTTTTATGTTATCATTTTTCAAGTCTAAACCCGTATGTGTTCTTGATATACTTTAGAAGACGGTACATTGCGCAGAATTTTTGACTACCTAACAAAGACGCTATCATCTTTTCATCAACTTTGTTGACAGGTATTTTTCCCTTATGTTCTTTGCTACTATTGAGTGTATCATTAAAGCTTCATTGAAAGTGCCATTCTTTATCATTTTGTTAGCTATTTTTTCTTCTGTATTTTCACTTGATTTCTTCTTTATACTCCGAACTTTTTATGCTTTTCCTATAGTCTTATTTCCCGTGTTAGCTTTACTCTTGATGGGAAAATTTCTCGATATGCCTTTGCTCTATCTTTTCTTCTTTCTGTCTTCCTCTTGCATGAGCTTTATTCCTTTGTTCTTGTTCAATTTGTTCCACTTGTAACAATGGTGATTGTGGTGGAATTGCAAGGTTTTGTAGCTGGTTTTGAATCTGTACCTTTCTCGTTTCACTCATCGATTATTTGCCCATTGTCTCCTTTTTGGTCTTAGTTCTCTTTTAGACATATCTGTTGCCATTTTTACTACTCCTTTTTCTTTCATATCGCTCACGCTCCTTTGATTTGTATCTTTCATAGAGCTCTGGGTCAGACCGTTGTCCTCTCGCCTGTAGCTACTCTTTCTGCACTGCTTATCTTTGAAGGTGTCATCTCTATTGCTGCAGTGCACTCACAGTTAAAATATATCATGCTTTAATGTTTTCATAAGGAAAATTTCTACTCTGATGGCTATATGAATGGATAAAAAAGAATGTCGTGAAAAAACAAGTGTTATCAACAATTGGAATCGGCCTAAATCTCATCTCATTTTATTTACTTTTGATATTGCTATCTAAGTATTTATTTATTTTTCTGCATATTTTTCATTAATTGTTAAAAATATCTTTGTAATAATTGACGCTTTGAATATAAGCAATACTTTAGACCAAAAGTCCGTCCAAAGTAAGATTCCCCCTTACTTCCAATACAAAGACTCGCCATGTATTTCCTATAGCTAGACGCCTTCAGTTGCCTCTAAAATCTTAATTACCAAGCTAGCCTGCAGCAGCTCAATTACCCAGCCTTTCCCAGGACCTTACACCTTGTACCTATTCTACATCTGAGTTTATGTATGCCCCATGTGGCCATGTTGTGACAGATGATCTCAACATTGTACGTTACAGAAAACTGGGAGATTTGTTATGCATAGGCCCAAAATATAGTGAACTTATCTCGTTTACATGGCGCCAAAACTTTGAAATTATCATGGACGCATGTGAAAAGTACGCCATACGTTTGGCTTAGAAAGAAGATGTCGATCTTGATACTCTTTCAGAGTGGATTAAGTCGATCAGTAAAGTTCTTAAACAAAAATATTCGACGACTTAAACATTCTGTCAACATAAAATACAATTCAATTTTCGTGACCCTGATGTTGTCAGAGAACTTTCCCATATCCACGAAAATATTACTGTTCCTGCAGACAAATCATCTAACAAATTCACATTTGTCTGCAGGCGATACTACTTTAGCATTCTAAAAGAGGAAGTTGGACTCAAAACACTTCCTGGAAACTCTACATACACTCTCACCAATTTCTCTAGCTCTGAATTATTAGATAATCACAAATCCATTCTCACTTCGTTTGGAATACTCACAAGTGTGACGCTGAGCTTAAATTACCATACATTCATTGGATTCCGAAGATGCACAAAAATACTTATAAGCACCAATTCGTTGCAAGGTCATCTAAGTGTTCCACCTTGCCTTTATATATTTTACTCACAAAACTTCTTACAAATATTAACAAGGTCTTCAGAAGTACTGTACAAAGGCTTACCCAAGAAACGGAGTCAATCAGATGTGGATCCTAAAGAATAAAAAGAATTGTTGGAACATTTTTTAAACATAATGCATCAAGTCTTTTGATTTTTCGACCCTTTACACAACAATTCCTCATCAAAAACAAATTTACATCTATTATACAAAACTCCTTTGTATAGAAAAATGGAAATCGCAGATATAAAAATTTAGTGTTAGGTCATGACGAATCTTATTTTGTGACGGGACGCTCTGATACCAATAACAAATACACTGAAGACGACATTATCAAGATGCTGGGGTTTCTGGTAGACAATATCTACGTGGTTTTCGCGGGTTAAGTTTTTCAACAAATTGTTGGCATTCCAATGGGTACCAATTGTGCACCTCTTTTGGCTGACATCTCTTTATATTCATACGAAGCGGAATTTATGCAGTCTCTGCTCTCCAAAGGAAACAAACTGTTAGCATCTCTGTTCAATTTTATTTACAGATATATCGCCTGTCCATAAATAATTCAGAATTTCAGAATTACCTTGGTCAGATGTATCCTGTTGAGCTAGAGATCAATGAGACGACGGAGAGCAACACATCTGCTTCTAATCTAGATTTACTCCTGCCGATTGGAAAGGAGGGTCAACTTCACACCTCCCACAAACGCGACGATTTCAATTTCAATATCACGAACTTCCCGTTTCTAAGTAGTAATATCCCATCTTCTCCTGCCTATGGCGCTTTCATTTCACAAATTATACGTTATGCCAGGGCATGCTCTTCTTATGAATGTTTTATTCTAAGAGAGAAACGACCCGCCAATAAACTACTTACACAAGGTTGCTTTGTTGAACGCTTGGAGTCGTCGTTTAAGAAGTATTATGGTCGATACGGGGATCTTGATAGGCGTAAACTTTGGATTTGTCAAGGATAGTGAAGTTTCAAATACAGTGGCAAGACTACTAACTTTATGGACCACATTAAACGAAAACACGCACATGTAGGCCTACCTATTAGTGGTAATGCGGCATCAAATGCATAGCCTAAACAACAATATGGAGCTAATCAACCACAGAACACTTTGGTTGGTATGCTTGGGACAAACCTGCCATCAACTTCTAATAGAACAACAATGATTTCGAGGGTTTATTGTGAAGGACTTGCGACCATACAGCGTTGTTGTAAACAATTGTTGTATTTTTCTGTCTTAGAAGCAAGATACACTATGCCTTCAACACTTCTTAGACAAGTTGGTTCCAGCATTGTATGACAAAATAAAAATATTATAGACATAATACCAAAGTTATAGTGCTCAAGACGATACCGTTTCTGTCAATTAGACGTCATCAGTTGAGCTCCAAAAGTATGTGTTTTTCTAAAGATAAAGTGGTGTCATACAGGGCCAAATAATATATCTAAAAGTATAGCCTAAATCCGTCTAAGAGTAACCACTGTAAAAAAAATGACTATCTTAGCTTTAGAAAATTTTCGAATTTAAATGGTGTCAACAGTGCCAAATATTCCTTTAGTGTAAGATGAACAACTGGTACCGAAATACCAGGTACTAGGTCTATGTATACCCTCAGGGACTCAAACGGTCCACCAGCAGTGGCAACGACCTAGTGGTTATAAATATTATAGACATAATACCAAAGTTATAGTGCTCAAGACGATACCGTTTCTGTCAATTAGACGTCATCAGTTAAGCTCCAATTTGAAAAGTATGTGTTTTTCTAAAGATAAAGTGGTGTCATACAGGGCCAAATAATATATCTAAAAGTATAGCCTAAATACGTCTAAGAGTAACTGAAGTAAAGATTGAACTTTGGAACTATAAATGTAGCTTTGACAACAGATGGATGGAGTAGCCGTGCCACTGAATCATATGTAACCATCACTAACAGTCATATTGATTCTCAATGGAATTTGAAAAGCTACGTCCTTCAGGTATCAAATTGTAACTTCTACATAATGGTATCAGGTAATTTCGGCACTTGTCAGCAAGTATTTTCGGTACTTCCAAAAATGCATTAAAACATGATTTTTAGGAATGTTAAAATTTCATCATGAGATATTAATTTATCTTGTTCAATATTAGCTGCTGATATTGCCTGTTCATGTGCCGAAAATGCCAGATGCCGAAAATAGCTGAAAGTCGCACTGGGATACACACTGCAGAATCTGTGACTGAATGGGGCATTCCAACAAACCCTCCATTAGTAACTGACAATGCATCCAATATGACGGTGGCGGCAAAGGAATTTTGTTCTAAACTACCCGTGGGTTGTTTTGCCCATACACTGTATGGCCCAGTACAAGAAGGAGCCTCCAACAGGGGCTGGATAGAATCCTCTTATCTGGTGGAGTAAAACTCCCATAGATATCCATCATTTTCTCTACTTGCAAAGCAGTATCTTTGCAACCCAGCAACTTCAGTGTTGATACCTGAATACTTCATTTTATTATCGAATTATTAATAAAATGTGTCTCTTCTTTAAGCTTTATTAATGTTGTACCCTTTATTATTGTTATCAATAGTATGTCACAATAGTAATACTGTTGCAATTGTTCTCTCTGCAATAGCAATATTATTGCAATAGTCAATATTCCCTTCAATGGTCATACCTAGATCTTGATAAACATTATGAAGTCCCCCTCCAAGGAATTTTAGATAGTATTCTAAAGCACGATAACAGACAGTGACTCCCTCTCGCCAATCGTGCTTTTCAACGAATTTGACCTTTTCACCAAACTTGACCTTTTCGCCGACTTTGACCCGTTCATGTAACTAGAAAGGTTTCCATGGAACATTTGCGACGGGTGTACCATGCCAGCAGAGGACGCTGACTCCTTTCGGACACCTGGTCCTATCCCGTTTGGGATTCGCATTTGTTCGTCATGTTGAGACCATCTGCATATCTAATTCGTCGTGCTCTAATGGACTTGAGTTTCGATTGTCGATTGGCACTTCTTCATTTTTACATCATAAAAATATGTATGCAGCTATCATATTAAGGTTTATTCTTTTAAAAAATATCATGGACACAAGTTGCAATTTTGATTTGGCATGAGCCATATACGTTTATGATCCAGAAACAAGAGGTTCACAAGAGCCTGTGTCGCTCAGCCGGCTGTCATCTAGGACCTGGACTGCCAGAAACATGTTTTAAACAGGTCCATCCAAACAACCACTATGACAAAGTTTGATTCTTATTTGGATAGTAGTTTCAGAGAAAAAAATGAAATGCGTTTTCCCATAGGGCCCAATGTTAACTTATATTCCCTGTTGGCAGCCATCTTGGATGAGGTGTGAACCTGAAAAACACATTTTATACAGGGGACCATCCAAAGACTATTTAGACCAAGTTTGGTTCCTACTGGCTAAGTAGTTTTAGAGAAGATCTTTGAAAGTGTTCCCATATGGTACAATGTTAATCTATGTTTTCTGCTGGCTGCCATCTTGGATAGGACCTGACCTGCCGGACACATTCTAAATGGGTCCATCCAAGGACCATTATGACCAAATTACGGATAGCAGTTCCAGAGAAAAATATCTGTAAATGTGTTTTCCATAGGGCCCAATGTTAAATTATGTTTCTTCCTGGCGCCCATCTTGGATGAGGTGTGAACCTCAAAACCATCTTTATTACAGGGGACCACCTAATGACTATTGTGACCAAGTTTTGTTCCAATTGGCTCTGTAGTTTCAGAGGAGAAGATCTTTGAAAGTGTTCCCGTATGGTCAAATGTTAATCTATGTGTCCTGCTGGTGGCCATTTTGAATAGGACCTGGGCCTGTCGGACAATTTTTTAAATAAGTACATCCAAGGTATATTATGACCAAATTTGGTTTCAACTGGGATAGTAGTTCCAGAGAAAAAGATCTGTAAATGCGTATTCCCAAAGGGTCCAATGTAAAAATATGTTTCTTAAAGGCGGCCATCTTGGAATAGGTGCAAATCTGAAAACAGCCTTCTTACAGGGGAAAACCCAAAGACTATTGTGACTAAGATTGGTTCCAATTGGCTAAGCAGTTTCAGAGGAGAAGGTCTTTGAATGAAAGTTCATGCCGGACGAACGACGGACGCAAAGTGATTGCAAACTCTCACCCTGGTTTTAGCCAGGTGAGCTAAAAATCAAGAAGAAAGCCAGCAAGTAACATACAAATAATTACTCAATGCAGTCGAAAACAATATCAAAGTTGGTGATAAGGTAACTGGTGTACAACTCCCGGAAGAACGGTTAGCTCCGGTCGGCATGAACAGGACCTGTTAAAATTGAAGAAGTCCACCAAAATGGCACATTAACATTTGTAAACAAGAAATCACCGGAGAATGGGTCAAAATAAGGGTACGTACTTGTTGCAAGAGGAACAAAGTCTGGAAAGAAAGGGAAAGAAAATTTGCTTCAGTAAAAAAGCACAGACTATAAATTCTGAGAAAGTAAAAGTTCGATATTACAGAATGCCTCCAAAATGGACGAACTTTAAGGATCACGCCAAGCTGACTTATGACTCAAGTGATGACACTTTCACGTGAATGGGAGGAGCGTTGAGAAAATAATATTGACCAGGAATCATGTGTATATGCTGGAGACAAAACCAGACAGTACCTGGAATTTCTGTACTAGCTGATTATACTATGCTTAACTATTCAACATTTGTAACTTAGGTATTATGTTTATGATATTTAGAACCAGTGGAACGTTAGAATCAAGATCCACAGATGAAGTCTAATGGACAGAAAGAATTGTCTTGATTTGTTTGTATACTATAGTAAGATTCCAAATTGTATAGCATCGTTTAAATTCTAAACTCCTCAAAAACGAAGATAATGTTTGTACAGTGGTCAGTCTTAGACAGATTTGGGAATACAGCTAGATTATTTTTGGCCTCGTAATATATACCACATTCTGTTTAGGAACTCTATATATATCTTAAATCCAAGCTCATTTGATAGAAACGGTCGCCTTGATAATTTGTTTTGACATTTATTCTTAAAAAAACTGTTACCTTGGTATTATATTTATAACCACTGCTGTTTGAATCACTGTGGGTAATCCAAAACCGAGTATCTGGTATTTTACAACCAGGGTAATAAATTGTTTATTATACCGAAATACAGAATCAATAAAGACTGTCGAATAAGCTTCAAGAATTTTTGCACGAGGAAGACATGACGCACGCGAGGGAGACAAGAAGTGTAGTCTTCCTGATACGTCAACCAATCCCTGACTGTGTTTTATTAATGAATTATATGCCTGTCCTAGCTCTTATTTGTACATAAAGTACAAGTTGACAAAAGGTTTTTGGTAAAGACAGCTAATTGCCCTTTGACATTTAACCTAGTGACATTGAAACTTGGTCATTATGATCTGTATTGAATTCCTCATATGCACACTTCTCTCATAGAGTTTTAGTTATTAAATCATTTGTCTTAAACTGTAAAGTGAAGTCGTTTTGAGCTAAGAAGCCGACAGTGGGTACTCTTAGACGGATTTGACAATACATTTAGATTTATTTTTTGCCCTTGTTTGATACCACTTTTTCTTTCGGAAATATACATTTATATCAAGTTTGAGCTCAACTGATGAAGTTTAAACCTTTCAACCCTACAGACCATAATAGATTGGTCTAAATGGTAGACAAGAGCATACAATCTAGATACTTTGGGGTGAAATGGGTAATGAATTAAACGATCGTCTTTGACCTCTTTTGTAAAATTAAACATTTGGTATTGTTAATAATATTTATAACCACTGGGTCCTCGTATTTCGGGACTAGCCGATTAGTTAATACTAAATTAACATTTCACTCAGATAGCACTATTTAAATTCTAAATTTTATAACAGCTAAGCTATTCATTTAGACGGATTTGGCGATACATTTAGATATATTATTTGGCTTGTATGATACTACTTTTCTGAAAAATACATTTATATTATATTCGATTTCATCTGAGGACATTTTACTGACAGAAATGATCGTTTTGAGTATTTGTTTTGACTTCTTTTGTAAAACAAAAACTTTGGTATTGTTAATATTGGAATACAGGAATAGTGTATAGAAACCGTCTTTTATACTTTTTCCCAGCAAACAGGTTCAAGAGCAGAGAAGGGCATGGTGCAGTCATCGGCAATGTGGTCCCATTAAACAAGTGATTTGATATATTGGACACTTTGTTTAATTTGATCATAGTGGATAACAACACTTTACAGGTGTAACAGAGGTGATGAAAACTCAAGACAAGAAACCCATAGTGTATCGACCGTACACTACTGCACACAAGCCCCCTGAAAGTCTGACGAATAAATGACCAAGCAAGAATAAACACAGTCAAACAAAAATATTTCTGGTACGATGTACCCAAGGAATGTTAAATGTTTCGCAAATTTAGGACACCGTGGGTTCGGACAAAGGAGATTTGCAGCAATGTCGAAACTTTTTTTCTGAATTTTGCTGTTGAATACGTAAAATCACGCTTTATTTCAGATGTCATATTTTTGCTCAGAACCTTAAATTTCAAAACGACAATGGAAGTCATAATTATAATAGGGATACCAAACAATTTCACTTCAAGAGTGCATCAGACAATAATTTTACCCCTAATCTCGGAATAATCCTTTTACGAAATACATGCGCATTTTCTAAACTTGCTTGGAAACACAGTCACATGGTGCACTTCCTTTAAAATACTACTTGCGGAAGGTCGGTGGTCTTTACCCGGGTAACCGGGGTTTCTCTCCCACCAATAAAAAACTGGACGCCATCACATGACTGAAAAATTGTTGAGTATGGCGCAAAGCAAAAAATCAAATCAAATCCTTTAAAATACATTCCATATCATATAAACTTTATTTGTAAACAGAACTCATATACATATTGCTCATAAATTACAGTCTAAAGGATTTGGAAAACAAGCACATTTAAGTACTTATGTACCATCCATTTCCTTTGATACACATCAATAGTAATTGAATAGATGACCTTGGTCGTTAATTAGCACAGCAAATAAAGTAAAAAATATATATGTATCTATTAGATACAATAAAAAGCAAGCAATTTGAATGAAGGGGTAGTTGTGAAATATGCAGGAGTATATGGGGTGCACTGTTAACACAAAGTGAGTCGACCGCACAAAAGGAAGGGGTACAAACATCATTAATTGCTGACAATGAACAGTTTATAAATAAAACATTTGAGGCATAAGAAATACGATAATAAGTAAAACATTAACCTACAAATTTGAGGCGTGGCATGATAACTATAAATAAGATTTGAAAAAATACCTGTAGATTTGTGATGTAGTATTACATTAGAATAATAAAAAAGAAGATGGTTACTACAGTTATATATTATACACTCATAATAATAAATAAATGACTGGGGGTTTATATTGTGGTATGTTAAAATTCGATAATATACAAACAAGATTTTGTTATAGTATGATAACAGTAGATTACACCATAAAAGGAGTTTTGTGTTTAGATATGATTACAATAGATAATCTACAAAAGTCAGGCAGGTGGTATGTGTTATAGTGTGATAACAATATAATGCTACACAAATATAATTACTGCAATTATGAGTTTTTGTATGATAGATAAATATGCATATATACATTAATTTCGAAGACTAAAGTAATTTAGAACATGATTTATAACGCATTAATCTATCAGTCCTGAAATCGTTTACTTTTAATAATAAATTTTTGGACTGCTTTAAATATTTGGATATTTTGGTTGAGTAGGAGGCTAGGATCTCCAAATAGAAGTAGTTCAGTGTTAAGATTAAAAGGTAGGGTCCATATGTATTTATTGCGAAGTGTGATGTCAAAGGACATTCTAAAAGGTAATGATTGGAATTCTCTATTTTCCCACAACTAAACAATGAACTATCAATAATATTTTCGTAAATAAATGTTCTTTTAGAATACTACATTTTAGGCGTAATCTTGTGTGAAGTATTTGAGCTTTCCTGGTGCCGGTATAATAATATGCAGGAGGTGATGTTATATTTCTGTTAAGGTGATATTTCAGATTGGAAATAGATGGGTTTTGTTTTATTTCATCTGGCAGTTCGTTCCATAATGAAATGGTAGCTGGTAAAAAAGAGTTTTTATAGAATGTTGTTTTGAAATTAATTTGCATTATATTATCGGATTGTCTAGTATTATGAGAGTGACGTTCATTTACTTTGGGTGGTACTAGACTATATAGATATTCTGGAGAGGTGCCGTGTACCATTTTATGAAATTGTATAATTCTATGTTTTTTACGTCTTTGTTGTAAGGGTTCAAATCCAGTTTCTATATATAAATAGCGTCTACTGGTCAATTTTGTACCTCCTGTTATTATTCTTGCCGCTTCAAGATTTATTTGCTCAATTTTATTAATAAGTTCCAGTGGAATATTGTCCCAAACTACATCCGCATACTCTATTATAGGTCTTATGAAGGAAAAATATAGTTTTTCAAGGGATTTTCTATCGATTATAAGTTTTAATTTTCTTAGCATATTTAATCTGTCAGTAGCTTTACAAAGTATTGAGTTTACATGATAAGACCAAGAACCATTATTTGAAAAAAATACACCTAAATGTTTATGTGTGTCTACTTCTTTAATGACAGTTTGGTTGAAAACAAGATATACATTCCATATCTTTCGTGTTAAACACTCATTTCCCATGTACCACAACTAAAAAGTAGATAAACTTACATAAACATATCTCTGATTATAATAAGTATCACTGTGAGTAGAACATGTCAAAATACATGTGTATGATGAAAAATGTTCATATCACTACATTATCGTTACTTCCTATAGTGCTACACGGGACAAGGGGGCTAACTCTTGTACAAACTCGTTTAATCCTATTAGAGTGAACGTTCTTTGAATACATTTAATCCATATCGTATTAATAACTTCTCTTGCTTGTACGACACCAAAAGAGAAGATACACCTCCATAAATATAAACCTGATGGGAAACAGCATTACTTGTATGGAACATATCGAAATATTAAGAAATATTTCCATTGCAAAATTGTCTTCAATCGGTATCATATGCGAAAAGGGAGATAACTCTTGTACCCGAAAATTTAAATATCTAGCGATTGGCTATCAGGATACTTATTTTGTCAAACACCACTCTGATTCTACACATAAATATACTGAAGTTGATATAAAAAACATGCTGGAATTTCTAATAGACAATATATTTGTAATGTTCGGAGACGTGGTCTTTCAATAAACTGTCAGCATTCCCATGGGAACCAATTGTGCTCCTTTATTGGCCGACCTGTTCCTTTATTCATACGAAGCAGACTTCATTTAGAAACTGCTGAATCAAAAGAAGAAAAAGCTAGCGGTGTCTTTTAATTTGACATTTAGATATATCGACGACGTTTTTGTCAATTAATAATGACAATTTTTCATACATATGTCAATGCGATATATCCCAGCGAACTAGAAATTAAAGATACAACAGAATCAAGCACACACGCTTCATACTTAGACATTTTACTTAACATAAACACAGACGGGGGATTAGCAACGAAGCTATACGATAAACGCGATGATTTCGGCTTTCCCATCGTAAATTTTCCACATTTAAGTAGTAATATACCTCAGTCACCTGCATATGGAGTTTATATTTCACAAATGATCCGATATGTCAGGGCGTGAACAACATATGAAGATTTCATATACAGAGGTAAACTACTCACTGACAAATTATTGACACAGAGATATCGAAAACCGCGTTTAATGTCAACGTTTCGCAAGTTTTACGGTCGGTATAATAGTCTTGTTTGCGATTACTCTGTTTCACTAAGTGAAATGTTGAGTTGCTTTTTCGTTGGCGGTTGTTGAGACGTCTGTACCAATTGTGGCGAGGATACACTCCTCACGTGTTTCATTGGACTTGACTGTGGACTCACGGCTGGTGTGACCAGTCAACAGGGGATGCTTACTCCTCCATGGCACCTGATCCCACCTCTTGGTTTCCAGAGGTCCGTGTTTGTCCATTTTTTATCGGATTTGTATCTATGTCCTGGACATTCTATTGATTTACACTTTGGTATCTGAGGTGTTTATATTGTAAAGATATGTATCATTAAAGACTCCCCAATGCCCCTGATCCACTCCGGGATCATTATTTTCTATACGGGAGTTGATTGATAAGATTTTGAGCCTTGCATTGAAGGAGTTCAGCAGAGTTGCCCATTTTCAGCCCTGCTATCCTCTGACTTTAAAGGCTGTGTAACCAACGAAGTGTTTCATTTTTGGGGAAGAGGTTACAATTTTAAGTAAACAGGGTGAGTGATTTTAGCAAAATGGACAAAATTGCCGAGACAGCAGTGATTCAAAATTTATTCAATAAGGGTCTAGCACATAAGGCTTTTATGCTGACATGGTAGCAACACAAGGAGATTATGCCCTCCATATGCTACCGTAAAAAGGTGGGTAGCAGAACCTTTAAGATCGATGACCGCCACTGTGGCAACTTCTTAAATGGTCACTAAAGTCCAGGATGTTGTTATGAGTGTTCTATTATGCATCACTTACTTCTTGGGCAGTTAATAGGAAAAATTAAGATCAAGTGCCGCAAAAAGCCCAGTAAAGAAGTTTTTTGTTTCATCCCTACTCACAAATATGTCATTGCTATGGCTGCCATTAATGATTGTGGCAGCACCTTCTTACTCACCTGATCTTGCTACACCAGACTTCCATCAATTCCCATACTGAAAAAGGTTATTTTTGGTACCGATTTCCAGATAGATCTACTAGTAGATGATGACGTCATGCATGCATTGGAGAACTTTCTGGATAGTCACGAAAGGGAGTGTTTTACATGTGATATTGAGGCTCTGAAACATTATTTGCAAAAGTGTATATACACTGAAAGACAAATCCTTACATACATGTGTATGCATTTTCCCAAGTCAAGGTTTTGTTTTGTCAAAAATTGTTTGAATGTAGATCTAAAAAAAACACAAAACTGTTTATTTGAAAATTACATGGTAGAGATATGGGAATATGATTTTAAGGACTATTATAAAATGCATTCAAAAAGCCATATCTTGGGTTGGGAATTATGGCCATCATTTTATCGGAAAAATGGAGGGAGAAGTTTTTGCTGTGGAGATTTCTCAAGGGTTCATTGGCACAGTAGCACAAAAAAAATCAAATATGGAGTTGAATAACTTTACAAGACAAATTATGTCGACATAACCTGATATTTTTCTCAACATGTCAACATATTGTTATGGACTTTATCAACATAATGTGACCAAAATATATCAACATGTCGACAAAAAGTTGTTTTTTATGACACTATGTTTTGCGCAGTAAAACGGTCACATTGTATCGACATGTTGACATTCTGTAGTGATCTTAGCACTTACTTCGTTTATTTATTGTGCAAAAAGCAGTTTTACAAGGTTATTTGAATGCATGAAAAAGGTTTTTAAATAAGGCCTGTCGAAATTTTCAATACCCCTTCCGCCGCTAACTCGAAATCTTAGATCCAACCAGGCTTCTAAATAGAAGTACAATAATAACGATTGTTATAACTTTTTTTCTTATGTATTGGTTTGGTCAAGCAAATCGAACATTAACAAATCGGAGATATTTGTTCAAAATATTTATTTATTCTCAACTGAGTGTATCAATGACATGAATCGACAAAGATTTCAGTGTATTTAATAAATTTTAAAGGGGCATTAGCTGTGTTTTACCCCAAAAATTATTTCGATTTTTTGGCTATTTTTACCACTTGATGTACAATAATAAGTAAGAGCTATACACAGACGATAAAAAATCTTACACTCCTATATATATTGTAAAATAAGGTAAGGGCCAGTGGTATCTATATACTAATAGTATGGCAGAGTTTTGCAATTGCAAGTGAAAAAGTGTCAAACCTGGGTTTCTGAAACAATTTTCACAAAATATATAGAATTTTTATGACTGTATATATATTCTTTTTTGTTATTGTACACCAACCTTTGTAGTACACAAGTGGAAATTCTCTTTTCTTTTTTTAAATAAAACACAGCTAATGCCCGAGATTTTGTGATTTCAGTTATTTTATTTTTATACCAAAATTTAAAGTTGATCTATTAGTCTTTGGCCTATTTTTCTGGGAGGGGAAGTTGAGCCCGGGCCCGTTCATCCAGGGGGGGGGGGCTCTATGCGTGGGAAGTCTATGCTACATTACCGAGAGAGTTTATAGCTTTGAAAACTTGTTCCCAATCCGTCTGCTATATAATTTACAAATATATATATATATATATATATATATATATATATATATATATATATATATATATATATATGTGTGTGTGTGTGTGTGTGTGTGTGTGTGTGTGTGTGTGTGTGTGTGTGTAAACTAACAACTACCAGCCACAATAAAATTTTAAGATTGGCGTAAAACACAATTCAAATTTCTCAGCATGTATTAATATGAAAATTTAATTTTAAACCAAATTTGCATTGGATTAAAATAGATACGGGTTTCCTTGTGTTATTATGAGCAAAAGATATCAAAATTTAATCATCGATGATATCCAATGATGTACACTGAATGAACGCACCATTTTCTTGTGTATGGCATCTTGCGCACCCCCCCCCCCCCCTCAAAAAAAAAAAAAATCTGGGAAGCATATCCAGCTGGATCATGGGAAAGTAAACGATGATTTTGTGTCTGGAAACTAGATAATACTTCAAATATTTTTCTTGATAAGCAGAACATAATTCAGTGTCTGGAGGTACAGTAACTTTTTATTTAAGAGAGGTAATAATCAATGTGATTTTCTAGCGTATTTTCGCATCTGGGTGCAGAAAAATGCTTCTACCAGCTTCCAAATTTATAGAAACATTGTTTTTATTTAATGCATAATGAAATATTGTCACAATTAATACACCACTTAAAATTATGTGAAGTAACCAGTGAAAGCGTGCCCCTTAAGTTAATAAGATAACTAATTTTTCTATAAAATCAAAAACAAATTCGGCAAATACAAGTTCAAACTTTGCAACCTCAGTCTGCATTTGATGAAGTATGCATGACATCACAAAAAGGTATACTTTTATGTTACCAGCCTAAAAACAACAATTAACCTTTTTAATTATTTACAGGTCCACCACTGTTGCATGTATTAGCTGCATGAACAAAATCTGAAAACAATTTTTACCGCAAAATCATTTAAAAATAAATAAATAAAAAAGAAAAGAAAAAAGCCCATCCCCACTTTCGCATTACTTCTTACGCCATTGTTATGTGATAATTTATCGTAACATGTAATCATTATGTATTGATATATGTCATCTTGTCAACATAATGTGATGATGATCAAAACTTGTCGATATAATGTAATCGTTTTTACTGCGCAAAATATAGTGTCATAAAAAACACGTTTTGTCGATATGGCGATATAATACATATCAATATGTTACATGTTGAGAAAAATGTGAGGTTATGTCGACATAATTTATGTGAATATGTCGTAAAATTAAGTCGTTTTGTCAATATAACGCAATAAATTATCACGCCTTGTCGACATAACTAATCAGATTATCTCAACATGCCGATGGCAGCTTTATGCTTAGTTAGCTTTGTTATTTACTCGGTAATAAATGAATATAATAATTAATGATGTCATGCGCGTGTAGCTCAAATTTTGTTTCCTCACAAAATGCTTTTAAAACGTCTGTTGTCCCTCAAATGTTCTCTTTGTTATAAACATTTCTAAACAATTCGCTTCTATAACTCCTTTAAAGTTGATAGAGCATCGCGCATTGATACCAGACATCTTTTCTTCTACCCAGTACAGATTGGAACATCCCAGGGCCCGAAGTCACCAAATTTACTCAATACTCAAGCTCAACTTTTATTTCATATTTTTTTTACTATAAAATTGTATACAACATTTTTGGATTTTAGTGATTATGAAACGTATTATGATTTTTAATTATTTACATATAAACTTTTGCGTCACACTTACGATTTTCCTGTAAAAAAACGAATAAATACGTTGAGTACGGTACTCAAGATTTGAGTACGTACTCAAATACTTTTTTAATATATCTGAAGTTTTCTTCAAATGAGCAATAATTTTTATTATTATTTACAATTGTATGCTGACAATATACAAACAAGTCCAGTTACAGAATAAAGTTTGCATTTTTTTACCTTAAAATCGTGAAAAGTTAGTTGAGCTTGAGTACCGAGTAAATTTGGTGACTTCGGGTCCTGGAACACAAACTGTATACGGGGGGCGCCATATGTCGTCCTGGGTACATATGAACTGGCTGCCGCTTGTTTAGAGTGACTTACAAAATTCTTTCGCCGAGAAATGTATTTTGGTCAAAATGTTAAATGTCTTGCTTTTGGACCTATGCTAAATGTTTGTGTAAATTTTATGATCACGATTTGTTTGTTTTGTTGTTCTATCCACCTTGAATGTTTGCTTGATAATTTAAAACATTTCAACATGTTGAGAAAAATATGAGGTAATTTCGACATAATTTATGTGAATATATCGTCAAAATTACCGAAAGTCGTTTTGTCACTATAACCTAATTCAATTATCACAACTAATCAGATTATCTCATCGTCCATCGTAGTTACGTGTACAACACACACACACACACACACACACACACACACACACACACACACTTTTGTGTGTGTGTGTGTTTTTTGTTAGGAAAGATCGAGATGCAATGGCGACATCACAGGGTGATACCAATAGGAGATGTGTCACTGAAATTTGACCCTTTCCTAAAAGATAACTATTTGAATGTGTCAAGCATCGTTCTTACAAATGATGCTAAACCCCAGATGCTTGGGTAGCAGGGATGAATTGTCTTTTCGAGGAAAAGATGTGCTAATAACAAACAATGTAAATGAATAGATAAATACCATAGGCGTCGGAGCCGGGGGGGGGGGGGGGCTAGGCGGGGCTTAGCCCCCCACTTTTTTTGCAAAGATAGGCATAGGTGTTGAAAATTGGGGCTTAGCCCCTTAGACGTTTCTGGCGTGTGTGTGTGTGTGTGTTTTAAGTTGGTTTTAGCCCCCCCCCCCCCCACTTCTGGCGTGTGTGTGTGTTTTAAGTTGGTTTAGCCCCCCCCCCCCCCCACTTTCAATTTGCTTCCGACGCCTATGTATACAATTACAAAATCCACTGAAATTCGAACTTGGTCTAACATGGATTCCGTTTTAGTTTATTGGTCAAAATAAAATACAACTGGCCTATATGGAGAGTACAAACAATATCACGCATGAATGAGGTGAATATCAGAGAGTGTACGTATTATATAGTTTATATAATAATTATGATTTTCAATAAAGTATAATTCATTCTAGATTTACAATATAATTCTGATCATAAAGAAAAATTGTGGCACAGTCTGATTTCTGCTGATTCAGGAAATGGCACAGAACAAATCAATTTTATAGGTCATTACTCGTTCAAAAGATGAGGTATATAGGAAAACGTTAACATTGACGTTTATGTTGAAATATATATAATAGTCTTGCTTTTTGGTTTATTTTTGGTATCTTACCAAACAAGTGAGAACACAATTATAATTATACATTATTATTATTTTCTCACGTTTGATAAAACCCATAGTACTTTAAAAAGTGAGAACATATTTAAAATGACATTTGTCTCGTCCTCTTATTTTGAATATCTGCCCAATGATGGATATAAAATGGTAAATACGGCTTTTGGGGATTGATTTTGGACAGGTAAACGATTAGTATCCACCCAAAAAGTCGCATAATGCAAACTCTAGTTAAAACTGTTTTTTCTGATAAAGTCCAGAGTGCTAACTTTCGAAAATTTTATGTTATTTATTTTCTGAGAAAGTATAATCATATGATAGTAGATTTATGGCTACAAGGGTGGTAAATTTAAATCTGTTGGGTTCACCCAGTGTGTATTAACACATTTAAACTAGTTTTACTTCGGCAAATCATTACCTATAGTGCTATTTGAAATACCCCTATGACTAATACTGTGAAACTGACGGTCTCACGATCACACGTTATATCACGTGATATAATTCATAAAATAAATAAAAACTGGTTTGAACGGATCTCTTACCGGTGAAAGGTTGGTTACAATGCACGGGTAAGTCCATCTTTTCTTTTTTCATTTTTATTTTTTTTTATTTAAGATTTAAATGTTCGTATTATATCATACATTATATCAAATACCATGTATCCCTTACTCAGGTAAGTGGTTAAAATGCGAAATAGAAATTAATTAATATTTACGAAATTTGCATTATCGCTATAAAGTGATGTCTTCTACTAACTTGCACTCACTACTTTGAAGTTGTACAGTAGCGTGCTTCATTGTTTGTTTTTTTTTAAGAAAGGTTGTACCGATTTATGTATACCATGAAAAAGACCCCATTCCTCTCTAGGTTTACTTACAAAACTCCGCACATCTTTGGTCCCTGGGTTGGGTAGGGCCAGATTCACAGTAACAAGAGGCGTTTTATGACAATATGTAGACACATACCATTGACGTCGGAAGCAAATTCAAGGGGGGGGGCTAAACCAACTTAAAACACACACACGCCAAAAACGTCTGGGGGCTAAGCCCCAATTTTTTAACACATATGTCTATCTTTGCGAAAAAAAGGGGGGGGACTTAGTCCCCCCTAGCCCCCCCCCCCCCCCCCTAGCCCCCCCCCCCCCCCCCGGTTCTGACGCCTATGCATATTTTAAAATATTTTGACAGTATCATGTTCTTACTTTTTGATCTACCCAAAAGACGGTTAGGTTCATAACCGCTACGAGCTATTGAAAATTAACCAAACAGTTTGACTAGACCTTTTTAAAAAGGAAGTAACTGAATGAGGTCAAAATATGTGCTAATCCTCTGATAATGAGTGCTTTTAGTAGCAGAGAAAGGCCTTAATCATGATTTGTTGCGGTATCTTAATGAAAGAGAGACAGGTCAATGCCGGTTGAAAACTCTTAGAATGTTTTTTTCTGATAAAACCCCGAGGAATGCTAATTCCCTTACATAAATATATTTAACATTTTTTTATGAACACTATAAATACAACGTTCTAGCGATTTACAAGACGTGAAAAGAAATAAAATATATTCTATATTTCAAATATTGTATCTCGGAAATACATGTATAAATGTGATCTTGGGGCTATTACATGCATGTGTAATCATACAGTTACGATACAGAGTTCAATACCCCCATGCAATACGACGTATTGCACAGTAGGGTACGGAAATTTCGCCGGAGCTACTTCATGTCCTCCACAATACTTGATGTCGTCGTTAAAAGCGGAATGAAATTTAAATTTGTGTACACATAGAGATAAATAAGCGACATGTAATAAATAAAAAACACACAAATGTTTCTATCCATATCATCAGACTGTGTTCAGATATTTGTTCAAGAGATGAGACAGGATGAAAATTATCTACTTTACGCCTGAAGGTTTTGGATCCAAAATCATTTGCGTCATTGTTGCCCTTAGATGAGAGGCAGAATTTAAAACGAATGCAAAATATTAAAGCTTTTAGGGACATCAGCTGTGTTTATAAATAGAAAAATGAATATTATATATATAGATATAAAGAAAGGCAAATGAATATTATATATATATATATATATATATAAGGCAAATTCTACTTTTACCAATTGTACTTGATGTAAAATAAGAAATAAAAGCTACACTCAGGAATAAACAATCTTATATGCTTAAATAATTTGTGAAAATAAGGTAAGATCAAGTTTGGTTTTCATATACAAATTGCAACTGAAAAAGTGCCGAACCTGGGTTTCCGCTTGATTTTCTTTTTTGTAAATTACATTTTTATTTCATCGCGTGAAAAGAATAATAGTTAATTCTATTTATTACATTCAAGTTTTCAGTAAAATTTTGTTACCTTACGTTTTGTGCTTGTGAAATGTGAACAAACCACTTCACATTTTGATTAAATCGATCACTTCGGTAATAAGAAAATAAAATACTGTCGCATAAATAAAAAAACTTTTCAAATTGCTAAAACGCGGAAAGGTAATAACATACTAAATGTAATTCGGCATTTCAGTGTTACGTTTCACACCATCGCTTGTGTAAGTGTTCCAAGCGAGTGTATTAAATAAAGTAGCGATCCCGTGTGTCCTTCAGACATATGGGAACTTGCAGAGAAAGTTGTTCACTCAAATGTTTTCGGCAAACTTTGCATACTTTCTTATCTTTTTGAAAAGGATGGACGCTAATTGTATCATAGGTCAAAGGACAAGACCATGTTCTTTTATAATTATAATTATGCTACATATTCATCACGTGTGGGCGCTACAATGCTTCTTTCCCTCATTATGAATATTGTTGGATATGGAGCAAAACAACAAAACTAATCACATTACAATAGGTATATTGAACGGCTGGAAGAGAAGGCGGCTGAAATATGGTGGCCACTGATTGGTCTGTTAAAATCAAAATTCAACTAGGAAGTGGAAAGTCGTGGATTTTCCTCACCTATTTGTTGGCAACCTTTCTTTTAACAATAAAGCAGCATTATTTATTGCATATTGTAAAGTATCCACAAAATCGTAAAATCATTTATATAGATCCAATATTATTAGTTTATACACACTATATACACACCACTGTCATCTCTACAAATTTTATAGTATGCATTTTAACTACTTTTATTTTATTTCTTTTTATTTTTTATTTTATTTTATTCTTAAACATGAAATGAATTACAATGTTCTATAATCTATTTACGAGTTTCAAAAATGTTTTAATTGCCATATTATAAAAGAGAATAAGTACACACTGCAATAAAAGATGACAGTTTGAGGAGTTTAGAATTTAAATCGAGCTTTTCTTGCGTAATATTATTTTAATATAGAATAATCAGCTGGTACCGAAATACCAGGTACTGGGTTTGTGTGTACCCTCGGGAAATCAGACGGCCCACAAGCAATGTCAATGACCTATATAGTGGTTGCAAATATTATGAACATAACAAGAAGTCCAATGGGCCCTAACGGTCACCTGAGAAAAAAAACTCTGACAAGTTTAGTTCAAATTACTCCACTGGTACTTCAAAAGAAGTAAAAAATGTCTCAAATTTGACAAAAACTGACATTTTCTGTTTACTTAAGTGTTTGCTTTGACCCCATGACATTTAAATTTTGTCAAAATGATCCTTAGATAATGCCTAACACATTTCTCATATATCTTTGTATACAAAAAGTTCACTTCAGTTTTGAGTTATTTAGTCATTTGTATACAACTGTACCCTGTGTTACTGAAGAGCTCCCTAGTGACTCGTTTATAAACAGACTTCAATGTCGTATGCAAACTTTGTAGATATTGACTTAAAATCATGCATACAAAATTGAAAAGTCGTCTTATCGTTGGTTCACGAGAAGAAGATCTTTAAGGATGTACCATGTTTTGTTCTTATTTTTACCCCTATGGGTCCTAGTCCCTTTCCACTCGCAAACTTTATGTGGCTTTACGTTGGGATGCTATATGGCAAATTTGGTTAAAATTGGCTTATTAGTTCTTGAGAAGAAGTCGAAAATGTTGAAATGTTAACACGACGGATGACGACAGACAAAAGACGATCGCAATAGGAGCATCATGCTCATGCTCATTACTCAAGCTCAACTTTTATTTCATTATTTTGACTATAACATTTTTATAAAACTTTTGGATTTTAGTGATTAGGAAACATATTATGATTTTTAATCATTTACATAAATTTTTGCACGACATACATGATTTTTCTGTAAAAAAACCCGAATAAATACGTTGAGTACGGTATTCAAGATTTGAGTACGAACTCAAACATTTTTTGATATTTCTGAAGTTTTCTTCAAATGAGCAATAATTTTTATCATTATTTACCATTGTATGTCATCAATATACAAACAATGAAGTTTTGCATGTGAAAAGTTAGTTGAGCTTGCGTACTGAGTAAATTTTTGGACTTCGGACCCAGGTGACCTAAACATACCAAAGTTAAAGCCACATTCCGGGGAGTATTGTCCATAAATAAACTTTTCTGTACTCTCTTAAAGTGTATTCGCGTGATCTTTGGAAAGGGGAGACAACTGTCTTGAATCAGCGATCTTCATATATCGCTGCCTGAATGAATCAAGTTTTAATTTGAACTAAATATTATATTGACAATACCGACAAAATGCTAGATTTGATTAAAAATATATAGTAGGATTATTCAATAAATAAAAAAGATGAGTTTTAGGGTTATTATATGCACCTTTTAAAATTTATACAATTATACTGGAATGAAATTTAGGTGACAATTTTTGTCTAATCTCTCTAGAAAAAAGTTTCGAATATTTATGTACGGATTCGCGACGCGTACTCGGGGGAATTAAATCAAAAACTTTTTTATTTCATATTATTTTGGAAATATTTACACTAAAGTAATTTTAATGTATTAAAATTTCTTAATATGGAAATACAGGAAGTGTGAATATTTGTGTCATTTGCTTACTTTTAAATTGAAGATAAATTCAAAAGTGAGCACATGTATCTTCAATTTAAAAGTAAGCAAATGACACTTGTAAAAGTTTACTGGTCTGTTAAGTCCATTTTTAAAACCAGCTATAAATATTGTTTGTAAAAACGTATTTCACATAATTATAAGTCGCCAGGTAATTCCTGCCACAAGTAGTGCTATTGTAATTATAAATGAGAGAGAGAGAGAGAGAGAGAGAGAGAGAGAGAGAGAGAGAGAGAGAGAGAGAGAGAGAGAGAGAGAGAGAGATTATGATTATCCGGAACATTTCTTTTGAGTTAGGTGTAATAGTTGAAAAAGTATTAATGATTATGAACACCACTTCAAGGTAATTTGGGGTTTGGATTGAAATTATATACATGATACATGTCCTGGTGTAGAACAATTCCTTTTTTGTATGCCCCTTCCCATATACATGTATATATACATGTACTGTTTGAACCGTAAGATGGTGAACAAGCCAAGAGATTCACATGTAACAGAGACAAGTGCTAGTTCTACCTTTTTATGACCCCTTTCCGGACGCACATAAATGGGATTAGTCGAGTGGTAAACGGAAAGAAAGTCACAGTAAAAAAAGTCACAAGAAAAAAAGTCACAGGAAAAAAAGTCACAAGAAAAAAAGTCACAGGAATAAAAGTCACAAGAAAAAATGTTTTTTAGAAAGTAAATTTGATTACTGTATATTATGTGTTAAATAATTGCTTAATTTCAAAAAGTATGATTTATTAATATTCAGCTTGGATGCTCTAATTAATTCATGAAAGAAATCAAATTTCTGACAATATTAAGTGTATGGTTTCCAATCAAGGGACATCAAGAAAATTCATATACCCATAATTAATCAAATTGCTTCCTTTAACTTACAGCTGTAAAAACTAATTACTGCTGATATACCTTTAATTGTTTCTTTAACACTAAATTTGTACATCAGAATTATTCACTATAGGAAATGCTAAAACAAACTTCCATAGAAATTTCTGTTAAATTGACAAAACTTGCAAGCTCAAAATATAACAAAAAATTTGAGGAAATGTATGGCTTAATGAAGTTTTCTCATATAAGGAACAGCATTAACAAATTTTATCATAACAGCCATGGAAATCATCAGAAGTAACAAAGGTGGTGTAAAAATCTGCTATCAAGGGTACATGTATACCAAGCATGCTACTCGAAAGACACTGCAGTGGTGGAAGTGTGTCAAGAGATCCAGTACTGGTTGTAAAGGTTCCATCAGTACGTCATTGCAACATGAGAACACGACTACAGTGCAGCCACATAACCATGACTCATGTGAGACCAACATAACATATACAAAAGCCAGACTCACCATGAAGGAGCAGGCTACCAACACCAGGGACATTTGCCCAAGTCGTAGCCAACTGCAATGATGATTTTCAGGCCATGGTGCCCAGAGAAGAAAACTGCAAAAGAACCATAAGATACCAGAGACCAACACCTGCAGTACCACAGTCTCTTGCAGATGCGACTCTTACAGAGGAAGTCACCAAGACTTCTCATAATCAGCCATTTCTACTATATGACAATGGTCAAGATGCTTCTAATAGAATGCTTGTTTTCTGCACTGATGCCAGTCTACATCGACTAGCTGATGCACACACTTTTTTCATGGATGGTACATTTGCCGTTGCACCATATCTACAGGCTTGTCAAATAATGTGAGACTTTTCCCCCCTAAGCACTTGGAAAATGTGCCCTTTTCTTTGACCTTGTTTCCTACAGTATTACTCAAAGACTTAGCAAATATGATTTTGTCTGACAAATACGACCATGACTTTACTACAAACAGCCTTTTCAAATTGTGACTTTTCTTTAGATATGGTCAAATTCTTGTTTGTGATTTTATTTCTTGTGACTTTTATTCTTATTCATAACTAATACATAGATTGTGACTTTTTTTCCTGTGACTTTATTTCCTGTGACTTTTTTCCTGTGACTTTTTATCCGTGACTTTTTTCCTGTGACTTTTTATCCGTGACTTTTTTTCCGTGACTTTTTTCCTGTGACTTTTTTTCCTGTGACTTTTTATCCGTGACTTTTTTTCCGTGACTTTTTTCCTGTGACTTTTTTTTCCTACATTCAGTGTCGAGTACCTATTACCATTGTGTTAGAACTGATAAGAAACAATAGAAAAGTGATTTTGATTGATCTATTTGACCAAGTATAAATTTACATTTTTTAGTGGTGATAGGCAAATCCAAACTATTCAGAAAATAAAATCATATGCAGGAATCAGGAAGTTAAAAGACAACGTCAATTACTAGTGACATGATTTCATTCTCGACAGTCTTACTGTAAAGTAGTATTCTATGCGTACACCTGATCATGATGTCAATTTTTTTTTTTCCGTGTACATATTTTCATGGTTAAATTTAAATATTCATTTTTTGTACCTAAGTATTAAGATATATATATATATATATATATATATATATATATATATATATATATATATATATATATATATATATATATATATATATCTAAATTGCATGAATTTTTAATTTTCGTCAGCATCTGTCGGTAGTATCTGCCTCTTCTGAGGGAAGCGATGTTTTGCCTCAAAGGTGAAATCGATTGGAGTTTAAGAAACTAAACTGAAAATAAATAAATGAATGAATTATAAACAGATAATAAATATATCTAAAATAGAAAAAAAGGAATTTTTTGTTTTATCAGCAATATCTAATAAATGTGACCTACACCAGCGATGTATGAAACCTTACATTTTTCTAGTGAAAATAAAATTAATTGGGTATTAAATCTGTGAATTGATACATAATTCCATGTGATTTATGACAGTTATCAGTCAAATTAATGTAAAACAAATTTAAAGTGAAATCATCTTTAAACTCGTCGAAAATATTTAATGCCCGAACGAAAGAGATTCCTGTCTACCAGTAAATTTACCCGAGTAATCAAGACGTATGATCCGCACTCTATTAACTGACACAGTGATCACTGTCTAATTGGTGAAATTGCGATTTTTAAACAAAATGGAAGCAATTGTTTGATATACCACATTAATGAAAATTACATTAATAGAAAGTACACAAAATATACTATCGACCTATACCAGAGATATATAAAGCTTTATATGTCGCTGACTATACCTAGACAAATGTTGACAGTAAATGTTTACATCAAAATCGCAGAAAACGGTAATCTCGCAAAATTTAACATTGGGTCTATGGAGAAATTATGTCATTTATAAAAATGAAAATGGAAGCAACTTAACAAAACGTTTCAACAATTAAATGTAGACTACTGAAGAGTAGATAAAAATAGCTATTTACCTATAACTAGACAAATTTACTCAAATAATAAATAATTAAGTTATTAGAAATTTTGCTCACCAGACCCTATATAAGCTATATTAATAAATTCTCAGGTAATATCGATAAAGTTGCGCATGCGCAGAACAATTTGTCCAAAACGAGTTGGACTCGTAAGAAAAATCCATGTATGTGAAGGGGGTATAAAGTTGCATTGGCTGTGTATTATTTTCTTTAAAAAATGTCTTTTCTTTGAAACGCCAGCTAATGTTAATGGTACTAAAGTTTGTAATGTTTCTCTAACAACCATTAAAGCGGCACTAGCTATGACACCCCCTACCCCCCAAAAAAAACCCACCAAAGTTTTCTTTTATACTACATAGATTGATGTACATTTACAAAATAAAAAGATATATACACAGGCATACAATTTCTTTATTCCTATGTATTTTGTAAAAATTGCATAAGAAAATCAGTTTGGCAATTATTAGTTTGAAAATCATCAATTCCATCTTTCTATTTGTATATGCATGTGATCTTACAACTACCTCATTTTCGCAAGGGTGTGACCAATCAAAAATGGGATGCTTACTCCTCCATAGCACCTGATCCCATCTCTAAATTATCAGAGGTCCGTGTTTGTGAAGTGCTCAGCAGATTTATACATGTGTCCTGGACTTTGGGAAGCTGAGATTTGTTTTTATATGTATAGGAAAATAAGAATTTTAATGCCTGTGTATAGATTTAATTTGTTACTGCACATCAATTTAAGTAGTACAAAATGAGATATGTATAATTTATTTTGGAAAGCACAGTTTATATCCTTTTAAGTCTCAGTAATACGTTAGCCAATACAACATGTACAGGCATAGGCGTCCGAACCGGGGGGGGGGGCTACTTTTTTGCAAATATAGACATAGGACATAGACGTTTCTGGCGTGTGTATGTGTTTTAAGTTGGTTTAGCCCCCTCCCCCCCACTTTCAATTTGATTCCGACGCTGATGACAGGTATATGGTTTACAAAACTTGATAGCATTGTGTAAGGTTCATCATAATAAAAAGATCCTACACTTTCGTAACTGAGGTTGTAGAGTAGGTCGCTATGTCCCAATTTTTGTACCCTTAAGATTTAGAACTCTGTCATATACAACAGTCAACCAAATAAAAACCACTTAGTTTACAATTACAAACATAGCTGCTGACCTATATCACTTCGTTTTAATCCAAATTACCAATATTTTTAACAGAAGAATGCGCCTTGAATGGTTAGTATATGCGTCGTTAGTAAATACCTGCAGAGTGCGATGTCTTTGTTGCGGTCTGTTTTGTTTATGATCATACTTTTGGTCAGCGCAGTTTCGAGTTTAAGTTTGTTTGTTTTTGAATTTTTTAATTACGTGGAGATGTCATCATTTTTAAAAGTCAATTTTAGATCTATGCAATGGACTGACCCCAATGCAGGGGGGAGGGGTGCGTCTATTACCTACCACGCATGAGGTGACACGCTTTTAAGTCTCATCCGAAAGATCCGTGATTTTCACCTTGGATGCTGGGCGATTGACGAAGGACCAATCACTACAGAATTGTTTTAAAAAGTCTCAAATACTGATCCGATGCTGGAAATCGAATCCTGAACTACCTGTTGCGCGGCTAACGCTCTACCGGGTGAAAAGTTATAAAAAGTATGCACGACAATATATACAGAGTACACGCTTTTCCAAATGAAATCGAGGTGGTTTATCTTGCTTTCATCTGTAAATCAGTAATTGATCTAAATTGCGTACGGGTACGACTTGTTTAACATATTGGTTGCAATTAAAGTGGATCAGAGATTATAGTTCGGTTTCGGTAGTCGAAAGTGATTATTTGTAAGTAAACTGAAATATATTATCCCACTATTACTGAAGCAGAGGATTGCGTCATAGTTTCCTGTTTACTTGTACATTTCACTGAACTCAAATTGACATGAAAATTAAGTGAAAATAAAGATTTTAAGTAAATATATGAGATTACTCTCCAAGTTAATTCTAAAATTATGGACCTTACTTTCAGAAGAAATAATACATTATTTCGAGGGTTCAGGGGAGAGGGTACTTTAGTAGTATATGTACTACACTTGAGCTCACCTTTTTCCAAGAACTGTCTGTACGTGTCGATTTCCCGGAATTCCGTTTGTCACGTCCCCATTTGTGACCCCGTTTGTTATTTATATACGTGGATATATATAAATACTGTGTGTGTGTTTGTTTGTACGCGTTAGATGGTTTTTTCAATTTTATCTGTGCGTATAGACGACACGCTCCCGTGCTCACCAGGTAAAACTAACCGCACGAGTGTGTCCTGGTAGGTGCTCCAATGGTATAGTGTAGTAAATATTGAAAAGGCCTTAAGAAAAGTCTGAAGTTATTAAAAAAAAAGGACATGAGTTTACAGATGCTATGCGTTGGCGACGAGAATAATAATCTGACGTGGTGGGATCGGCGCGTCGATTGGCGTCGGAGATCGTGTCTCGTCGATCCGTTAAAAGACCCTTCTTATCATAAAGAAAATGTTTAAGGATTGGAAAAGTTATAACGAATCTCACCGTCCCAAACCCTGGGATCCTACGGTGAATTGGT
The DNA here is from genome assembly GCA_030159075.1 of Atrina japonica. Classification (NCBI taxonomy): domain Eukaryota; kingdom Metazoa; phylum Mollusca; class Bivalvia; order Pterioida; family Pinnidae; genus Atrina; species Atrina japonica. The sequence continues at coordinate 778,316 of BROG01000077.1, forward strand.
TTAATAAAGATTACTTTGATCGATGTAACGACCGGTTCAAGGCTGGAGAAGATTGGGATCGGGACGTGGCATGGGGCAGTTAAATATTGCTGGTACGAATGTGTGAATCAGTGGCACCGACTCGGGGAAGTAAACGAACGTGGGATCCCGCCGTCGATTGGGAAAAAGAGAAGTTGGTGGCTTGAATATCGGCTATGGTTTGACGATAGTCGCCCCTGGGATCCCGAAGTGAATTGGTCACAGGTAGTGCATGAGGCTACAGATTAGCTGGACCCCTTTGAATAATTTATATGACAACATATAAATTAATTTCACTCGACGAACTTATAGTCGGTCGGTTGTTCGGTCCGCAAGATCAGTTTGGAGTGTTTGCGTTGCGACAGTTCGTTTGAGTCGTTTTTATATCCTCTTCGGGCACGACGTCGTTTTCGTCCAGGCATTCGTTGAAACTGAAATTTGTCTTTGGTGAAGAAGAGCGCCACCCATTTGATCTGGGATCTAAAGTCTTTGGACGCGCTGTTGTAACGTTGCGACAGGATCCAGACGGACTGATCGGCGTGCCGTCCCGAAAACGCCAGCATGGACAGGGCGTCCGCCTTCTTCTTGATCTGCTTCGTGGCCGAGCAGTCGTCGATGACGTAGAGTGTGGGCGTACCCTTGTACAGGTCGTAAAAATGTCTCAACGTGTCCTGCAGCAATTCTTCGCCTGTCTTGGAGACGGGATTGACGATGACGACGCGTTTGTCTTTGGGTTGTTTGACGTCTTCTCCTATCCATTTCCTCGATTTGTACGCTCGGTTGAAGTCGATCGAGGGGCAGAGGATGACGATGTGATCGAAGACGTCTTTGTATTCGTCTTCCAGCAGATCGAGGACGAATTCCGTCTTCCCCCGCACCCGGTGGCGCCCACGATCATGGCGGCGTGTGGTTCTCGCATGAACATTTTTTCTTATGTGATTTTAATTTTTCTTAATAGACGACTCCCGTGAAACGCCCGTCCTTCATGTTGATCTGTCCGTCCTTGACGGCGAAGATGTAAAAACGTCCACGGGATCGGTGTCGGTTTCTGGCGTTTTTTCTCGATGCGCACGGAAACGCCCTTCGCTGATGTTTTGTAACTTGCGTCCCGTGCCGTGGAGGTGGTTTTCGGGCGTCGTTCTCAAGTCCAACCAGAGTGCGTAATGGTCTTTGAGATAGTTTTTCCCAGACTCACGTTGGTCATCTCGAGTTCCTTGACGACCGTTTCGGTTACGTTTTCGCGATTCAACGAGAAATACTTTTTAATCTCGTCGTACTGGTGATACGGTCTCATGCCGGCCGAGAACAGTTGGTTCGTCTGACCCTCGATGGTTATTTCCACTTTGGTGATTCTCGGATTATAAAATTTCTCGGGATCCTCGACGGAAATGTCTTTGAAGAGGAACAGGACGCCCGCGAGTGACTTGGCGGGAGTGTTGATCTGACAGTTGAGGTCGCTAGCCGATTTACTGATCGTCGCCTTGCGATAGCGCATGATCTTGTTGAAGAGATAGGTGTGTGGACCCGCGTACTTTTGCCTGATGCTGCGAGCGAGATTATCGTCGGTGATCTTATCGAACTCCAACGCGATGTTAGTGACCTTGTAACTTACCGTTTTATTGGCGTCGTCCGAGTCCGTCGAGACGACGTGTTTGGCGTCGTTAAACGTCAGCATGTATTCCAAACGATCTTGTAACCCCCGCTTGATAAAAGGGTTCGCTCGTCTCCAAGATTTCGAAGTCCAAGGGAATGCAAAAGCGATTCCCGAACGTCGCGGCGATCTCGTACTCTTCGCTGGTGTCTCGGGGGTATGGCGTAAACCGATGGGTTTGGCCCTTATTTGGTTGAGATCTCGAGTCTGTATCCCCTGAAAGGCCATGTTACGTCGTTCCACCTTCCATAGATCGTTGTAGACGAAGAATTTATCGGCGTGGTCGTCGATGCTCTGAACGGTGTTCCCCGAGATCTTCACCTCGATCTTCTTGACGATGTTACGCCCGAGATTATTATAAACGCCCGTTTTGGTGAGATCGCCGCCCTCCACGGCGACTGCCATGTCGAAGCACAGTTTCGCGGTGCGAGGGACGATGACGTCGTTCTCGCTCAAATTGGGAAAACGAACCGTCAACGTTTGGTTTTCTTCGATTCTCGACGGATTGTGGGACACGGTGACCGTTTGGCGTTTACCCTTCACGCCGAAGGGCGTGCGCAATTTCCTATAGGGATCGAGAAGGTGTCCGTAATTCATCATCTTTTTCTATTACGTAATAAAAATTTTTAAAGCGTTTTAAAAAAATATGGCGGAACCGGTTACATTCGAAAATCCGACGTTCGACGAGGATGATACAACGTATGGTGACAACGTTGAAGATAATCCTCCGAATGAGCCTGGAAATACTGATACACTGCAGCGGGATGACTATGGTTTGCCAGAACCTCCCATCACTCCTCAAGGAGATCAACGAGAGCGATTAGAATTGGGGTAAAACAGTCGATAAATGGAAACGAGCATTCGGCGTGACCGAGAGCGATTTAAGATTTAAAACAAGACCCTGAAGGAGGATTATACGCATTTTGGCGAGGTGATTGGATTAGATTAACGTATGAACGTAATCCAAATAAATTCCTGTCTGAAGGAACGTTGAAACACCACGGTCTCGCATTCCTCGAAGCTCTGGGTAAAAAAGATATTAAACTGAAGGTAACGAAGGTCAAACGCAACCTCGAGAGCAACTACGAAGCCATTGAGATGCAAGAAACGAGCGTGAAGCAATTGGAGGTCGACGGGGAGAGATTATCTAACAGATATAGAGGACTTAAACCGCGTACTACCCATGAGAGAACTGTTGGGCTTAGATAAGAGTCTGAGAACCATTCGCGGTTCGTTGCGCGTCCAAGAAGCCAAGAGAGTGGATATGGAACGCACGCTGTCGCAATGGAAGGAAGATCTCGAAAATAATCCCGACGACAGGGAACGCATCGAGAGGGAGATCGCCAAGACGCGAGGCGAATTGGACGCCGCGAACGAGAGTATAGACGTGCTCAAGGGACGGCTGAAGAAGTCGCCAACTGACCGCCATCAAAGAATCGATCGCGAGGTTATTGGACGATAATCTTCCGTTTGCGAGAGCGGATCGCCAATCTGTTCAGGGAACAGGGCATCACCATCTTCAGCATCCTGACGGCGATCGGCATGACGATAGGATTCCTGGTCGAATTGCTCCTCCCGGGATCGAGTCCCTCCACTCCCCCTCCCAACCTCCTCCTTCGGGAGGAGGAGGAGCGAAGGAATGGATCAAGAAACAGCTGGACGCCCTCGGAAAATTGCTCGCGAGACTGCCGGTAAATTGGGCGAAGCGTTGCCGGGGCATCTTGGGCGCCGTCGTGTCCTGGATCCTGTCGACGCTCGGCAAGACGGCGATGTGGTTGGGCGAGCACGTGTGGGTCTTGGGTATGATCGTCGTCGGCTGGTTGTTAACCAAACTCGACGAAGACCAGAAAAGAAAATAACGATAGGACCAAGACGGCCGTCTTCTGATCCTCGTGATCGTCCTCCGCGGCGATTTCTACGGGAGGGGGTGGTTTAACGGGCGGCGGCGACTCCACGACGGGCGCCGGTGTCTCGATCTGCGGCGTCAGCGTCTTGGCGTTCAGATTTACATTCGTTCCCGTCGTCGCGGTGTCGGGAGCGACCACGATCTCGTTGTTGTAGCCCGCGACGTTCCGGCCGATCTTCAGTTCCATGTCGCTGGGCATCATGTACAGCCCGGGACGGACGACGTAATCCAGTTTGGAATTGGCGTACTTCAGACAGTCCTCGTACCTGGCGATGTCGGCGGGTAAGTCGACGGGACGATCGATGGCGTCCCCGACGTTGGCCAGGAACTGTTTCTGCGCGTCTAGCGAGACGACGGAAGACCTCGTCTCTCCCTGCGCGCCCAGGATCGCCCAGACGAAGACGCGAATGGACGCGTCCAATCGCGCCAGTCCCGGACGCGTGAACCCCTTCGATTTATCCATAATGAACGTGGACCACTTCTCGTCGTATTTCCCGAAGAAGGTGCCCTCGATCTTCCAGTCCGTCGTGACGGGAACGTCGAATTCCCCGACAGAGTCTCCGATACGCTCCCTTGTCGATGTTGTTCGCGAAGTGGTCGAAGGACGGATCGGAGGGGAGGGGTACCGCCATCTCTTGCAGCACGCGTCGGATCTGATAGTAGACGTGGAACCGGAAGAACGACTCGGACAGCGCGTCGCCGTTCCCCGCGTCCAACGTCCACGCCGCACCCGGTCGTGGCGCACCAGACGGCGAAATTCAACTGGTTCTGCCAGAACCCCTCGACGGGATGCCGGCGCCAGCGGTCCAGCGTGGTCTTGAAGTCCGCCGAGAGACCCACCAGGACGTCGGCTTTCCCGTATTGTATTTTGAACAGGTCGAGCAGGGCCTTCTCGTCCGACGCCACGTCCGCCATGGGATGGGGATTCGCGTAGGCCGTGACGTCGAAGACGTCCTCGAACGACGCTCGAAAACTTTGTCTCTTCGTTGACGTAGACGTCGAACGAATGGAGATTTAGATTCTTCTTGTACTCGTAGACGTTCATCGTATATTTTATATAAAAGTAAAAAATTTTTATATAAAAATAAACATGTTCTATCTCGTGACGGACGTCGGAAAACCCGTCAGACTGTCGCGGTACATCGATAACGCCCACGGCGTCAAAAACTTTAATTAAAATGGCATCGATCGGAATGATGTTAGGCGGCGCGTTAGTAAACGCCTTCGCCTTCTCGGGATCCAACTTCTTATTCTCGAATCACGGCGAGCAAAAGAGGCACGACGTGGCGATGGAACGACTGACCGAGAGGCTCGAGATCGGTGGAATCGCGAACGCACGAAACGATTGGATTTCGTCAACGAGAGGCGGCAGAAGGAAGGACACGCCCTCTACACCTACAAGGAAGTGGACGCCGCCATGTCGCTCTACTCGCAGATGACGGAAGACGCGGCGTTACCGCCCGAACCGAAGTTGAGCGATTTCTATCGGCCCTCGGAAGAACAGAAAGACAGGGAACTCCTCTTCGTGATCGCGGGGACGGGGCTCGTGTTCTACGTCGTTAAAAAATACGTCGCCTAAAGTTAAAAAAAATGGAAAAGATCTATCACAAACACTATTGGAAGGGAAAGGCCGCCATCGGGAAATTGGCCAAAGCAGCCAAAGTCAGCGAGAAGGAAGCGTTGGAATTCCCTGAAAAAACAAGACGTGTGGCAAATCTACCTACCGGCCCCCAAGAAGATCGTGAGACCTCGATTCGAAGAACGCGAAAGAAAACGACACTCACCAGGCCGACCTGTTGTTTTTACCGCACGACAAGGTGGACGGGAAAACGTACAAATACGCGCTGACGTTAGTCGACGTGGGCACGCGCTACAAAGAAGCGGAACCGCTGACGACCAAAGACAGTCGAGAGGTGGCCGACGCTTTCGAAAAGATCTACGAACGGCGTCTGACGTTTCCCAAATTATTACAAGTCGACCCCGGCCGCGAATTCATGGCGCCGTCACCAAACTCATGACCCGACACGGAGCTAGAATAAAAAGGGGACGGGTCGACCTTCACCGCGACCAAGCCATCGTCGAACGATTTAATAGAACGTTGGGAGGCGAACAGTTGTTTAGCTATCAATACGATCGAGAGATGAAAACCAAAGACAGAAACAGAGAATGGGCGAAACAATTGCCGGAAGTCGTCAAAACGATCAACGAAGAGACCGATCCGCCCAAAAGGTAGAACCCGTCGATAAAGTACAACCGTCCATCAGTCCCTTTGCGAAAGTAAGATATCTATATCAACCGGGCGAATTGGAAGGCGGCGGGCGCAGGAGGGCCACCGATCCCATCTGGAGCGTCGACAAACACGACATAGACAGGCATTTCAGAATGCAAGGCATCGACCTGTATCAGCTCAAAGGAACCGGCGCCTCAGAGAACGTTCGTCCGAGAGGAATTATTGGTCGTTTAAAAAAATTTATTAATAATAAATTTTTTAATACCCGTAGGGTAACGTGTCGTACCCGTCCTTCATCACCCGTTTATCGTAACACAACGTAAACTCTTTCTCCTGATATCGATTCACGACACGTTTGGTTGCGGAATCTCTCGTTTTATAATTTATGATAGCCCTCCTATTTTTCTGTCGCCTCACTTACAGACCTTCTACCCGCACCTTAAAACTCTACCTGTTATATGCCACTACCTACATGCCGCTCTATGCTTACCCCTTCACCTATGATCAGTCATGCTATTTCATGACTGGACTTAACTATATGCGCCAGAATCCCTATCCCATCACACACACAAATGGTGTCCATATGAAATACATGTACCACGTGATAACCGATAACGTTTGTGCGGCACCGCAATGGTGATGGAACGTAACTCTACGTAATCTTCCCGCTGAAATGACGTTAACGCGGGATATCGTCTGCTAGAAACATTAGTCCCACACAAACGTAACATAATTCTGACCCGGATACCTTTCCAGCTGTTTAAACAGTGTTCTGGATCTCGCTTTCAAGGGGTATTAGCTGTTTTTATTTTCTAAAATATTTTCTATTTTATTACTACTACAGAATGACATATAATACCATAAAAGAGATATACACAGGCATAAAAATTCTTCAATTCCTATTTATTTGATAAAAATTGCTTGACAAACCTAGTTTGGCAATTTTTAAAAATCGATTGCAAATGATTAATATGACCTTACTGTTTTATCTGTATACGATACAGGGGGCCGTAATTGAAAGCGACAAAGTACATCTTAAGAGCATTGTAACAGTAAATTGTGTAACTCAAAACATTTTTAAAAATGAGTTAAGGAACTAACAGTTTGACACTAAGTTTAACGGATGATGGCGCTCTTAACACATTCTTAGTGACAATTTAAGGGTGGGTGTAACCCAACTCATTCTTACTTAGTAAAGAAATTCTCAGGCCATTATATTAGTAGTATGATAATTATTTTTCTTTTTTCTCGTGATGACTAAGTTCGAACCTACTCTACCTTAGCTCTGACACACAAGTACTTCCAAATTTAAAATTGATTGCAAACCAACGACTTTTCTTTATCTTTCAAAATTATATCAATCATTTGTATAAATATTGCCATTCTAAGTGTATTTGACTGAATAAACATGTCATTTGATTTGTCGGCTTAACGGTCAAAAGGCTTTATCAAAACGATGGTTTTAAAACTTAAGTGATAAAAGAAATAATATTAGATAACAATTACATAATATATTTTACCCATTACCTGGAATTTTTTTACTGGGACAAAAAATAAAATAAAGCTGTTTTAATAGAATTATAACCACGAATACTTTTGTTGCTGTTTAGTTTTAACATTATTAGGTTGGTATAACATAAAGAATATCATGCTTTGATCCATAAAGTAAATCATCTCTGATCAGCGAAGGTTCGATCCCCGCTGAAACCTGAAGATGATTTTTGTGAGAAAGTTTACCAATTTTCTTTTGGAAAGCCGGCGATCTCTTCCCGGGCCCTATGTAGCCGCGTTCCCTCCTCAACCAATAAAAACTGGTCGCCACCATATAACTGAAAATTCAGTAAAAACACTATCCAAAATTCATATTCTTGAACAAAATAGATATTTTGATAATTATGATGGTTTTATCCCATAAATAAATCATTGAATATTTAGATAGAAATATCAAACATTGAATAAAAGAGCCTTGCATTTGCAAATTAATTATCGATTTAAAGCCTTGAAATTATACCAAATCATATCACAGTAATAACTGTTTATATTATAAATTTAGCGTAAGAGATATAATTTCGTACTTAAATTTGTGTGATTTATATTACAATTTATAAAGATATTCTCACACTAAAACAAAGGCCGTTGTGACTTTGACCGCTCTGTCAGTGGAGCAGTTTTAACTTGGATTCAATGTTGCCATCAACACTTCCCCAATTTTGTGTATATACAGTAATAAACCATACTAAATAGATGCTGATATCAATGTTATACATTTTTTCTGTATTTTGGTACTTAAGAATTACTTTAAATTAAATTAAATTATGTGCAGAAAAAGATTCCATGTGTTGGCTTTATATATAATCCATAAATTTATCATTACGTTAGAAAATGTGGGAATATGATAGAAGTATACATTTTTTCCTCAGTAATACCATATGAAATGAGGCCATTTGATTGGGACCGCTGATGCAGTGGGCCGTTTTGACCGAAGACTGTTGCCATGGTGTTAAGTTGTATCAATTATCAATAATGTATACATGTATTCAATGTAGTGTAAATGCTCAACTTATACATGATATGAATTGTTATATTCAAACATAATCAAGACTTTAGCATGTGCTATTTGAAAAACTAGATAACGACGACGAAGAATTTTCCCGGAAAAAATACCACTCTTAGTGAGTTCATATGGTCAAGAAGACCGATTTAGGAGTGGTTTTCAGTTACACTCTTATCAAATTCTTTGCGTCACCATAAACCTTTCCATAAAGCCTTCGGGAACTAAATGATTTCAGTTACGGACCTCTGGACCTGCAGCCCTTTTCACAAAAAATCTTAAGATAACTTTTACTCTTAAGAGTAAAATTAAGATTGTTATGGTTTGCATGAAAAATCTTAAGTGATTCTTAAGATAAAAATTTGTCGTAACTTTAAGAGAGCTATCACCCACACTTAAGAGAAATTTTTACTCTTAAGATTTTATCAATATAATCGTAAGTGTCTCCATAGAAAAAAAAAGATGATCTGATATGTTGTTTGATATGATTAACAGAATAGCTATTCGCAGAGAACGTATTTTTGACAATAAAATGTGAGTATAGATAGATCGACGAGTCACTAAATATTGACCAGCCGACGAGCCGTTAGGTTTTTCCGAGGCACTGCATCGTGAACTTAGCAGACACAACAAGAGATTTAATTGAAAGGCACACAGAAAATATCATGAAATTCCTCCCCATATCCTGAGGGCATTTTGTATTTAGTAGGTTAATAAATCTAGGACTAGATCGATTACTTTGTGTTGAAACTACAAAAAGATCTAGGCTACCATATTGTACTGTCCTCGTCACATAATCCGTGAATCAGAAAAATAGAAATGGTTTAGATCTAGAATAGAAATCTAGGCCTATATCGTTGTCATGATATGATAACATATGCATACCTTTTGTAATCCTTTAATAGATCTACAATGATAGATTTAGTCAAGAAAATTAAAATTTGCTAGCCCTGCCACTATTGAAATCCTAGCGTTCTTAAAGTCACGCACTCTGACGTCATGTAACAGGTCGATCCAAGCTGATAAGGGGTGTTTCAAATGAAGTCGATCATCATCATTACCAGGAAATATTTAAATTGCATCGGCGGATTTAGAGGGACGGTAGGGCTCTCAAAGCTTAGTTAAAAATATAAAAAATCCTTGAGACTACTTGGTCGAATTTCTGCTCCGATTTTAATATACATTTAACATTGCACTTTTTTGCTGAATCAGTTATCTTCTTTTGAGAACGATAATCAATTTGATTTATAAGCGGATTATCAGGCAAAGGCCATATTGTCGCGTCTGAATGTAGAAAAAGGCGTCTATGGACTTTAAATTTCTTTTTTTTCCTGGAAGCGTAAACCCCGATCCCCTTACGAAATGCGATCCCTATAGTTGACAAAATAGGTGTAAAACCTTCAATTTCTCTAGATTCCTAAAAAAACACAGAATTTTCACGACTCGCTCCGTTCAGCAACATTATCAAGACTTATGCCCCCTTTAAATTCTCGGTTTAGCTCTGGTGAGATATACATGATATAAAAGTTGTACACGACATTTTTTAAAAAGTAATAATCCCATGTCACCATCGGCACCACTTTTACAAATTTTCTATATCCGCTAATGCGATGTGATACTTTGAAGGACAAACAGGTCATAATTTAGTGTCTAAAAACTTCAAAACTTGTAAAACTACACCATCTCCAGGGAAGGATACCCTATAGGACCGTTTGCTGTGAAAATAATCCCTTTGAGATTAACAATGGGACACCGAACTTGTCGTTAGATCGAGTCTGGAAGCTTACGAATTTCCAGCTTTATTTTTTTCAAAGGTGCGTGACCCATAGTCTCAAATGAAATATTGCTTCACAATTTATTCAAAAATTTTAAACCTAAAACATCCTCACTAAGGCTTGTATTCTATAACAATTTAGTATAATCGTGTATCTAAATGGATTTGTAAAATAAATGTAAAAAACCAAATTTTTATGAAATACAATTAGATCTAAAAATATAAACACACGATATCGTATAAATAATTTACTACTAGGTATTTCACGAAGGAAGTACTGTTTATATTGTAAACAATTTTAAATTGGGTAAAGTTCAATGATAAATTTAAAATTTATGAATTTAAAAGTGAACACCTGGCAGTATGAATATCTAAAACGCAAACGAGAAGCCTACTCAACACACACATTTAAATTACGAAAAAGAATTTAAAATGTTAATACACAAAAACATAGCCTATAAACATATAATTTACTGATGCCGTATAGATCTAGATAACATAATACATGTAAAACACAAACAAATACGCTAGTATTGTGTAATTTCAAAAGGCTGGAGTAAAAAAATAAGTAGAGCTTTGTGAAACTTTATTTAATCATTATTCAAACTTGATTGAATTTAATTTACACCAAAAATATTTTTTTTTCTGGATTATTATATTCAGTGCAAATACATCAACTAAAATACATGTGACGCCTTACCGGAAAAATTGTATATGCGCATGCGAATCGAAAGTGAAACGTCGTTGCTATGCTTACTTTAATCGTAAGAGAAAAACTTAAGATTTTATCTTACGATTAAATCTTAAGAGAAAATTAAATCTTACGATAGCTTTTATGAAAATGACTTAAGATTTATCTTACGATACTCGTAAGATTTTATCTTAAGAATAATCTTAAGATTTTTTGTGAAAAGGGCTGCTGGTCTTATTTTCACTTTATTTATAGGAAAAAGAACTTTTTTGCCTGTGTATATCTGTTTTGCTATTACACATAAATGTAAGTGGTTAAAAACGTTTTTTTATTGTAGAAACCACCTCTCTAAGACATAATATTGGATTATTTAAAACTGTTGATAATTCTATCGTTCTGGTAGAATTGTTTGTGATTCTATGTAAATAAAAATTATTAACAATTTTTCGTAACGCTGAGAAAAAAATTCTAAATTATTCCTGTGTTATTGTACAGTAACAAAGCAAGTACTTGTATTCTGTGTTTGTATCTGAATTCCTTTGTCAGCACTGTATATTTTGACCAGGATTGTGTTTGCGACTGAGAATACAAAGCAAGAAAATTAAATTCAAAATATTTTTTATTTTACAGTGTACAATAGATACCCGATTACTTGAGTAATATCACATTAATCAATATTCGTTTTATTATGCATCTAAATTAAAATATTTGTCAAAAGCAAGGGTTTTGGTATCAGGGAATCATATTTCTTTGTTTGCCCACCAGGGTGCGTTCAACATTTACACACTTTATGTTCAGAGGTTAACTTCTTACTGGTAAGTTTTTTACAGGTATATAGTAAATCGCGTTTAATGCGGTCGGTATGATGAACTTGTTTTCTCTGACACCTTGTTTAATTTTGATAGCGGTTATTGAGTCGTCTGTATTTATTTCTCACTTAGTCTATTTGAATTTTACTGTGGACTTGCGGCGTGTGTGACCAGTCAAAAGGGGATGCTTACTCCTCCATGGAACCTGATCCCACCTCTGGATTTCGGAGAAGTCCGAGTTGATCCAATATTCACAATATTTGTATATTTGTCTCCGGGACATCATAAAGATAAATACTTTGGAAAATGTGATTTTATATTTATTTTTTGTTTGTTTCACCCTTATTGAGACATGAGTAGTAGTTTGACAACCTATTATCTCCACACAATTTAAATTCCCAGACCAATAAATCAATTGTTGTTTCTTTCAGAACAATACAGACAGCCGTTCTTTTACTTTGTTGCAATGTGACACTCAGTTTCAAATACTTCCAAACGAAGATTCCAAACGGGGAGAGCGTTCCACATCCATGCAAACCGAATTACATATGGCAAGGGGTCGGACATGAGAATGAAAAGGGAGGGGGGAGTAGAAATCCCTTCGGCATCGATTTTGATGCAGCAGGAAAGGTAAATATTAATTTGATATTTAAAAAAGATTTTTGGTTTAGTTTTATGATAATTTAAAAAAAATCTTTAATCTAGAGCTCTTTTTGTATTTAAAGCTTTGATTTGTTCAAAGAGACAAATTACCAAGCACGTATTCCAGGTAAAATTATTAGTGAATGTATATGTATATGTAATAAACGTAAAGTCATGTGCTACATTTTTGAATTATACAATCACCATTATACGTTTTTACACAAGGAATGGACTGAAGGATTATGTCGAAAAGACTCCGATGGAGATGGAAAAACAAATGGACAAGAACTTGGTGATCCAAACTGTGTCTGGACAGAGGGAAATGCACCTCCCCAAGTGATCGGAATTTCACATCCGGGTAAATCAATGTTTGATCTAATGGATTCATTACATTTGATTCAACTATGATTTCACAAATCTTCACTGAATTTACTATTCATCGTGTGTTTCAATCGTTTCCGGATTTTTTGTCGTTCATTTATTTCATATTTTGGAAAACTGAAAATGAATACACGACTACATAAATTTTTGCCCTTATTTGTTTGGGTGGGGTCACTGGTCAACAGGGGATGCTAATTCATCCATGATATCTGATCCCACCTCTAGATTTGTCGAATCTTCACCAGATTTGTGTATTGTATATTGGACATCCTAAAGATAAATACGTTGGTATTTCTGATTTTATTTACTTCAAAATAAATAAAATAAACTACAATATCATAGTCATACAGTGGTAAATATTATAAACATAATATCCAAGTTATAATGCTCAAGACGAGCGTATCTGTCAAGTAGACTTTATCAGCTGAGCTCCAATTTAAAATGTATATGCTTTTCTAAAGACAAAGTGGTATCATACAAATTTAAAAGTATAGCTGAATAGCTAAGAGTAACCACTGTATAAAGATGACTATCTTAGCTTTGGAATTTAGATGGTGTTATTAGTGCCAAATATTACTAGTAACCGGTTTTTGACAATAAAAGATGAATCCTGTTCACAGAAAAACAAGAAAAATACCATTGGTATGTCGCAAGGACTTTTGTAAACTTTTTAACATTGAGTGCTCAAGTTGCGGCGGAGCTCGAACCTGTGTTGATTAAGACAGAATTACCCTAATTAAACCACAAAGACCCTACCAAGGTAAACTGGCACATGTGTACGAACACAACGAGTCTAAATCAAATCACAATCAAGCTTCTTGTCGTCACAAATGTATTAGAGATTCTGTAATTCTCCATATCTATGCACGTAATGTTTTATCTGTACAACCCAATCTTAGAAAGTAGGCCGTATTGTTTGAGTTTTTGACAGAACCCGCATGTGCCGCTTTACCTTGGTATTTTTATTTATCAACTCTGAGTCCTTTCACTTAAGCGAAAGCACTGTAAATAATTACAGTAATCCCGTACAAATTGCATAAGTTACATCTATTACCTGTTACCTCTCCACTTCGTGCGTAGTGCCACATAAGGCCTCCACAGATTTCCTCCACCCATGTCTGGCCGCAGTCCTAGCCTCTCCCCACGATAACCTTCCTGCATTTGACCTCTCTCTATCTACCGTTCTACACATGTTGTCTTCGGTCCTCCTCTTTTCCTTTTCCCTTTAGTGTCCATATTAATGCCACGTTGCAATCATCATCGATGCCTTTCCGCATAATGTAACCAATAAATTTCCATCTTCCCCTCTTGATCTCATTACGAATTGACCTCATGGATGCTCTTTCTAGTAACTTCTGTGGCTATCTTTATCTTTTGTCTTCGCCTTAAACTGTTGTTCTATTTATCTTTCGTCCCCTTTGTTCATTTTCCACGTTTCGTTTTTCTGCTGATGTTAATTGAGCACCAGATCTTTTTTGAGTCTTAAAAATGTTGTTTGTGCCTTCGCAATACGCCCTCTTATATATCTTCTATTCCAGTACAGCAAATAAGTTACAAACTAATGGTAATATTAAGCCTGTCCACACAGAAAACATCCGATCATCACAATTCCTGATAGTCTTGAGTATATAAGATAAGACGAATATATAATGATATAATGGAGTCATCTTGTTGGATTACTCAGTGCTATAAAGGTAATATGATACATGCTCTATACATTGCAGGCATTTGTGAACCATATGACAGCAGCTATTGCAAAAGCAGAAACTCTGAGTTGAACTGTGACATCAAAGACTTTAAATGTGATGCCTTAACGTCTGACCCAGGTAAATCAATACATACATGTCCATCCATCTATCTATCCATCAATACATACATCCATACATATGCATACATTCATATATATCCATACATCCATCCATCCATACATCCTTCATCCATCCATGCATCCATCTACATACATCCATACATATGCATACATCCATACATATGCATACATACATACATACATACGCTCATTGTTTTCAAATTTTCTGTTTTCAATTTTCGGGAATTTTAACAGACAATCAAATTCTATATGTCATAATTACCCATTCATACATATTGAAAAGATTCATTAAATTAAGTATACCGGAAAACTTAGTACATCAATACATTAAAACAGAACAAAGGTAATTTACACAAAAACAAACACAGAAACTTCATAACAATGTGAAAATTTCGTTGAAACAGGGAATGAATGCTTAACAGTTTTTGGGAGACTTTTGTCTCTACAACCGAGTTCTCATGTTCGGAACTCTAGACACTGCTATCTAAACATTCATTTTTGTGAATGCGTAGGTGACCGTTTGCCTTGTTATTTCTATTATTGTGATATATATGTAATTAGACACCAGATATAATATGAAATGATTTAATCACACTAAACATTAATACTTTGCGAAAATTTCAGGACATCTCATTCATTGCAATAAAATTTCAAAAGCAAAACCGAAAAAAAAATGTCAAATTATCTTAGTGATGTTGACAGAAAATTCGTATCAAGGCCATAATTGCTTTAAGTATGCTTATTATCATCATTATTATTATTATTATTATTATTATTATTATTATTATTATTATTATTATCATTATTATTATTATTATTATTATTATTATTGTTGTTGTTGTTGTTGTTACTGTAATTATTTCTTATTTTCGTTCACAGATGTGCGTAATTTCACGTTAAAATTCCCGCCCACACAGGTACCACCAACAGAAACTAATTACTACTGCATGACGTTCAACTTTGATATACCCGGGGATTACCATATGATTGCCACACAACCGTTAATTGACAACGCTTACGTAATGCATCACATTATACTCTTTGGATGTGAAGATGGTGGCAAGTTATTACGATTCTGTTACATGTTACTTTTTACATATACATGATGGTAATTTATTACAATTCTGTTTCAAGTTACCCACCTATTATATTTACATGGTGGTAGATTATTACAATTATATTACAAGTTATCCATTATTATTATAATTATTATTATAATTATTATTATTATTATTATTATTATTATTATTATTATTATTATTGCAGTGGAAGCTGATACCATCCCGAAGCCATGTGGTATGGGAGCAGCAAGATGTAACAATATCATTGGAACGTGGACTGTAGGAATAAACGGTGAATGTTTGAATGAAAATATTGGATTTCGTATTGGAGACTATGGTTACAAAGTCATGTCACTTCAGGTAAACAAGGTTTAACATTTACATTTAACCAATATATTTCTTTTTTATATACATATATGTAATTAAATCTCCTTCTCTTGGTAGATCATTGGGGGGAGGTCCAAAAAGAATGTACTGTCCAACCCGATTATTATAAATTCCTGGGGACAGATAAAATTATTTTATTCAAAGCGGTTTTGGAACTATGTGGTTTTATGTTTTCGTGAGTGGACATGAACACTCGGTGTACAGCTGCAAAGTAAAACTTAGTACACCTGATTTAATTGATACTATTCGCCCACCCGTGTTAATCACATTTGCTGGTCAAGTGACGGCATGCAACATTAGCAGTCAAAACTAATTGATGTTGCACTTGACTGACCGTGATTGGTACCCACTTAATGGCTTCGTATTATGTGGGTTTAAAAGTAGACAAATTGTGCTCAGGGTACACTGTCATCGTTGTGTATTATCCGGGTTTTCGTAGTAAATGATTTGTAGTAACCGGGTAATTTTATTTTAATAATGAATAGCATTTACAAGGGGAATGAATTGTTTTCGTTTTGAACGAGTTTTTGTATTATCCGAGTTAATATTTAGTGGATTAGACTGTATGCAGTAATTTAGATTTTGATACTACAGGGTATTGTTTTTAATTATCGTATCGCTATGATCATGAAATGTTCTTAAGGAAAAATAACATGGCGCTCTTATTTCTCGTGAGTTTGTAATCATGTGGTCTTCTTTGTGGGTTCTATTCATAAAAATATCACACATCGGACCACAACTGATAGATTTTTATTTCGATGTCGTTTTGAAGTTTCACTGGAACAACCCTGAATTGAAATCAGATTACGTTGACGGATCCGGATTGATTTTGCATTTTACTCCAAACAAGAGGGTCAATGATGCTGGTGTGTTGATGGCTGGACAAACGTATATAGAAATACCACCCGGAATGGAACGATTTGAGGTAGAATCGACGTGTCCAAAAGAGGTTACCAATTATCTCGTTATAAACAGTGGTATAACCTTCACAAGAGCACTCAACCACATGCATTACCTTGGTAAATATCTTACATCAGATACAGATTTACCATTCATAGATTTGGAAATCTCAAGTTTCTAGATAATGTAGTGTTATATTTATTTCATTTGGATTTGACTGTGGATTCACGGCGAGTGTGGGATGCTTACTCCATGGCACCTGATCCCCATCTTGATTTCCAACTTCTTTCGGAAAGATATATCATTTAAAAACTAGGTCAAGTTTTGACGTCTTACTGACAGAAATGAACGTCTTGATAATTTATTTTGATTTTTTACGAATTTGTAACTTTGGTATTGTGTTTATATTATCTGTGTGACATTAATAACACTATCTGCCCACGGCGATATTCACCATATGTAGTTGTACAACATATCGTACAGAACCCGGAAACGGAACTAGAACTATACACGTTCTTGCAGAGTACACGACACACTGTATGTACACCGTTTATTACATTCGTTTTTGGTTTCTCTAAAGACGGCCGTTTGATCGTTAGAAGAGATGTAATTAATTAATTGTGTACTTGACCACCCTTCATGACTGTTGTAACATTGTAGGTCGCAGCATGAAAATACAACATTTTCGAAATGACGTAAAACTAAGAGACATAACTAATGAAGAGGTATACAGCTATGATGATCCCGTAATGTATGAGTAAGTAGTACTATTATGCTGTAATTTCATGATATTGTCTCTCCCGAGAAGATCGCGTTTTGTTTAATATACGAATCGGGAGTTGCATAAAATAAGATCAAGTCCTGCAAAGTTAATCTATAGTACATGTACATAACACACACACACACACACACACACACACTTTATTATTATATATATATTTATTACATTTTTTATTAAATTTTTCATTATATATAATATATATATATATATATATATATATATATATATATATATATATATATATATATATATATATATATATATATATATATATATATATATATAATTAAAACATATTTACGGTTTTAAGTTCACATAGAGAATATTGCGAATATTAATGCCGTCGGTAATTTCGCCCTGTACAGTATTAATTTTATTACTTTTTAGGATATAATTTTATTCGAAGAAAAAGTTACTTTAGTTTCTTTTGTGGATATGTTTTTGTTTGAAGAAACAATTACTTTAAATCAGAATAAGTGATCAATTTTAGACTATTCATTCAGATATATTTACTGAGAGATTAATAAAGTAATGACATCATAAATATTTTGAAGGTTTGATAATGGCATCCAGTTCCTGCCGGGTGACGAAATCAAAATTACATGTTACTACAAATCAACGAGTAGAGCATCAACGGTTTTCTATGGGGATGGAACAAATGATGAAATGTGCTTCGGATTTTTAACTTTTCATCCTGCACAAAATATGATCTCACCCTATTGCACATCATGGAAAGGAATACCTCACGGTTTGCTTTATAATCGAAATGTTAAAGTAATTGAAGGATGTCAGTTTCGTGATTTTTTCAATGTATCTCATCCTTATACATCAGCGGTTTATAACTCAGTTATGCGCAATTGTGACGCAATGTCAAACTGCCTGACCGAATGTATGGATACTGTTCGGGAAGCTCGGAAACATCCTTGTCTAAAAGGGGATATTGGCCACTGGATAAGGAAAGATGCATTGGAAAGTAACGTTATAGAGCTTTTGTATTTCTATATGAAACTGGATTCTTGTGACACGGAACTTGCAACAAATGCATGTCCGACGTGTCCAACAGACACTTGTCAGCCTGGCGTCAACTTTGCACCCACGATTCAACTTTCTGTAGGGTTGTATCTATTCTATACCGTTACTCTATATCTTGTTTCTTAGTTAATGCTTCCTAATTCAAACTGAATGAACATATCCCATATATTCAGAATTCTCCATATTTTTGCTACTATCATTTTATTCACTATTGATGCTATAATATCGGCTAGATGGCACTGTCACGAATATTACCCGACATATGTTAATTTTTTAGATGCATTTATTATGTGTAATTTATTATTACTCTTTTAATCTTATATGACATTGATTATCTCAAGAATAAAGATCTGTCTACCGCTTACACTCTGTCAAGTTCTTTTTTAGTTTCAGCTTGTAGCGGTTAATTTTATGAAAGCGTACACCATGTAGTTTGATGAGAGTCCATGTCCTACCCTTCTTGGGAATTCATGAGACTATTTGATGAGAAGAGTTTCTAAACCTAGTCCCGTCTGTGTGGTATAACTATCCAGTAGGCTGCTTTTCAAATCTGTCTCTTCATGATATTCATATGCTAGGATATTGAATACGATATAAAGAAAAAAAAACTGCTTAACCGGAAGTGATGATGCCCAAACTTTTTTTTCTATAAAACTGCATACTTATATAACGAGTGTCATCACTTTTCGGTAGGCTGTTTTTCTACCCTATCACTGCATAATATCAGTCTTCAAGAGTATGGAATACGATTTATAGTAATATACGATAAACCGCTTAACCGTAAGTGATGTTTCTGCCCGCATTTTTCTTTAAAACTGCATACCATATTACAAACCGTGACGGAATGGTACCGTTACAAAAAGTCTATCATAGGCATGACATGCTGAGGAATCGTCCATGGGTTGGACTAAGTACAAAGTGCTAGCAATGTCACACCTAAGGAATATTTCTTTTTATGTACTCAGGCTTGGCCTAGGTACAAGTGCAATCAAAGTAACACATACTGGATATCTCCAGAGGCTCGCAAAATGGAAAATCCAAAAACTCGCATCATAAATGTGATCTGAATGGAAACTCGTGACAGATCCTATATATATTCATTGACAACAATTTTACAAGCCCCAACGTTTTATCGAAACACACACACATCAAAATCCTATTTTCAAAGTGCATTCTTTAGATATTGAATATGTCTGATCAGATTACCAAGAAAATACCTACAGTGTATATTATTTGAGAAATATTTGTCTATTAATTTATGGACATTTTGAAATTATGGTCAACTCGATTTTTTTAAATGATCTCAGGATTACATAACATAATTTCGATTTTTTTCTAACTTTATCTGGAAAATCAAAATTCTGCAACATTCTGGAAAGAAAGTATTGTAACGTGGAATTTGTTATCAGTTTAATCACTATAATGTATCAAAATGTCATCTGGAGTCAGTTTCCTGGAAATTTAAAATTTAACTTTTTATGAAGTTTTGTAATTGACCAATGGGTTTAATTCATGTACAACGTGATAACCGATAGCGTTTGTACTAGTATCTCCAATGGTGATGGAACGTAGCTTTTCGTAATCTTCCCGCTGAAATGACGTTATCATCACTAAAAGGAACAATAGACCACCAAATGTTATCGGCTATCACGTGGTGCATTATTGAGACTCATTATATATGGATAGGTAAACGTAGAGAAACACGAATGCCTTGTCCTATAAAACCCAGATACGCATTTTCGTCCAGTACAGGGCCGACTCGGAAAACAAGAAAAGTGTGTGTGTGTGTGTGTGTGTGTGTGTGTGTGTGTGTGTGTGTGTGTGTGTGTGTGTGTGTGTGTGTGTGCGTGCATGTGTGTGTGTTATTTGCACGTGTGGGTGCATGAGAGTGTGTGCATTTGCGCTTGTATGATTTTCTGCGTGCATGTGTGTTAATGTGTATTGTATATATTGCTGAACAACAATGATTAAGAAATTAACATATACTTTAAAATACGTCTTGTTATTCTCCTTTTACAAAGAAAATAACAAATTCCACCGAAATACATGCTTTTCTCCCTCTTATCTAATTCTCAATAATTTTGCGTAAAAACATATACCTATCTCATGATATTTAAATTTTAAGAACAGTAAAACAAACAAAACAAACAAACTATTTTTCGTCTCGAATTGTTGTCAACAGAAAATTAGAAAGTCACATTTGACTTAAATATTATTTATTAAATTTTATGTTCATATTTTATATTTTAAAATGATCTGACTAAATGTCTATAGTTCTCCAAACTTTAATTTAGATTCAGCTATGGTATTTGTTTTAAACCCAAGTAAGTATTCTTTGTAATTACATAAAACTAAAAATAAATCTGTCCTTTGGTAAGTATATGAAAGTTATGGGCGTTGAAAACTGAGTCAACATTCTTAGACAAACATCTTTATAAGGATAACTCTGTTTAACTATGTTCTTTCTATCAAGAATCAGAACACACAAAGCCGACTGTACACATTTACATTGCGAGTGCACTAGTACTATTTCAATACACACAAGAACCTATGTTTAGTGTTGTAAGAACGGCATCACATTTAAAAAATTGTTTGGTTGGGTTAAGAAAATTTGGACTTGTCACGGGACACTCTAAACCGAAGTAGGTGATATTTACGTTATTGTTATAATGAATACCGTCTCCTGTTGAGTTGTATTATTATCCGCTTATCATCAAATGTGACACACCTTAAATATTTGATCAGCATACCATGTTTTCAGAGACTAAGAGCCAGGGCTGATACAAAGAACATAGAGCAATATCATTTACATATTCATTAGTCCAGAAGGTACAAGTTCGTATTTGTTGGTTTGAAAGTCACCTTTGATCTCTGCCGCCCGATATCGCTCCGGGTTCTTTGTCCCGCTCTGATTCTTAGTCTCTGAAGACCAGCGTCGTCAGTAACTTTGTATACTTAGCATGAAACCTCATCATGGTATGATATCGCAATAACTGCAATTTTCTTGAATATAAAAGTGTCAAATACCAAGGCATAAGACTTTAGGATGTCCAAGATATAGGTACAAATCTGGTAAAAAATGTACAAACACGGGCCTCTGGAAATAAAGAGGTGGGATCAGGTGTGATGGAGGAGTAAGCATCCCTGTCGACCGATCACATAGTGATTACAACAAACTATCGGAACATGAAAGAGAGTTGCAATCTACATAACTCTGATACAGGAAATATCCTTGTTAAACTGCAAATTCATGTTGAACTTTTGTGTTCCTTGATGTGTTTACTTTTAAAAATGAAGTTCGCAAGAAGATGTAATATTTTCTCTTAAATGGATGGACTCTAAGTTAACCTGTGATGTTTTATGAATAATTGTATAGAATTGACGTTGAAATCAATAACAATACACACAAGAACAAGGTATTCCTATCATACCCGTTAGTGTCGCACATAGTAGCATTTGATTTTTATTGTTGATAACAAAGGGTTCCCGCGATTCGGTCCAGATTAAATCACCGCTTATCAAGCAAATAACTACTACTGGGAATATAGTACATTGTTTTAAACTACGGCAAAATGTTGACTGTTGATCAAGATAGTTAAAAAGAGAGAAGTATCAAAGAAAATATTTCCTGACACAGTATTTTAGACACATGTGAAACAAAATCTTATATTCCAATGAAACCTGTCCTACCCAAAGAGTGAGTAGAATCGTCCGTATGAATTATAAATCAGACAATACAACAATATTCTACTTTAGGCGATTTATTATCTTACATGTACCCGATGAGTATACAAGATAATCTCAACCTACTCTACTGAATTTTGAGTGGTGTTTAACGCCACACTCAACAGTTTATCATTTATTTGGTGGTGGCCATATTTTGATTGTGGAGGAGAGAAAGCGGTCACAATGTACCCGGGTGGAATCCACCATCCTTCGGCATGTACTATCTACTAATATTTGACCTCCAGACGCTTACCATGAGGGTTGAGATTTCCTATCTCAATACACCAAAGTTTGATTATTTTTCTGTCACATTCAGGAAGAAAGCAAAGTTACATTTTGTTTTTATACTCGCTCAAATATTTGTATATGGAAGTGCGTCTGTGGTCTAATAGCACTGTGAACTGCAGTTTTCCCGAGCGACTTTACTTTTTCACTTGTATTATTTAACGTGCAAGCTTATGAGAAATTATTATTTTGTTTTAGGGTGATGTCAATAACTTTTTTAATTTATCAACTGTATTATATGTGATTCGTTTTAATATTCACAAGAACGATTCAAATGGCCTCGGACACAAGATCGTTACACCAATCACAACCTATTATATATACTCCATTGGGGTAGAATTTATAATGTGGTATTATGATGTATAAGGTTTGAAACGTACTGTCGATTTTTGCAAGTGAATGGTACTTTAATAGATTAGCATAGATAAATTAAATCATGAAATTTATATGAAATAAATTCAGTAATGGATTATGGAAATAAATAAGTGTTTAATCAGTAATGTTTTGAAGTTTATGTATTTGTTTTGTTATAAATTGTTTGTGTTTTGTTTTAAATTTCCATTGATTTCATTCATAGACTGATTTGTTTTTCAGGAAACAAATGTCTCTTTTTAATATGTGTTTTATAGGGGATGGTGTCGTTTTTATAATACAAAAAATCTCAGATACCAAAGTATAAATCTTTAGGATGTCCAGGACACAGATACAAATCCGGCAAAAATGGACAAACACAGACCTCTGAAAACCACAGAATTTATTTTCTTCTTAAAATTGCTGAATCTTGAAAACAGAAAATTCATGTTATAGTCTGTCTTTTTCATAACTTTTTATTTCGTTTGAATATTATTTTTAACCTATCTTCGGTAGAAAATGCTTACAATCAATATAAAAGTATAAAATAAGAATCAAGTACAAGGTAAACAACACAAATTAACACGTCCAGACAGTCCTGAAATACACCAAAACGAAACATAACTTACATTATCTCTTTTAATCCAAAACTAAATTAACAAGTCTATCATGTTCTCCATTTTATTTACCAGAAGTTTTTCCAAAAAGTGAAAGCATGATACTTTATCACTTTTGGCAAAAAACCCTGGAAAGTCAAAAAGTGAAAACATGAGAAGTCTCTCACCGCCTCTTTATTGGCGTTTTGTGATTACTGAATTATTTTATTAAATCGGACAGAATGATTCATCAATACACCGAGAGTGCTTGTTTCAATGTTGTTTCAATATGCTACCAAGAATATTTTACGTTCACGAAACTGATATATCTGTATCAATCTTTTCACGCCTGAATATGTTGAATATATTGGAGTGAGGAGCTGCACCACTACACGACATAGAGTGGTGCTGCATAAACATATAACCAATATAGTCATTTGTAAGTCATGCTGCATATATATATATATATATATATATATATATATATATATATATATATATATAGAGGGAGTATTAACAAGTACTGGACCCCACATTACTATCTACGCAATAACACATATACTTCATACACATGAGTGCACACACGTACATTCCTATATAGGCAAACACATGCATACACACATACACGCACGCACGTACGCACACACGGTTACATGGACACACATTCTTATCTACATAAATGCACATGCATACTTACCTACATACATATGTACACACTAAATCATAATCATCCATCCATCTACAAATTATAATAACCCCAAATATTGAAAAATGAATACAAAGAAAATCAGGATATTTTTATTTGTTGCAAAATGGTATTTGATTACGATTACAAAGGAAACTTAAGATTTCGATAGCGTGACTACAACATATCGCTTATAAATAGAACGTAGTAACTTAAGAATCGCCCATCCCTAATCATCACATGATTTCAAAATACGTGTTGTGGTAGAATTGAAACGGATGTGAAGTCACATGCTCAGGTAAAATATCGTAATGTCTATTTATATGTTAATTGCATACATTGAATTCTTGTTGATGAAATATCAATAGATACAAGAAAAGCTTGATGCAAAGCATCAATTCGCCGCCAAAGGTATTTCAAAGGAAGTATACATGTACATGTATATAAAACGTAATTTAGAAAAACATTTATGGAATAATTCAGAATTATTTTTTTTAAAACAAGTCCATATTCCAGTCTGTTTCGTTCATTGTTGGCCTAGCCGGCTAGAGTGGTTCGATCTTGTTTAACATGATAATTCTGACTTTATCCATTATTACACCAAACTCGTGTTAAAAGTAACATTTTATTATATGTACACTTTAACATGTACTACATGTACTACAGTTTTTATGTCGAAATAAAAGTAAAAATGGTGTGCTTCAGTAATTAAGGTCTGTTTCGGTAAATCGTCCGACCCGTTTTCACTTTGTTGTTCTCCCAATCATCAATATTTCATACGACACATTTCGTTTTCGGTGTTATATTTATTCCGTTTTGCACAAACGAAATCATTTTAAATGATAAAAAACATTTTGTTCCAAATTTCTGTCGTCCACTAAACTTATATAATAGGATATCATGCTCTTATCAAAATCAAAAGCAATCACGTAATGATTGCTCCCATCATTTCGACTAATGTCTCCCACTTATCGTTATTTCATTTCTTATGTCTATGTCTCTACAAAAAATACGAATCGCGGTATTATACCTTAATTGCATTAAAAAAATTTAGATGCTGATTATTTATGAAACAAACCAACATCACTTTCATATCTGAAATTTAATAGCGTTTTTGCCTCAAATAAAATTACTACGTCATTACCTCCGCGTTCAAAGAAACTAGCAGCTCCTTCCATATACTACTTCCTAACTTAATTTGAAATCTATTCGCCGCCTCCTGGCGGCGAATAATGAAGTTGTAAATGTTCTGCTCCAAGGACTGATGTTGTGTCAGACTTGTCACAACGTAGATATGGTACCCGTCTAAACAAGTACCCTAATTACCGACAGACATGTCCAGTATAGTAACATTATAGAGTATTTGGGGATCATTGTGTCTGTACTGCTACGTGTGCTGAATTAATAAGCAAATCAGGAATTTAAAATTAAACGGCATTAGGACTTCTTGTAATTATACAGTAGTACTTTAAACGATGCTTAACAATATCTGGTTTCTTTTATACCCGTGAGAACATGTTGTATACTATATGAGTTGTTGATGATAATAGGCAGAACGAACAATGAAATATTAGGTAGAAATGATTTGGACCTATAATTCTTGAAGGAACACCTACGTCAAAATTTGTATTGTTGCGACTCTGTCGATCTCTCTCACTCAAGGAAAGCACACGTGCTGGATACACATGTTAATAATCCGGCTGGTTGTAAAATTAGATTGACGGCAAAGAAAAACCAAGTAATATGAACATATTATTACCGATGCACCATTGTGTGGACATGTTATTGTTTACGAAAGGAAAGGTGTATAGCCTATAAGTATATGATAATAATAATTCAGACGTAATAAAAAAAAGTAGCAATGTAGGTTTAGGTAACATAAATGTCATGTTCTTGACCCCACGAATACAAATCTTATCTCAACATACCAACGTTTGATTATTTTTCTGTCACATTCAGGAAGAAAGCAAAGTTACATTTTGTTTTTAGACCCGTTCAAATATCTGTATATGGAAGTGCGTCTTTTGCCTAATAGCACTGTGAACTGCAGTTTTCCCGAGCGACTTGTCTTTTTCACTTGTATTATTTAACGTGCAAGCTTATGAGAAATTATTATTTTGTTTTAGGGTGATGTCAATAACTTTTTTAATGTATCAACTGTATTATATGTGATTCGTCTTAATATTCACAAGAACGAGGCAAATGACCTCGGACACAAGATCGTTACACAAGTCACAAATATTATATATACTCCATTGGGGTAGAATTTATATTGTGGTATTATGATATATAAGATTTGAAACGTACTATCGACTTTTGCAAGTGAATGATACTTTAATAGATTAGCATAGATAAATTAAATCATGAAATTTATATGAAATAAATTTAGTACTTTAGCGTTGTATTTGATTACATTTCCAAGAACGCCTATCATTGTCTAAGAAAGACAACTCGTATTATAAAAAACAACTATAAATTTAGAAATCAACTTGATTGAATGTTGATGATAATAGTGTATTCCAGAGAGTACAATATATTAAGTATACTTTAAAAATACATATTGGGTTATTTAGATATCGCGGGTTTATTTCAATAAATGGTAACAACCTTTTTACTGAGAACAAAGGCTACTGAGTTTGTTCCAAAAACACAAAGGCATGCCTGAATTACCCCAGTTTATTACAAAATGCAATGTACATACAATAACAGAATACTCCTCATAATTCTCCTATCATTTATATTTCTAGAGCAAAGATTATTTACATCCCAATTGATTCCAGTATGAATTCAAATTTACTTTGCTGATATAACACTACAGTGACATGTCAAAATTTCTGCAACTTTTTGTTTTTCTTTATATATTGATATAAAACCACATTAAAAATCTTTTACAAAGCCATTTTCCTTTCAATTTCAAATATTTACATACCAACTGCAATTCCCTTCATTACAAGTATATAGAGCGATATATTGTATATTCTGTAAATGCAGTCGCGTTCCTCGAGTATTAACCGCTTTACTTTTCAGCGTAAGAATACATGAACCAATCAATAAAGAATAGAATATTATATGTTTAATTCTTATATGATATTATAAGATTATATTTAATCTGAAAAGCCATACATTTGGCCTCCCACAAAACAAATAAAAACCACAGAAAGGAATAGGAAACACGCGACTACATCTGTGGCACATTGTACAGCCTACAGGTCCATATCCCGATATATCAAGGTCAAGTTATGACCAGAACCACAGACCACAGTCTGGCACAGAAATGAAAGTTCGCTTCGTTGTTACAACAGAAAAAGAGATTAAGGCAAAGTGCAACTTTGTCAAGCATCTCTTGATAAACAAGTCGATTTGTTTGCCTTCACCGGATATTCCTATCAGAAACAATTTGTCACCCGCATCGTGTGAAATCAGGCCTATTTATGTAGGTTACGTACCAATCAGTCATCATGGTTCCCAACTGATTGGTAAAAAATGCCAAATAAAATGGCTACTTTGAGTTGTCATGGATGAATATTAGCTGTCTCACTTCTTGTAAGTAACACTCAATCTTTCTATAGTATATCCCATTAATAATATATCATAATTCAAACGCAAATTCGTTGTAAATACATTATACAGCATACTCATGGGTACGGCCATTTGCATTTTCAATTATCTACCGGTTACCAAGCAGACGAATATTTTAACATAACTTAAAAACAAATCTGACACTTATTCAAAATTTTCCATATCACTAGTTTCTTTCAAAATGATATAAAAATAACAAAATAAACCTTAATTCCATTTAGTACTTCCGGACAGAAAAGGGTCCTATGAAAAACTCCTACCGCAAAGCCAGTTATATAGAATGAATTTCGTATCCAGCTGACTTCAGATTCACATAAAAATGGCAATATATATAAATATAAGGATTGTTTTCCATTTTTGGAAAGGATGGAGTATAAATGCAATGGATTATGGAAAAAAAATCATGTGCAGCACGAAGTATTTAATCATTAATGTTTTGAAGTTTATGTGTTATTTTGTTATAAATTGTTTGTATTTTGTTTTAAATTTGCATTGATTTCCTTCATAGACTGATTAGTTTTGCAGGAAAAAATGTCTCTTTTTAATGTGTTTTATAGGGAATACTGTCATTTTTTAATATAAAACATTTCAGATACCAAAGTATAAATCTATAGGATGTTCAGGTCACAGATAAAAATCCGGCAAAAATGGACAAACACAGACCTCTGAAAACCATAAAATTTATTTTCTTTTTAAAATTGCTGAACCTTAAAAACAGAAATTTCATGTATAGTTTGGCTTTTTCATAATTTTTTTTCGTTTGAATATCATTTTTAATATATTTTCGATACAAAATGCTTACAATCAATATAAAAGTAAAAAATAAGAGTCAAATACAAGATAAACAACACAAATTAACACGTCCAGGCAGTCCTGAAATACACCAAAAGGAAACACAACTTACATCATCTCTTTTAATCCAAAACCAGATTAACAAGTCTATCATGTTCTCACTTTTTATTTACCAGAGGTTTTGCCAAAAAGTGGGAGCATGATACTTTATCACTTTTTTGCAAAAAACCCTGGAAAGTCAAAAAGTGAGAACATGAGAAGTCTCTCACCGTCTATTTATTGACGTTTTGTGATTACTGAATTATTTTATTAAATTAGACAGAATGATTCATCAATACACCGAGAGTGCTTGTTTCAATGTTGTTTCAATATGCTACCAAGAATATTTTACGTTCACAAAACTGTTTTTATCTGTATCAATCTTTTCACGCCTGAATATGTTGAATATATTGGAGTGAGGAGCTACACCACCACACGACATAGAGTGGTGCTGCAGAAATATATAACCAATATAGTCATTTGTAAGTCATGCTGCATATATATATATATATATATATATATATATATATATATATATATATATATATATATATATATATATATATATATATATATATATATATATATATATATATATATATATATATATATATATATATATATATATATATAGAGTATTAACAAGTACTGGACCCCACATTACTATCTACGCATTAACACATGTATACTTCATACACACGAACGCACTCACGTACATTCCTATATAGGCAAACACATGCATACACACAAACAGGCACGCACGTACGCACACACGGTTACATGCACACACATTCATATCTTCGTTTATACACACGCATACTTTCCTACATACATATGTACACACTAAATCATAATCATCCATCCATCTACAAATTATAATAACCCCAAATATTGAAAAATGAATACAAAGAAAATCAGGGTATTTTTATTTGTTGCAAAATGGTATTTGATTACCATTTCAAAGAAAACTTAAGATTTCTAAAGCGTGACTACAACATATCGCTTACAAATAGAACTTAAGAATCACCCATCCCCATCATCACATGATTTCAATAGTGTTGTGGTAAGAATCTGTGTGAAGAATAGATTCAAAATACGGAAACGGATGTGAAGTAACATGCTCAGGTAAAATGTCGTAATGTCTGTCTATATGTTAATTGCATATATTGAATTTTTGTTGATGAAATATCAATATATTTGAAGTTATAAATGTTCTTCATCATGGATAGTATTTGTTAACTACAAACCGGTCAAACAAAATGTAGGAAGCATCTTTAAAAATGCAGTCAAGCGTAACCTGGTTAAAGCACTGGGCTTTTCCCTCTATAATACGTTTTATGAAAAATCGGCGAAGGGGGTATTTTAATATAATTGTAATACACGTCATCAGCAACTGATGTGGTGTCAGACTTGTCACACCGTAGATACAGTACCCGTCTAAACAAGTACCCTAATTACCGACAGGCATGTTCAGTATAGTCTCGCCATACAGTATTTGGGGATCATTGTGTCTGTACTGCTACGTGTGCTGAATTATTAAGCAAATCAGGAATTTAAAATTAAATGGCATTAGGTGTTTTATAATTATACAGTAGTACTTTAAACGATGCTTAACAATATTTGGTTTCTTTTATACCCGTGAGAACATGTAGTATACTAATGTATCAGTTGTTGATGATAATAGGCAGAACGAACAATGGAAGATCAGGTAGAAATGACTCTGACCTTTATATCTTGAAGGAACACCTGCGTGAAAATTTGTATTGTTGCGACTCTATCGATCTCTCTAACTCAAGCAAAGCACACGTGCTGGATACACATGTTAATAATCCGGCTGGTTATAAAAT
Organism: Atrina japonica; assembly: GCA_030159075.1. NCBI lineage: Eukaryota > Metazoa > Mollusca > Bivalvia > Pterioida > Pinnidae > Atrina > Atrina japonica. Next base: position 808,858 of record BROG01000077.1, read on the forward strand.
TAGAATGACGGCAAAAAAAAAAACCCAAATAATATGAACATATTATTACCGATGCACCATTGTGTGGAAATTGTATTGTTTACGAAAGGAAAGGTGTATAACCTATAAGTATATGAATAATTCAGAAGTAATGACACAAGTAACAAGGTAAATTTAGGTAACATAAATTTCAGGTACTTCACCCCAAGAATACAAATCTTATAATACAAATATTTCACAGGTTTATTCAACCATTTAAATATAATATTCTAGAGTATGATTTATTTCTACATTCAAATGACAGATATTTTCTAGAATAATAAAAAAAAAATAAAGCGGTTTAGTGTTTATGGTATGGGACTCATGGAAGCGTATCTAAGAATAAAATAAAATTAATCCTCAAATTTTGATTCTCATAGTGAACATACGTGTTCGACTCTCTCGAGGAATATTTTTACAACGCCACAATTAATAAATGAGAAAACAGAAACAATCTGCTAATAGGTTTCTAATACTTGTAAATAGATTTTGACATATTTGACTGTGGCTTTTTCTGTCCTTCGGATGAGACAGTAAAAACCGAGGTCAAGTGCACAGAATGTATCGGCAAGTTTAAGAACCCTCACTGTCAATGGCCGTAGGTGTCGAGCATATGCCAAAATTTGAAGATCTTCACCAATATTTTGGTGACGACTCCATATGAGTAAATTATTCTTGTGTGGGGCATTAAACAACAATGCAACAACAACAACAACAACAAATATGACCGTAAGATTACATCATTAATCGAATGCTGAGAGAGAGAGAGAGAGAGAGAGAGAGAGAGAGAGAGAGAGAGAGAGAGAGAGAGAGAGAGAGAGAGAGAGCCGCCCCTGGCTCATTCGTTGGCGCGCTGGACTCGTGAGGTCGTGAGTTTGAGTCCCGCCGGCGGCAGGTTAGTTTCCTGTCTTCGGATGAGACAGTAAAAACTGGAGGTCTCGTGTCGCAGTAAGTGTCGGCACGTTAAAGAACCCTCACTGCTCAATGGCCGTAAGTGCCGAGCATAGGCCAAAATATGAAGCCCTTCACCGGCATTTGGTGACGTCTCCATATGAGTGATATTTTCTTGAGTGGGACGTTAAACAGCAATAAACACACACACACACACACACACACACACACACACACACACACACACACACACACACATATATATATATATATATATATATATATATATATATATATAACATTTCGACACAGTGTCTTAGCTTGTTAAAATCTATTGTTTATGAATATCAATAAGTCGTTAAGACGCTGCTTTACTATTATAAGTTTGTGTCTACATTACCAGGGTTGTATAAATAACTGACAAAAAATTTGATGAAATTTGGAAAATAGATTACCTGTTATAACAATCAACATATATGACAACTCTTAATAAAAATGTTGGTGCAATATCTTAAAATACAAAAATCAGATTGGAAAAGTTTTAACCCATTTTTAACTATTCTTAGGTTCCAGAAACAAATAAAAATTACCCTTTCCAATTCTGAATAAACCATTGCTTCTTACTTCTTTACTCTTAAAACACCTTCACTATAATACAAATGCATTTTCTCTTATTCAGTATCAGTTTTCAAGCCCCATGTTTCACGCAAATTATCAGAAGAAACACTATACACATATGTTTCACTGAGTGAAATGTTGAGTTGCCTTTTGGTTGGCGGTTGTAGAGACGTCTGTACCAATTGTGACGAGAATTCGTTCCTCACTTATTTCATTTGGACTTGACTGTGGACTCACGGCGTGTGACCAGTCGACAGGGGATGCTTCCTCCTCCATGACACCTGATCCCACCTCTTGGTTTCTAGAGGTCCGTGTTGGTCAATTTTTGCCGGATTTATATCTGTGTCCTGGACATCCTAAAGATTTATACTTTGGTATCTGAGATGTTTTATATTTCATAAATGGTAGAATAGTATTGTGATTAAAAGTCATTTGATCTCAAGGGATGAAGTCTTGTTAGCAGAAGCAATCGTCTTTGTTTTGCATTTGTTTTGACCTCTTATGGAAAACCATGACTTAAGTATTATCAATAATATTAAAATTATTTCATAGTTAGTGCAAACACGACTTATTTTTGTTTTACTTTGCAAGGCTACTTGTTTCTGTGGAATGTCTATGATATTAGCCGTTGTAATGAAATATCAGACGAAAAACCAGATATAGAATTAGAAAATAGTCTTGTGTGCTTACACCAGTAACAAGAGCGAAGGGTTGAAGCCAGTTGGTTCACAACCGTTCTGATAAAAAAAATCCACACCACAGTCATTGATAAAACCTAATAGGGAATTGAAGATATCATCTACCCCTGTAACAGACCGGGATTGTCGATAAATTTTCCCATGCAATTTTATTTCCACCAGTAGAACCAAATGTTTTCTTGTGGTAGAAAAAACCAACAATATAAACGTGACTTACTTTTTAGATGCTTATTGATTATGATATGCATGGCTAATTAGCATCTACAGTACTTTGATTAGGATTGAAAAAAGTGTGCATCAATAATGATGTCATTACCAACAGACCCCGATAACAATAGAGGATTTAGAATAGACGTAAAAAGATAACATATACCAAATAATCAAACCTATACCTCTGTTGTTAGAACTAGTGACACCCTTGAATACGAACGATTTCATCTAAGGCATTTTAAGTATAAACGTGAAAGAAAAGGAGTTTTAAACATGGTGGCGTCATCCAAGTAATGAAATGCCATCATCAAATTCATTCAGGACTTTTACTAGTCAGAAAAATCAGAATCTCATCTTCTGTATTGATGGCATTAAGGTATTTAAACAATGACATTATTTTAATTGTATTAGTTCTGAAATAATCAATTTTATGATTGATTTTCCAGAACAAAATCTAATATGAATTTCAGTTTTGTTTAGTGCTTTTCAGAACTCTAAGTACATACATGTATTATTTTGATGTATTTTCAGACTTTTGAGAGCGTTTCTCCCCTTTCTTTGTTTGGATATAGTTTGTAGTTACAAACATTCCCAATCACGTATTCCGAATGGTGATAACGTTCCGCATCCTTGCAAACCAAATTACATATGGAAAGGAGTTGGACATTCGAACGAATTGGGAGGCGGAGAGAAAAATCCCTTTGGACTCGATTTTGCAGCAGCTGGGATGGTAAGAGCGACTAAGAAGTATGCTTGTTCAATTATAAAATTAGAAAAAAAATATTTTAAAAAGTAGTAAAAATTCGAGTCTTGCCTATTTGAAAGCCGCTCCGCTTTTAAAAGCTATATGAGCTGTCATCGGCGCAAAAATTTACATGCATATTTCATGCAATATATTGATCTCATAGACATCCCAAACAAATCACCTGATGGTAAAAAGAACAAATAGATGCGTATAATTAAAATAAACTTGTCAAACGTAACCCATTGTATCCGTTTTTATGAATCCGCCAACATTATGGTCATTTCTAATCAACGTTCGGAAAAGTTTTATGAAGATTATCGATTGTCAAGGAAGCACATGAGAGACGTGTGCATCTGTAATTCCATTTAAAATAATTTGTCAAAATCCTCAGTAGCGAAAGAATATTAAAACACCCTAAATACGGTAATTTTAATTAGGGTATGATAATTGTTCTTATTTTACCAGTTGATACAAACTAGGCATATTCTCTACACAGCTTCACGGTGTAACATCAGATGAGCTGTAAGTGTAAACAACATGCCAGGCAGCGTCCTGGCTAAATAGATATTCATTTTATTGAATATTCACATTGATTTTCCACATAAAGCAATCCAGAGGTCTTACTTGAATCCAATTGCATTTTGTTTCAATTAAGCTTGTCGCTGGCTATTTGTCTGTGCTAAAATAGTTAATTCAATATTCCAACCTCGTGTTTCCTTCAGTGTCAATAAATATTTTGAGCATGCGGGTCCAGGGAAACCTTTTGCACTGTCGAATATCTCAAATTTTATGGTTGGTATAATAACCCTGTGTACAATAACTCTGTTTCACTAAATGAACTGTATAGTTACTTGTTCAAAATCGGTTGTTGTGTCATCTGTACCAGTTATGACGAGGGTTTCTTCCTCACCTATTTCATTGAATTTTGATATGGCTCATGGCAAGTATGACCGGTCAACAGTGGATGCTTATTCCTCCATGGCACATGATCCCACCTCTGTGTTTCCAGAGGTCTGTGTTTTCAATACACACAAGATTTATCGATAAAACTTTGAATTGTCAACTGAAATTTCCAATAGGATTTTGATCTACACGTACTTGAGAAAATACTCTTTGCAGGTGTGAACGCTTGACAGGAAATGCTTAGTCACAACTAAACGGTTATTTGATTAAAAGTATATCAGACGGGACAAGTCTATTTACACGGTCGTCGTGCACATATCCGAAAAATCTAGATACACCACCATCGTGTATAGGCCTATTGCGGGGTGAGTTTATTAGCACAAACATGATGCACACATTCTGAAAAATTCCCTTAATTTGTTCACATGACCGACTGACACACATCTAAAACCAGTTTCATTTATTTATTTTCATGATCGTCATATTGTCAATTTGTAATTTTTCACAGAGAATTTGTGAGCTTTTTAAGTGCTGGCAAATACAATTTCAAGCCAGTTGTCACATCTCCCTAAAAATAAACAAAAATATCTGCTTAACAGTCTTTGATGTCAAAAGCCAAGCGCTTGACTCATTTGCGTCATAGAATTATATACATTGTATAACATGCACTCGAGTTTAGTCTTATGAATGAAATTAATGTCGGATGTAAATATATATAGATCTCATTGGTGTTATTGTTAGTAGAATTTGTTTACATTTGTAGTGTCAAAATAATTATTTCTCCGTAACACGAAAAGCGTTTATGTATCGAAAGTGATCTAAGTGAAGGAAATTGATCTCAAGGATACAATATACAAATCTGGTGAATATTGGACAAACAGTGATTTCTGGAAATCTAGAGGTGGATCAGGTGCCATGAAGGATTAAGCATCCTCTGTTTTGATGTTAAGATTGATAATACCATAAACTGTGATGACATCATCCTATAGCTAGAGAGTGATAACGGTAACACTAAAGTTAGGTCTTGACCCTTGCACCATTCTATGCATCTGGCTAATAAGAAAATATTAGCCTGCTAGGTAACGAGCAACTGAACTCAAAGATAAGATAAGATATATAACAGTTTCATTTATTCTGTTTGATTTCAGAAATGGACGACGGCCTTGTGCCAGAAGGACTCTGATGGAGACGGACATAGCAATGGAAAAGAACTCGGGGATCTGAATTGTGTCTGGAAAGAAGGAACTGCTCCTGAAAAAATAACTGGACTTTCTCATCCAGGTAATTAATAATTTTGTTGGTGTTTATCTGCTCTACACGAACACAGAGACAGTTTGAGATGTTGTTTTAACAAAGTTTACTTCTCCGAGAGTTTGATGTGAAATTTGAATCATGTTTATTAACTTTGATCATAGATGTATACAACACGATGACACTTGGTGTCTGTTTAAACGTCTATTTAGTTATCATAAATTTATCTTTATCTATCAAAGATGTGTACAACATGAGGACACTTGCTACATTGGTTACACTGGTTACACATATATTAAGCCTTGTACGATACATGGAACTGTCTGTATGTTCAGCTGTTATCATTATAGTATACAACACACGATGAGTTGTACTTAAAGTATGTTCCGTTGTTATATCGTGACAATATACCTTGTGCTGTGGATTATAACCAAGGTCCGACTTAAATTTTGAAATTTACTTGTCAAGTCGAGCAAGTGATTGGAAATTTTAATAGCTCTTACCCAAAATGAACTGATAATGATCATGCACATTTATGTTTTTTCGTTTCCTTTGTTTTGCTCTTTCGCTTCCAAAGATGAAGACTCGTACTTAGTTAAGCCCGCTATGTTGTTCACTGTCTCATCAAAGATGAAGACTTGTACTTAGACAAGCACCCTATGTTGTTCACTGTCTCATCAAAGATGAAGACTCGTACTTAGATAAGCCCGCTATGTTGTTCACTGTCTCGGTAGCATGTACAGTAAATAGTTTCAATGGCGTAAATAGGAAGGAAATGCTAAAATATATCAACCATATTTCACTATTTAAGCCAAACTATTCGGTATAAAATATTGCAACTTCTACATTCAAATTAGAAATTAAAAATCGAAAATTAAAATCGAGACAAAAGCAATTATCCCTTATTTAAGAATATAAAAAGTTTTAGATATCAAGGTATAAATCATTAGGATGTCCAGGATATTTAATATTTTCTACATGACAAACATACAAAATAAGATTTTGTTTTCAATACATATTTTCTCAGAGTATGAAAAGTGTTCAAATCAAGGCTATAGAGGATCTTTTTTCACATTTGAATGTACCTCATTTTCCCACATTTTATTAGTCCCCTATTCGCTTATGCTTTATCTCCTAAACTTTTCGTAAATTTATCTAAATTATATTATTCGTGCTATGGTTGCTGAACTCCAGGTTTAATTTTGTTACGAGTCGCTGAACATCAGCTCCGATCACGAAAGTTTAAATGACATTCTTTTGATATCCAAGTTCAGTAAACTAATTATTACTAAAAATTAACTTTCCATATATTGAATATCCGCTCATGGAATTCAAATCTTTAGAACACCGAAAAACAGAAATCTCTGATTGAAATATTTCGAGTTATGCATTGTTTTTGTTATTATTTTTTTGAAATTTATGAATAGAGTTATCATAAAAGGTATCTTTGCATTTTAAAAATGAAAATAAGTCTAACTTATATGGGGAAATTATGTATAATCATCTTAAATAAATGTTTAAAATGTGCATTTTATAGGCATTTGTGAACCATATGACAGTGACCTCTGTAAAAACAAAAATCCTCAGCTGAATTGTGACCTGGAGGACTTCAAGTGTGACACTTTAGCGGCAGACAAAGGTACATCAATTTGTTCATACTGTATAACGAAGAAGAAAAACACCATGGCTTGAAATCTGAAAATGTATTTGCCTTTGTGATGACTGTAATAATATGTATAGAGTTTCTGTAAGTCTTTTTATTGTGTTTCTTAAATGCATTCAGATTATTTTTAAAGTTGACATAAATAGAAAATCTCTTTTTAAATTTGTGTCCGTGTTTGTTGTTTATTATGTTGACTTAGAGCCAAGCAGTGTTCTGTATCGCCATCCCCAGCAGTTTATTAAGGTTTTATCTATGTTCTAGTTTGAGAAGCCCATATATGGTTATATTACATGGATTATGTATGTTCTATAATATCACGGATATAAAACCCAGCATTGTCAAACCATTCCCTCTTTTACCGATAAACACACACACACACACACACACACACACACACACACACACACGCACACGCACGCACGCACGCAAGCATGCAAGCATGCAAGCACGCACGCACATATATAAAATTGCCGAATTCTCTTAAACTCCTACTTTGTAAATAGATACTCTACATTTTGTTCTTCTTCAGATACGCGAAATTTCACATTGAGGTTCCCAAACACCAAGGTACCAGCTAAAGAAACAAACTACTATTGTATGACGTTCAACTTTGATATACCCGGGGATTACCATATGATTGCCACACAACCGTTAATTGACAACGCTTACGTAATGCATCACATTCTACTCTTTGGATGTGAAGATGATGGTAAGTTACTACAAGTTAGACACTAATAATGAACATTATTATAAGTTATGACAATTTTGCTACAAGTTACCTACAACATGTAATAACGTGTACGTGGTGGTAAGTAATTACTATTCTATTACAAGTTACCCACAAATTACGTGAACTCGGTGATACGTTTTTACAATTCTGTCACAAGTAACCCACTAATTACGTGTACGTGGTGGTAAGTTATTACTATTCTATTACAATTTACCCACTAATTCCGTGTACGTGGTGGTAAGTTATTACTATTCTATTACAAGTTACCCACTAATTACTTTCACGTGGTAGTAAGTTATTACAATTCTGTTACAAGTTACTCACTAATTACGTGTACGTGGTGGTAAATTATTACAATTATGTCACAAGTTACCAACTAATAACGTGTATGTAGTGATAAGTTATTACAATTCTATTACAAGTTACCCACAAATTACGTGTATTCAGTGATACGTTATTACAATTCTGTCACAAGTAACCCACTAATTACGTGTACGTGGTGGTAAGTTATTACAATTCTGTTATAAGTTACTCACTAATTACGTGTACGTGGTGGTAAGTTATTACAATTATGTCACAAGTTACCAATATATATTATAAACATACTACCAAAGTTATAATGCTCAAGACGATACCGTTTCTGTCATTAAGACTTCATCAGTTGAGCTCCAATTTAAAAATTATTTTCGAAAGAGAAAGTGATATTATACAAGGCCAAATGATATCTCTAAAAGTATAGCCGAAATACGACTAAGAGTAACCACTGTAAAAAATGACTATCTTAGCTTTAGAAAAAAATTGGAATTTAAATTATGTTAACAGTGCTAAATATTACTTTAGTAAAAAATGAACAACTGGTACCGAAATACCGGGTACTAGGTTTATGTATACCCTCGGGTACTCAAACGGTCCACCAGCAGTGGCAACGACCTAGTGGTTATAAATATTATAAACATACTACCAAAGTTATAATGCTCAAGACGATACCGTTTCTGTCATTAAGACTTCATCAGTTGAGCTCCAATTTAAAAGTTATTTTCGAAAGAGAAAGTGGTATTATACAAAGCCAAATGATATCTCTAAAAATATAGCCGAAATCCGTCTAAGAGTAACCACTGTAAAAAATGACTATCTTAGCTTTAGAAAAAAATTGGAAATTAAATGATGTTAACAGTGCTAAATATTACTTTAGTAAAAAATGAACAACTGGTACCGAAATACCAGGTACTAGGTTTATGTATACCCTCGGGGACTCAAACGGTCCACCAGCAGTGGCAACGACCTAGTGGTTATAAATATTATAAACATACTACCAAAGTTATAATGCTCAAGACGATGCCGTTTCTGTCATTAAGACTTCATCAGTTGAGCTCCAATTTAAAAGTCATTTTCGAAAGAGAAAGTGATATTATACAAGGCCAAATGATATCTCTAAAAGTATAGCCGAAATCCGTCTAAGAGTAACCACTGTAAAAAATGACTATCTTAGCTTTAGAAAAAAATTGGAATTTAAATGATGTTAACAGTGCTAAATATTACTTTAGTAAAAAATGAACAACTGGTACCGAAATACCAGGTACTATGTTTATGTATACCCTCGGGGACTCAAACGGTCCACCAGCAGTGGCAACGACCTAGTGGTTATAAATATTATAAACATACTACCAAAGTTATAATGCTCAAGACGATGCCGTTTCTGTCATTAAGACTTCATCAGTTGAGCTCCAATTTAAAAATTATTTTCGAAAGAGAAAGTGGTATTATACAAGGCCAAATGATATCTCTAAAAGTATAGCCGAAATCCGTCTAAGAGTAACCACTGTAAAAAATGATTATCTTAGCTTTAGAAAAAATTTGGAATTTAAATGATGTTAACAGTGCTAAATATTACTTTAGTCAAAAATGAACAACTGGTACCGAAATACCAGGTACTATGTTTATGTATACCCCCGGGGACTCAAACGGTCCACCAGCAGTGGCAACGACCTAGTGGTTATACATATTATAAACATACTACCAAAGTTATAATGCTCAAGACGATGCCGTTTCTGTCATTAAGACTTCATCAGTTGAGCTCCAATTTAAAAGTTATTTTCGAAAGAGAAAGTAGTATTATACAAGGCCAAATGATATCTCTAAAAGTATAGCCGAAATACGACTAAGAGTAACCACTGTAATACATGACTATCTTAGCTTTAGAAAAAAATTGGAATTTAAATGATGTTAACAACTAATAACGTGTATGTAGTGATAAGTTATTACAATTCTGTTACAAGTTACCCACTTATTACGTGTACGTGGTGATAAGTTATTACAATTCTGTTTTAAGTTATCCACTGAACTACAGCCGTTTTACAAATAATCTGCCTTTCAATGACTTGAGTTTAAAACAAAGTTTTTATTGCATTTGGGTCTTTAGGTCGCCATATCATTAATATCTAGTGATCTTTCGGACTTGTATCCAATGCTCCTACCTCTCCACCAAGTTATCAGAGTACCGATAATTAACTTTAACTAATTGACTATGTAAAAAATTTCAGATACCAAAGTATAAATCAATAGAATGTCAAGGGCATAGATACAAATCCGGTAAAAATGGACAAACACGGACCTCTGGAAACCAAGAGGTGGGATCAGGTGCCATGGAGGAGTAAGCATCCCATGTCGACCGGTCACACCCGCCGTGAGTCCACCGTCAAGTCCAATGAAACACGTGAGGAGTTTATCCTCGTCACAATTGGCACAGACGTATCAACAACCGCCAACGAAAAGGCAACTCGACATTTCACTTAGTGAAACTGAGTAGTCGCTAACAAGCCTATTATACCGAGCGTAAAATTTCCGGAACGTTGACATTAAACGCAGTTTTCGATATCCCTGTGTCAAATATTTGTCAGTGAGTAGTTTACCTCTGTATATGAAATCTTCATATGTTGTACACACCCTGGCATATCGGATCATTTGTGAAATATAAACTCCATATGCGGGTGACTGAGGGATATTACTACTTAAATATGGAAAATTTACGATGGGAAAGCCGAAATCGTCGCGTTTGTCGTATAACTTAGTTGCTAATTTCCCGTCTGTGTTTATATTCAGTAAAATGTCTAAGTATGAAGCGTGTGTACTTGATTCTGTTGTATCTTTAATTTCTAGTTCGCTGGGATATATCGCATTGACATATGTATGAAAATTGTCATTATTAATTGACAAAACATCGTCGATGTATCTAAATGTCAAATTAAAGGACACCGCTAACTTTTTCTTCTTTTGATTCAGCAGTTTCTGAATGAAATCTGCTTCGTTTGAATAAAGGAACAGTCAATAAAGGATCACAATTGGTTCCCATAGAAATGCCGACAGTTTGTTGAAAGACCACGTCTCCGAACATTACAAATATATTGTCTATTAGAAACTCCAGTATGTTTTTTATATCAACTTCAGTGTATTTATGTGTAGAATCAGAGTGGTATTTGACAAAGTATGTATCCTGATAGCCAATCACTAGATATTTAAATTTTCGGGTACCACCTTTAGTGAAAAAACAGTTGTCTATGACGCTGAAAAGTCTTTCTTTTAAGTTGTGTAAAGAGTAGTGACGTCATAAGTTTTGATACTGTGAATTCGAGAAAAATTGTGTGCCTTCAAATTTTCTAAAAGCTGTTTAGAATTTTTACACCGCTTCTGGAATAAGCAACTGTACAGTATTGTTGAAGTTTCTCCTTAACGGCTGTCAATATATCTTGGTAAGAAATAAAGATAAAGGTTTGGTAGAAGATTTGCTGGATCCTGCTATATGTCTTTGCTTATATGGGGTTTTATGAAGTTTAGGTATCCAATATAAATGTGGTAGCTCGAAATCGGTATCCGTTGTAGGTATATCAAACGAGCGTAATACGGACACGTGATTTTTTTAAGGATCTCGTCTTTGAAAGTGAGCTACGTGTGTATGTAGGATTTTCAAAATTCGTATTAAACCCATGTTCTTCTATTAAACAATTATAGTAATGTGTCTTAGAAATAAAAACTATATTATTTGAGGCTTTGTCTGCTGGTACCAGTACATATTGGTCATGTAATCTATCCAGTTCAGTTACTACTTAGTCCCTTTAAGTTGTCGAATACGAGATTTTATCAACCATCGTATGGCTTTCAGTCATTCAGACAAAGTGTCTGGTTCTACGTCTTCGTGTTGGCCCATCGTCTGGCATAATCTTCGACACAATCCATAACTAAACTGAAATTCTGACGCCAATTAAAGGAACGGGCATCCCGGTATTTAGGGCCCCTTAAAATAAGACTTTTGAGGCTTTCATTTTCAGCTATAGAAACGTCGCCGGTAATGACATGCCCGATAGGATTGTATTTGAAAGGAGATGAAGCACATGAACATGTGTCAGTGTTGTGTAGAAGATAGTTGATGTCTAGGCACTGCAAAACCTTGATGGAATGGTCATTTGGTGTACCTTTCAGTATTTTAACCATGGACAACTTGTTAATTTCAGCATTCTTCTGTTAGGTTTAGACTAGGTAAAGAATAACATATTCCTGGTAAATTTTTGATGATTTTTTTCAGACAGCTAAAAGGAACGGGGGTATATTTTGCACACTGTAAGCTTCACATTTAAAACTGCGGACAAAATATGACGAAACGTTACAATAAGCAAGTCCTTTAGCTCTACAGGGGTAGATCCAAGATGATGCCAAATATATCTCCGCGGATACCCCAGTTTGGAAACCCAGTCCTCCAGGACTGCTGCATGAATTGAAAAATTAATTTGTATTTGAATTTATCTGGATAGATGATTCATTCATTTTAGCTCAACTTTCAGGGAGTGTTGAGATAATTTGAATACTGAGATTCCTATCTTCATATTTGCAAACAACCAATATAGGGTAGGTTAGTGATGTGGCTTATGGTATATATAATAACTACAATCCTCAAATTGATTGCCAGTTTCAAAATAATTGCAATCCTAGGGATTCTTATCTTCTGTCTATTTTGACCGTAGATGATGGCATTGATGATGATGAAGATGATGTTGATGATGGAAATTATTTTCTCCTTCTCCTTCTTCTTCTTCTTCTTCTTCTTCTCCTTCTCCTTCTTCTTCTTCTTCTTATTCTTCTTCTTATTCTTCTTCTTCTTCTTATTATTATTATTATTATTAATTATCATTTTTATTATTATAATCATTATCACAGCGGAAATAGATAATGCTCCAAAGCCATGTGGTATGTCACGGGCCAAATGTAGAGATATAATTGGATTATGGACTGTCGGAGGAAATGGTCAATGTTTCAATCAAAATATAGGATTTAGGCTCGGAGACAATGGTTATAAAGTCTTGTCCTTGCAGGTAATTCTTAGCCTTATAGATTGCTTAACATTATATCATCGTTAAACCATCTTAGATCATAAACCAAATTCTTAATAAATACACTGTTTCATTTTGTTTACTTAAAACTTTTATTTGGCCTTAGAACCAACAAGGAGAAGACAAAAGTCAGACAAAACAACACAAGCAGTATTGAACTTATAATACTAAGAGATGGTGAGCAGTAGGATATTACCACAGGAGTCTTACGTTTTATCAAGAATGTACGAAGGTCACTAAAAGACATAAGGAATTGAAATTTCTGGGCCTGAACTAAAATCGAGTTTTTGTGCTGTATTATTGTTTTTACTAAAATAAAGTACAAAAACGGCAGCTGGAATATCAAATCAACAATAAAACAATAGTTTTGAACCTCGTAGTTTGTTAAAGAATTTATCATCGTTTGTCATGCTGAATCGAAACACGCAGGTTCCATGATGGCTGATTACCGGAAAAACACTATAGAAACAAACAAACTTCCAGTAAGACCATCATGATCTCTCCAGAAAGCAAATTTCGGAACAACAGTTGGTACTGACAAGAGCATTAAAGTTAAGATAAAGAAAGGCAGAAGAAAAGTCAACATGCTAAAAAAGTGTGTATTGGCAGGGAGTTAACCAAAATAACAGAGGTCGGGGTTTTCATGTAATCGGCCCAACAGTGGCCTCTAACAAGAAAATCCAGTCCCTCATCAATCGCTTCTAAAGAAGAATTTACAGAATTCGGTGGTATGACCACATAAGCAACATGGAGCTCTGGTAGATGACAATTTTTAAAAGCGAAATTGGACCTTGATTGAACTTACGTCAAGGAAAGATTCACGTTCATTCACACAACAGGCTTACAATAGCTCACATAACTGGAGCTATGATTGTTTGTTTTCTTAATGATTTACATTTCGCCATGATTATGTTCAATCATATGGGAATTAGAGACACGGATTTGAACCTGTGCTATGGATTGACGCCAATAATGCTTCTTTTATGAATTATGTGTGTCGTAACACGGAACATCGTATTTAAAATTCATCCGAAAGTCATGTGTCTTTCACTTTTAGGCCTTTTAAGCGCTTGGGAGAACAGTGACTGAATTTTAAAGTATTAAATTTGGCAGGGAATTCTCAATCCCAGACTATCTACTTGTGAGTCCACTCTAACACAAGACCACTGCAAAAAATCCCCGGAGTTTTCAAAGGAACATATAAAACGACAGACATCGACTTAAATCGATACAATAGATTTTTTGTTTTACACTGCCTGATTGATAAATATTCAGATTTAATTGATTTTTCTTATTTCAATGACATTTCAGTTACACTGGAACAACCCGGAACTAAAATCGAATTATTATGACAGCTCCGGAATGGTTTTACATTATACTCCAAAACGAAATAATACCGATGACGCTGGTGTGTTAATGATTGGACAAACGTATTTGCAGATTCCACCAGGAACTGAACGATATAAAGCAGAATCCGTTTGTCCGAAAGAAGTTACAAAACGTCTCATTATAAATGATGGTATATTCATCACAAGAGCAGGAAATCACATGCATTACCTGGGTAAAACTATTTTCGTTGTAGACATATTTACTGCATTCGTTTTCACAATATTTCCATTTCCTTTTAAACCCTGCACTCATCACATATATGTATAATGCTCGTTAAGAAAATATGTCCAGATACTACGTTTTATTTCAAATAAAGCTGATTTCTAGCGAGCGGAACTCAATATATAATTGGTTCTGACTGTGTTAGTCTGTGTACATATGCCTTTTCTTCTTTTTTATATATGTACATTACATTACATCTATGTGAACAAAATGTTATTTTTATCATCAGTGATTTTCAGATTTACGAAGTTGTCATTCACTGTACATTCACCTATTAATATAATATGTAGGTCGCAGCATGAAAATAGAACATTTTCGAAATGGTATGAAACTACGAGACATCACAAATGACGTTGTATTCAGCTACGATGACCCAGTACAACATGAGTAAGTAATATCCAGTCTACCACTCTGAACTGCGTCTGTAAGTAATATCTAGTCTACCACTCTGTACTGCGTCTGTAAGTAATATCTAGTCTACCACTCTGTACTGCGTCTGTAAGTTGTATCTAGTCTACCACTCTGTACTGCGTCTGTAAGAAATATCTAGTCTACCACTCTGTACTGCGTCTGTAAGAAATATCTAGTCTACCACTCTGTACTGCGTCTGTAAGTTATATCTAGTCAACCACTCTGTATTGCGTCTGTAAATAATATCTAGTCTACCACACTGTACTGCGTCTGTAAGTTGTATCTAGTCTACCACTCTGTACTGCGTCTGTAAGTAATATCTAGTCTACCACTCTGTACTGCGTCTGTAAGTAATATCTAGTCTACCACTCTGTACTGCGTCTGTAAGTTGTATCTAGTCTACCACTCTGTACTGCGTCTGTAAGTTATATCTAGTCTACCACTCTGTACTGCGTCTGTAAGTTGTATCTAGTCTACCACTCTGTACTGCGTCTGTAAGTTATATCTAGTCTACCACTCTGTACTGCGTCTGTAAGTTATATCTAGTCTACCACTCTGTACTGCGTCTGTAAGTTGTATCTAGTCTACCACTCTGTACTGCGTCTGTAAGTTATATCTAGTCTACCACTCTGTACTGCGTCTGTAAGTTGTATCTAGTCTACCACTCTGTACTGCGTCTGTAAGTTGTATCTAGTCTACCACTCTGTACTGCGTCTGTAAGTAATATCTAGTCTACCACTCTGTACTGCGTCTGTACTTTATATCTAGTCTACCACTCTGTACTGCGTCTGTAAGTTATATCTAGTCTACCACTCTGTACTGCGTCTGTAAGTTATATCTAGTCTACCACACTGTACTGCGTCTGTAAGTTGTATCTAGTCTACCACACTGTACTGCGTCTGTAAGTAATATCTAGTCTACCACACTGTACTACGTCTGTAAGTAATATCTAGTCTACCACTCTGTACTGCGTCTGTAAGTTGTATCTAGTCTACCACTCTGTACTGCGTCTGTAAGTTATATCTAGTCTACCACTCTGTACTGCGTCTGTAAGTAATATCTAGTCTACCACACTGTACTACGTCTGTAAGTAATATCTAGTCTACCACTCTGTACTGCGTCTGTAAGTTGTATCTAGTCTACCACTCTGTACTGCGTCTGTAAGTTGTATCTAGTCTACCACTCTGTACTGCGTCTGTAAGTAATATCTAGTCTACCACACTGTACTACGTCTGTAAGTAATATCTAGTCTACCACTCTGTACTGCGTCTGTAAGTTGTATCTAGTCTACCACTCTGTACTGCGTCTGTAAGTTATATCTAGTCTACCACTCTGTACTGCGTCTGTAAGTTGTATCTAGTCTACCACTCTGTACTAGTCTGTAAGTAATATCTAGTCTACCACTCTGTACTGCGTCTGTAAGTTGTATCTAGTCTACCACTCTGTACTGCGTCTGTAAGTAATATCTAGTCTACCACTCTGTACTGCGTCTGTAAGTTGTATCTAGTCTACCACTCTGTACTGCGTCTGTAAGTAATATCTAGTCTACCACTCTGTACTGCGTCTGTAAGTTGTATCTAGTCTACCACTCTGTACTGCGTCTGTAAGTAATATCTAATCTACCACTCAGTACTGCGTCTGTAAGTTGTATCTAGTCTACCACTCTGTACTGCGTCTGTAAGTAATATCTAGTCTACCACTCTGTACTGCGTCTGTAAGTTGTATCTAGTCTACCACTCTGTACTGCGTCTGTAAGTAATATCTAATCTACCACTCTGTACTGCGTCTGTAAGTTGTATCTAGTCTACCACTCTGTACTGCGTCTGTAAGTAATATCTAATCTACCACTCTGTACTGCGTCTGTAAGTTGTATCTAGTCTACCACTCTGTACTGCGTCTGTAAGTAATATCTAGTCTACCACTCTGTACTGCGTCTGTAAGTAATATCTAGTCTACCACTCTGTACTGCGTAAGTAATATCTAGTCTACCACTCTGTACTGCGTCTGTAAGTAATATCTAGTCTACCACTCTGTACTGCGTCTGTAAGTTATATCTAGTCTACCACTCTGTACTGTGTCTGTAAGTTATATCTAGTTTTACAATATGTAACTTTACTACGTGACCTATATAGCTTGTGGCTTTAATCTGCAAGTTATATCTAGTCTGGAAACCTTGTACTCTACTGCGTGACCTATATAGCTTGTGACTTGAATCTGTACTTATATCTAGTCTGACATTCCGAACCTCTTCTGCGTGACCTATATTTGTGAATTGAATCAAATCTAGTCCGACACTCCGTACCTCTACTGCGTGACCTAGAGCTTGTGACTTGAATCTGTAAGTTACATTTAGTCTGAGAGTGAAATTCGGTGTAATAGGATATTAGAATTTCATAGTTCACTGTCACCGTCTCGTCAATATTCTAATGACATTCGCATGTTACTATTGTGTGAAAATTTGCCATTTGACTCTCACATGGTTGTGAATCATCAGCGACTAAATATTCTGCCATATCTGCCGCCATTCTGGAATTCACTATAATGTAATTACTCTACAATATAATGAATGATTTCAGCGTATTCCTTGACCCCAAAACATGTGGTTAGACACCAAAATTATCATCCTAGATCGAACATTATGGGAGTTACAGGAGATTACCTGGAATGGCGGCTATCTTGGACGCCATCTTGAATTTCTCAAAGCGCTCAAGGGTGACCGATGTTCACCCGGTAGATTCTGAAAGAGGATACCCTAAACTACCAAAATAAATCTTAAAACAAACTTTATATACATGTAACATTTCCCGGTTCCGCCATACATCTGCCGGACAACTAGCCTATCACTCTCCTTTCATTGCTTATATTTGAACGGGTGACATGCATAAGTACGGCGTATATGTTAGAAATTATTAAATGGTTGTAAAGCCGTAGGAAATACACATATATGTTCCCATGTTTGAAATACCGATATATCTCTTTTCCTGAAATCATAAAAAATGAACAAAAGATCCCACCATCGAATGTTCTTCATTTGATCTTTGACAGACTGTTCTTTTCTCTTGTTTTGTGGTTCAACAATGTATTTGAACTAAAACCTAAATATCTGTCATATGTTTCTCACAAGATAATAACAATACCAAATATAAACTGCTATAATCCAAGATAGCCTAACCATATCTGTCAACTTCTAAAAGTGAAAATGCTGGTCCTGATCTGCGTTGATTAAAACTAACATTACACATAATAATCTGTCTTTCTGGACCCTGATTTGATATCAAATTAGCAAAGTGTATATTTCAGGGATGTGGCAGTACTCCACATACATTACTGAATGTGTTTTCCCATAACAATCAATAATACATATGGTTAAACAGAGGGACTGTGAAGGGTTTTTATGTTATAAGTAAAAATATAAATTTCAAGGGGTTGGGAAGGATTCCCATGTGACCCAATGATCATACACCAATGAATGTGTCTACCCATAACAAATAAGAAATACATGGCTTAGTGGTAGACGATATAAATGATTTTCAAGAAATACATAATAAACTTTAATTGTCAAAACACAAGATGGCCACCCACTGAAAATGTACACCTCAAAGAGAACCTATATGTAAAAATTAATAAAGATCCCTTCAGTACTTTCTGAGGAATAGCGAAAAAAATTCTTTAGTTGTCAAAATACATGATGGTCGCCTGGCAGCTATTTTGTGATTCGACCCGCCTGAAAATGTAGATTGCATAACTAGACCTCATATAGAACCTATATGTCAAATATCATAAAGATCCCTTCAGTACTTTCTGCGATAACCTAAATTGTTTAAGGACGGACGACGGACGACGGACGAAGAGTGATAAGAATAGCCCGCCATCTGTTGATGATGGACTAAAAAGCACCAATGGGAAAATCGAAACTCAGTCCATTAAAATACGACAAATTAGATATACAAACGGTCTCAAATTGCTGTCGAATTGTGAATCTCAGACGGGATGTAACCAGGTGTCTGGAAGTACTGTTAGCGTCAACTAATATTTTTATAAGATTTTTATCCTGAAAAAGTAAAGAAGTCATTTTACAACCGATAAAATAAGTTAATATTGCCATTGATTTTGTAGGTTTGAGAAAGCCATTCACGTCCTTCCAGGAGACGAATTGAAGACAACATGTTATTTCAATTCAAGAAACAGAGCCACTACAGTTTTTTATGGGGATGGAACCAGTGATGAAATGTGTTTCGGGTTTATGTCATATTACCCGGCCAAAAATTTACTGGAATCCCGATGCTTATCATGGAAAGGACTACAAATAAGCATGCTTAGTAATCAAAATGTAAAAGAAATAGACGGATGTCATTTTCGTGACATCTTTGATGGAGCAAATAATTTCACTGACATTTATACCTCCGTGATGCGCAACTGTGATGCGCTATCAAACTGCCTAACCGAGTGTATGGATGCCGTAAGAGAAGCAAGGAACCATCCTTGCCTTAACGGGGATATTGGACACTGGATCAAGCTACAAGCACTCAAAGAGTTTAAGGTGAAGCATTTGTACTTTTTCATGAAGCTGGAATCATGTGACACAGAGCTTGCTGAAGACACATGCCCAACATGTCCTCCAGACACTTGTGTTAGTTCCGCACGATCAACAGGAATCTCTGTTTTGATGTCTTTGCTCCCCGTTGTTGTAATAACATTATTCCGTTATAACCACAAATAAACAGACTAAATGTACAGGTTTACCAAGGTCAAGTAGCACATCCGGGCTTTGTAAAAAAAAAACCAATACGGTCTAATCTCAAAAGTAGGATGTACAGGTAAACAGGTAAAACGTATTGCCTTGTACGGTTCCATGTATTACTGAAGATTGAATATTTTTGTAACCACAAGAGACCTGTCACCTCTGTTATGACGTGCCAATTTACCTTGGTAGACCTATAATTGCATCAGGACCTAGCACCACTTAATTCAAAAGACACTCAACCTCAAAGTTTAATTTATCATCTTAACTATATAATTATTTGTAAACCTCTCGAGTGTAGTTGATATGAAAACATTGAGAACTTTATATAAGACGTGAACTCTTTATGATTTTCCCATAAATATGAAAACTATCTTGAATTAGGAATTCAAAATTAGATATAGATATACGAAATGTCCAGTTGCAGTATATTTTTTGCGTTTTATCCTTGAATTTTAAAATATACTTAAGCATGAGTATTTTCAGAAATTTGCGTGGCGGGGAAAATTAATTACTGTACGCCTGGAGGTTTTCTCTCCCGTTTCATTTGCGTCATTCTTGCCCTTAGATGAGAGGCAGAATTTAAAACGAATGCAAAATTTTCAAGCCTAAAGGGGCATTATCTGTGCTTGATTTACAGTAACAAATAAGAGCTATAAACAAACATATAAACCTCTTATATTCCTATGTATTTTTATGAAAGTAATGTCTGGTGCAGTGTGGTTGAATTAAGCAATTATAATTGAAAAAGTACGAAACCTGGGTTTCTGAAGCATTTTCACAAAATATAGAGGAATTTGAGAATTTTTATGTCTGTGTATATCTCTTTTGTTAATGTTTATCAATCTTAGTAGTAAAAAGGAAAAATTGTTTTAGACAAAACACGGCTAATGTCCCTTGGATAACAAAATCATGGACATATATACCACCCATACAACTATGTGAATTTATAAGCCAGGGGCGAAAATTTCCAGGTTGAAACTGTCATGCATAGTGTTGTATTAATTCCTGTGCTATTGACGCAGAATATTACAAGATGGCCGGCAGAATATCTATATTATTGGTGGAATATATTGTTGTAATATAATGAACATTGATTTGTTGATGGCTGAACCTACAATATTGAATGGGCACGTGACACCATGGATACATTCAAATTTGTATTTTTTTATATGTCAATGTCTATATTTTAATGTTATCATTAACAAGATCTATATATTTCAAGATGTTTAAGTGTATATGTATATAACCACTAAACTACAGAACTGGCATCAGAAAAAAGGAATGCACATTGTAAGAATAATATTTTAAATTAAATTCCAATTAAATTTGAAATTATGTGTATTTTAATCAGAAAAATATTCTGACACTCTTGATTATTAAAATATTTCAGTTTTTGAATAAACGCACAGGATTGCAAATATTTTGTATCCGAATTCTGGATTATTGGTTGACTCTAGCTGCCCATATGAAAATTGATATATATCAATAACTGTGTTAAAAGTACTGACTTCACTTTTTTCAGTTGTTGTATTGATATTTAACGCCCCACTGAAGAATCTTTCACCCATATAGAGACGCCACCAATGTCGGTGAAGCGCTCAAATGTAGTAGTGTCGAAACATACTTTGACACAGGACCTTTGTTTTTACGATCTCATCCGAAGAACGGGAAACCAACCTGCGCGCTGGCTGAACTCACAATCAAAAGTCGAACGCGCTACTGACTGAGTCAGGCCGGCTCTTCACTTTTCCATCTGTATCCATGCCTCATTTGAATGGATGCATACTACTACATTAGGTATCATGTTACTACGGTCTCAGAGTTGCTGGGACCATAATTCGGACACTGTTAAGAAGTATCTCAGTTTGTGTGTAATTGGCAGGTTTACGGTTACCTCCGTCGGCCGAGTGGTCAGAGCAGCATCACGCCATGAATTCTCTCACTTCCTGTCAGCACAGGTTAGACTCCAGATGGAACCTAAACTGATTTTTGTGAGAAAGTTATACAGATTAAGATGCCAAGTGAGTACCCTAAATAATTTATATAAAACCCATGTTTGTTGTTATAAAGTGCTAAATAGTCCTAAGTGAAAACATAAATGTTTGGAACTTATACTCCGGTTAATGCCTTCTTTGAACATATAAAAATCTCAGATACCAAAGTATAAATCTTTAGGATGTCCACGATATAGGTACAAATATGATAAAAAAATGGACAACCACGGACATCTTGAAATCAAGAGGTGGGATCAAGTGTCATAGAGGAGTAGGCACACCCTGTTGACAGGTCACACCCGCCGTGAGTCCACAGTGAAATCCAAATTAAATACATAAGGAATAAACGTCTCAACAACCACCATCGAACAGGTAACTCAACATTTCACTAAATGAAACAGAGTTATCTCAAACAAGAATATTATACCGTCCGTAAAATTGCGGAACGTTGACATCAAAGTGGTTTTCGATATCCCTGTTTCAATAAGTTGTCAGTTAGTAGTTAATCTCTGTATTTGAAATGTTCATATTATGAACACGCCCTGGAATATCGGACCATTTGTGAAATATAAACTCCATATGCGGGTGATTGTGGATTATTACTACTTAAATGTGGGAAAGCCAAAATCGTCGCGTTTCTCTTATAGCTTATTTGTTAAGTTCCCGTCTGTGTCTAAAGTATGTAAAATGTCTAAGTATTAAACGTGTGTGGTTGGTTCTGTATCTTTATTTTCTAGTTCGCTTGGATATATCTCATTGCCCTATATATGAAACTTATCATTTCTAATTGACAAAACGTAGTCGATATATCTAAATGTCAAATTACAGTACACCGCTAACTTTTTCTTCTTTTGAATGAAATCTGCTTCCTATGAAGAAAGGAATGGGTCATCCAATAAAGGAGCACAATTGGTTCCCATAGGAATGCCGACAGTTTGTTGAAAGACCATGTTTCCGAACATTATAAATATAGTGTCTATTAGAAATTCCAGCATCTTTTTTATATCAATCAGACTGGTGTTGGACAAAATAAGTATCATGATAACCAATTAATAGATATTTAATTTTTGGGTACCACCTTTAGTGAAGAAACAGTTGTCTATGATGCTAAAAAGTCTCTCTTTTAATTTTTTATGTGGAATTGCTGTGTAAAGGGCAGGGAAGTCGTATGTTTTGATACTTTGAATCTGAGAAAAAAATGTATGCTTTATCTGTACTTAGACATGCTTAATCAAACCTTTCTATTTATTGTGGCATCTACTAGTATTTAGACATCATTATATCTTAGGGCCTCCATGGCCGAGTGATAAGAACATGGCTCTTTTAATTATAGATTCTTTCACCTCTTCTCGGCGCAGGTTCGAGCCCGCTGGAACATTACCTGATTTTGTATAGGAGTCTGCATGTTTACTAGCGGAAAGCTGTATAATGTATTCGAGTTCTCTCCTTCATAATAAAAAAGCCACCAATATATAACTGAAAAACAATTGAGCTTGGCGTATAGAACCATTCAAATTAAAAATGAAGGTGTCCGGAAGTAGTAAGCGTCCCCTGTTAGCATGTCACGCCCGTCGCAAATGGAATATGGAAACCTCCCGAGTTCTATTGAAAAGCCAAATTCGGTGAAAAAAGAAAGAAACAAACAAAAATTAAGATTTTGAAAATGAATATATATATTATATTGACAATTAACATATACAATTTATCGGGGTTTTTTTGTTTTTTGTTTTTTGATTTTTTTTTTTGGTTTCCCAAATGTTTACAAACAATCGGGTACATAACTTATTACCATTTATATCTGTTTCTCGGTAGATTCAAAGGAATGCCCAGTGTTACGCAGATTGCTTTTTATAATATATTTTTTTCCAGACGATAACAAATGTTAAAACATAGCGAAACCATATTTCAGTCTTCGAAACAAGACGAGTTATATGAAAATATTATAACCAGAGATTTTAACAAATGTTAGTATAACGAAGAAGTACCGATGGATATTGGAAACTCATGTCCATTAGAATACGGAAAGATTAGATACAACAAAGTTGTCAACACGAAGAGCTATTTCGAATCAGAAACGGAATGGAGCCAGGTGTCCTGAAGGAGTCAATATATTACTCCAATTCCAATACTCCACTACCACAATGATACACAAAAAGAATGGTACGAGTGCATTATAACAACTGACTCATCGATAGTCATGTTGTATGAAACATTTCAAAATACCTACAACAGTTCCATAGTTGCCAAAACGACTAGGAGATATCCAATCAGAGATGATACATACTGCGGCGCAGTGTTTCCTGGTTCTTGTTGCTGAAGCTCAACATCACAAGAGTCTAATTTGGAATAAAAGGTGAGAAGTGTTTCCAACTTCCACCGAATAGCTGTCAGTCGGATAAAATCGTTGATATCTCCGCTTAAACATGGATGTGTTTTGACTTCTTTGACAATGTCTTTGCACTCAGACAAACAATGTGACAATTGGGGACAATTATCGGAGACAGATGATGTGATTGATTTATAGTATGGATGGGATACATTCATAAAATCCTGAAAACGACAACCTCCTATTTCTTGGAACAATCCAAAAGTAGCCCGAGGTATTCCTTTCCATGAAGTACAGGACGGTCTGAGCATATTTTGAACAGGGTAAAACGTTATAAAACCATAGCACATCTCATCTGATGTTCCATCGCCCCAGAAAACCGTGCTATTTCTATTCGTAGACTTATACACACATGTAGTTTTAAGACTATCTCCAGGTTTGAACTCAATGCTGTTTTGGAACCTTTGAATAACAACAACAACAAAAATAAATGAATAAATGGATATATATATATATATTTAAATTATTTTAACGTAGTTATGTTGATAAAAACAAAGAAAACATCTTTTAATAACCAATAAAATTTAGATATATTTTTCTGTCTAGAACACCTAATAGGGGAATTATCTGTGAGTGTGAGTGTTTTAAATCGTTCCTTTTTACTACTTAGTTGATATACAAAAACAAAAAAGAAACATACAATTCTTAGATTCCTATGTATTTTGTAAAAATTGTTTGAGAAACCTAATTTGGCAATTATTCACTTGCATTTGATTAATTCAACCTTACTATTTGTATATGCATACCACACTGGATCTGATGTTATTTTCACAAAAAATACAGGAATATAAGAATGCCTGTGTATAGCTCTTATTTGTTATTGTACCTCAAGTGCGAGTCGTAGAAGTAGAAAAAAATCGAAAAATATTTTTGGTAAACACAGCTTATGTCCGTTTAAGTAACTAAAGTGCGGAGTACACATTCCAATCATTTACAGATCATAACAAACACTGTCAAATTTATCTTAACATTAACATTAAATAAATATGTGTTATTTGAATTTAGAAGGATAAAATCTAGTGAAATAGAGCCAATGTATAATCGGTGGGTTTTGAATTTTAACATGTAAAAAGCAAATATTGGTAGAACTGAAAATCACATTGCTTAACTGGTTATTTTCATGGAATTTGTTTTAAAATTGAAAAGTAGAACGAACAAAACTATTTCACAAATTTCTTGAACGGAGATATAAAGATATATTTAATGATGTCTGATTAGAGTTATTCCCCTTTGTCAGTATATTTATTGATTATTGATAGCTCTAATTTGGAAATGTCGCTAGAGATTGTTAAAATGTTCCTGTTTATTGTTTCTGTCGGATGATAGAAAGCACCTGAGCAGTGCTAAAATTAATCTAAGCTCGGTGTATATTCCAGTTGGTGTGCAAATCATATAAATTTAGGTCATTAAGATGTTTTACGAGTATTTGGGGGTTACATATTGTTTTGATAATATAAATATAAAACTTACTCATAGAAGAAAGGATCATCGTAGCTGTAAAGTTCATCATTGGTAATATCTCTTACTTTTACCCCGTCCCGATAATGTTCCATTTTCATACGACGACCTAAATCATTGTCAAAATACTGATGTTTTATTATTTACAGCGACAACGGTATAAATACTGAGAATCAGCTCATAACAACATATCATTAGTTTCAATTATAAACATAAGAATAAAATTTATATTATATTAACAGATATAATAATAATAATAATAATAATAATAATAATAATAATAATAATAATAACAATAATAATAATAATAATAATAATAATAATAATAATAATAATAATAAATAATAATAATAATAATGATAAGAAATCGAACACTGATAAATAAAACTGATATTAATGTTACCAAACGTATTGTAAAATAGAATAATAATGTGATCAGAACAAGCTTTGCATTGGTTGTATTGAAGTACAGTACCTAAATAATGCATGTGATTAAACGCCCCTGTAAAGTGGATGCTACCATTTACTATAATTTGTTTGGTAACTTCTGAAGAACACTCAGCAGTTATCATAACTTCCTGTCTTTTTGGTGGAATCTCTATATATTCTTGACCAACCAATAGCACCCCTGCATCATATAATCTTGTATTTGTTGTGTAATAAAGCACCATTCCGGAACTGTCGATATAGTCCGATTTCATCTCCGGATTGTTCCAATGAAACTTGAAAAATGAAAAGAACAAATTAGTTTAAAAAAAAAATAATAGTATTCCAAGTTTCCGAATATCTGCATTAGCTACTTTGTCTTATATCACCAAATGAATTGTCAACGTAGCCGTACATTTTGCCCACTTTCAAAGGAGAAGATCCTTCAAAATCACGTGTCTGTTTTACGATCTTTTGATTTACCTACAAACGATACTGAGTTTGAGCTGCCATTTTTATATTGGATACCTAAACTTCACAAAACCCCATATAAACAGAGGTAGCAGGAACCAGCAAATGTTCTACCAGATATACAGTATCAAAACATACGACTTCTCTACTCTTTACACAACAATTCCACATAAAATATTAAAAGAGAGATTTTTCAGCATCATAGACAACTGTTTTTTCACTAAAGGTGGTACCAAAAAATATTAAGTATCTAGTGACTGATTTTCATGTTATATATATTGTCAAGCACCACTCTGATTCTACATATAAATACATTGAAGTTGACATAAAAAGATGCTGGAATTTCTAACAGACAATATATCTATAATGTTCGGAGACGTGGTCTTTCAACAAACTATCGACATTCCTATGGGAACCAATTGTGCTCCTTTATTGGATGACAGAGGATGCTTACTCCTCCATGGCACCTGATCCCACCTCTTGATTTCAAGAGGTCTGTATTTGTCCATTATTTACCAGATTTGTACCTATATCCTAGACATCCTAATGATTTATACCTTGGTATCTGAGACTTTTTTATATCAGGAAGTACCATTGTTTCAGAAAATCTAATTTACTCTCAAAACTAAGATAGTTATATTTTACAATGGTTACTCCTATGGGCTTTAAACATCATATTTAGGATTTGCTTTTGACCATCTCTTACACAACCCTTTTTGTTGGACGCATTCTTCTTTCTAAATATTCGTGATCAAGTCTTAAAAACAGAAATGATGGTCTTGGGCAATTTCGACCGCGTTTCCAAGTCTGTAACTATGGTTCAATGGTTATTAATCATCATGCATCAGATTGTAAGTCATTGGATATTGATCAAATAATTGTAGTTAAGATCATTTGGACATTTCCTATCTCCAATTAAATCAGATTACTGTATGACGATTATATTCTAGAAGTGGTAGGAACCGTCGGTAGAATGAATTGTAAATATAGTGAAGAGTCAGTTTTACACAATTACTATCTCAAAATACATTGTTTTTATACAAAATGGAATGGTGTATTAACATTTTGATGCTGAGTAATGTATAATGAGAACACGAGAATCCTTATTTTCTTGTGTATTTGTTTTACAAATGCGGATAAAAATCGTCGGGGTATACCTTTTGTCACAATGTCAAAACATGTCCACTAAAATGACACCACGGTTTAATTGCGATGTCAGGGAGTTAGATCATTTGCACTTCCGGAATAAAATGACCAGAAAAAGTCTCCAAAACGTTTGATATTAATGGAATTTTAATAAGTGGCTTGCGTCAGATTGACGTGGTCTAGTCTTGGGAATGGGACTGATTCATGTACTACGTGATAACCGATAACGTTTGTGTGGTACTATCTCCAGTGGTGATGAAACGTAACTGTACGTAATCTTCCCGCTGAAATGACGTTAGCGCTGGATATCGCCTTCTAACGTCATTCCATCACTGATAGTAACAATAGTCCCGCACAAACGTTATCTTGTATCACGTGGTAAGCGAATTAGTCCCGTTGTTTTGGTCTACAATATACAGTTTCTGACATAGTTCTGTCACTTTTCTAGTGTACACACGTTATCTACAAGTTCGCCTTCGGTCGTCCGAGATGCACTCTTTATCATTTTTTTTTTGCCAAAAGCTAATTTAATATTATATAAATAATTAAACATACGTACTGCCTATGGCCAAAAAATATTCATCAGCAGTTTTATGGGTGATTCTTTAATCAAATAATAATATGAACTTCAACAATACTTTGAAAATAAGTGCATTCTTTTGGAGTAAATCAAATCTCACAAGGGCATCATATTTCCCGCAAAATGACGTCACATTTAATTATGACGTAAAGTATTTAAGATATTAGCCCTCCGGAAAAACGAAGAAAAATCTACGAAGTTTGATTTAAACACAATCGTGTGTAGGATGACTGTTCAAGCGTCAGTTCGAAGTCACTGTGGCTCCAACATTTTGTTTTTGTCCATCCAAAATTCCCGATGTGAGCAGATGTTTTACTGCTATTTGTCAAGGGCACCCGTATGTTATAAGAGAAAGTTAACTCTACATTAATGGAGGCTTCACACTCAATTAAAGTAAGACTTTTTTTGTGGAAAAGTTGTTTTGTTTTTTCCTGATGTCTTCTCCCTTCTCTGTAAATGAATGAAGCATTCCTCTTGCAGAAAAATTTGCATCATCCTGAAGACATTTTGACTGTTTAGAAATATTTCTCATTATGATGAAATTGAATTAAAACGGGTTTCTAACTCGAGGTATGAATCACGTGTAGGTTTTATTGTGTTAAATTTATCTGATATTATCTAGCTACCTATAGCCCATCATAAGAATTAAACTTACGCCAGTCTTTATCAAGGTGACTGAGAGTAAGTCATAATAAAAACACGTGATTCATTTGTTAGCAAATGATATCGTTACTCTCAATGACTTTCTTTCCTTTATGTAAACTTTGTAAATGTAAATACAAATTTTAATTTTAAAATAAAATTAAATTAAATCAAATTAACGCAAAATCTGTGGCTTCCATCTACAGACCACGATCAATTTTGAATAAAACTACCCTTTTTCTATTATTTCCCGTTGTTTTGAAATATTGTGTTGGAATGGAATAACGGACTTTAAAATTTAAACTTGATAAATCATAACGAAACGAGCTATGATATTGTTCATTTCTAATGGCAATCAAATTTATGTAAAGTTTGGGGTAAGTGTCAAGTTGTCGGTCCTGTTATGAAATAAGTTACTTATAGTTTTCGTTCAAAAGACAATCAAATAACAATATGACATGGCATATCTCTCTTAAACAAGTAAGAAGTAATATACAGAGAAGTGCGAAAAGTATTCATACACTATTAATTTGACTAAATCTCCCAAATAAAACCAAGAAAAATATTATGAAGCCATTTCTTAACGAATTTTAATTAATTTTCACCGTTTAAAAGGGAATGTTTCCAAATTTCATTGTTTTTTTGGGGGGGATGTAATTTTCTAATGTATCATTTCAAATATTTGACAATTTAAATAAAATAGAAATTAGACATTACAATTTTTCTGAAACATATAGGGAGCTTCCATACAAAACTCAAAATTTCTGTTTGAATAAATCAAATCTTTTAATTTCTGATTCAGAAAATTAAAAGTCAAAATAGATAATGAAACTGTATTAAATTATTTTTTTCAACAGTGAAAATTTTTATTGAAATGCGATAAGAAATGGCTTCACAATAATTTTTTGAAAAAATGTGGTTTTATATGAAATATGTAGTAAAAAATAATAGTGTAAGAATACTTTTTGCTTTTTTCTGTACACATGAATGTACTGATTAACTGGAAATTTTCACTCCTGTTTATTTTTCGCAATTTTCGCCTTAAGATCAGAGAGAAAATTTCAAATGAAAGCGAAATTGGGAAGCTAAGTAAGTGAATCACGGATAGATGATAATAATTTGACTAGGATGATTTAGGGCGAATTTAAGACGGGATCAATACGTTTTGTGATTTGACAGGGCGAAATAAGCAGGGGCGAACATTTCCAAATATACAGTAATTGCATCAGATAGTTGTATTTACCTGAAGTGCCATAATCTTAAAGCCTTTATTTCCGATACGGAATCCAATATTTTCCTTTAAACATTCGCCGTTTTTACCTATAGTCCATATACCAATTATGTTGAAACATCCAGGAAGCGACATACCACATGAAGTAGGTGTACTATTGACAACCACTAAAATCAATACCAATAAAAGGATAATATTGTTTAGTCAAATGTTTACATTCGACACATTTTTATTGCTTGTCATTACCATTTTAATTTTGAATCATTGATTTACTACAGTAACGATTGCTTTATGCGATGTTTTCTGTCCAAACAATATGATGTTAAAAACAAACCAATATTGAAGTCATCAGGCTCCGGCACCATAAAACTTGAGAATTTACTCAAGTCTGAGAATATTCTCAAACAATCAGATTTCAGGATTTGTCACACCAGAGTAAAATTTCTAGACTTAAGTAATTCTTAAATTTTATGGTGCTGGGCCCTGGATCAACTGATATTCAAGTGAAGGCGTTTTTCGAATCGATCTGTACATCTTTTCAGTGCAGCATTGGCTAAGTTGTATTTCATAGGTAAATTATGTAACTAATGATATGCTCATTAATCAATCTTTTACTCAATGACTTAGTTATTGCGCCTCGCGTTTGTCGAATTGACCTTCGACTTCGCTTCCAGACAAAAAACGAAAGACCTCGACACAATAACTAAGCATTGTGGAAATTACACATACATCAAGTTTCATCGCTTGGCAGGGGAATCTTGCCTCAACCTTTTCTCCTGGTCCCACTTTTCGATATAATAAAGGTCTATTGTTGTCCAGAAAAATTCTTCGCTATCTAAATTAATTTCTCCAATAAGGGTTCTTCTGTGGCAGAATATGTAGAGAATATGTAGAGCATCGCGCTTTAACCCTTTTATTCCTATGTATCTTGATTGTATGCTCTTTTCTATTGTTTAGACCAGTCTATCATGGTCTGTAGGGTTTAAAGGGTTCAACCTTGAGGTAATTTATCTCCAGTCAGCCTTGGATCAAGTCGCAATGAAAAACATGTGTGGTGCGAAATAAATGCGAGTGTTCAGCTCGATTATTTTCTAAATTTGGTGCCCTCGGTGATGGCATGAATACATTATCATTAAGTGTTTACCTTCATCTTGACAACCAAGTAGTAAAATATGGTGCATGACGTATGTATTATCAATGATCGGCTGAGTTGCCACCATATGAAAATCTCCATCTACGTCAAAATTGAAGCTCATGCAGTAATAATTCGTCTCCTTCGCAGGGACTGCAGTTGGTGGGAATCTGACCGTAAAATTCCGAATATCTGGAAAATAGTATATACAAAGTCAAAACCGGATATTTAGAAAGGAATTTGTCTAAGTAATCAAAATTATTTTAAAGAATGCAGGATTTCAGTTATAATGAAGAAATACCAATGGGCATTCGAAACCTCAAGTTCATAGAATTCGACAATTTAGATAAAACAATGGTCTAAGTAATATATATATATATATACGTGTGTGCGTGCGTGCGTGCGTGTGTGTGTATGTGTGTGTGATATATGTGTGATATATAGATATATGTTATCAAATGCTGTTTATATAATAAGAATGTTTTGTTATATCATGAACATTATTTAAATCGAGCTCAACTAATGTAGTCTTACTGACAAAAACTATCGTGTTGAGCTTTTCTTGCATTTCTTTGGTCCCCTTTTTGCAAAACTATTATTTGGTATTATTTTCATAATATTAATAGACACTTTGGTTAAAATTAAAGAAACCCACGACTTTAGCATTATAGACCTATTGCTATGTGATCAATGTGTATCTGCATTTAACTAGAATGACATGTATATAATCTATAAATACAGTAAACGCCAAATTTCCCAACACCCCTTCAAGAAAATTAAGATATTGTATATTTTGATACCAGACACACCTGGCCCGAGATTTCTAAAGAATCAAAATAAATGACTAAAGTTTAAACTCAAGTAGCTAGATTTTATAAAATGTTTAAGGATCTACTTGGGTAAAAATGAGTACCAGTGGATAACTGAAACTCCAAGTCCACGACAAATAAGATATACAAATTAATGGTCTTAACATGAAGAAAAAGAGCTAATCCCATATGGTATGCTCAAGTATAACTTACCCTAGAAAATGAAGAATAACTTATTATCGTCGCTATTTACATTGTTAAAGAAGTATAATTCAAGGAAATACAAAACATGCGCTTTTACATCAGTTTACGTTGTATGGTTGAGACTTCTGTACCAATTGTGACGAGGTTTCACTCTTCACGTGTTTCATTGGACTTGACTGTGGACTCACGGCGGGTGTGACCGGTCGACAGGGGATGCTTACTCCTCCATGGCACCTGATCCCACCTCTTGGTTTCCAGAGGTCCGTGTTTGTCCATTTTTACCGGATCTGGATCTATGTCCTGAACTTTCTATTGATTTATACTTTGGTATCTGAGATTTTTTATACATAGAAATTAGAAAAAGGAAGGATATATTACTAATGACTGTTGAGAAGTAATTAATTTTATTTATTTATTTTGCAAATAACCTCATTTTTCTGTTCTTCATATTAGACATTCCATTACGGACAGCATTCGGAAGAATACTTAATTCTTAGATGTGTACCGTATATGCATGTTTGTTTTAAGTATGTATTCTCAAAATATATGCAGTGTCATTACGTGCTATGATGTCTTAAAGGTATTCAATCTGTCAAAATGAATTTTCGTTTTATCAAAATATCAAATATTCGATGCATTTTCAATAAATAAATTGTTCCTAAAAAATCCGGATTGAAAAATAATTACAATATCGGAATTTGCGAAAGGAAATAAAAAATGTGAAAAATGGTTGAGTGAACATAGATTCTTCCATGGATGAAAGGAATATTAATCGTATTTTATTCATTCTAGGCAATATATGCATGATAAGTAAAACTTCTATGGCGATATATCTTTCTATTATTTTAAATCAAAGTTTAGGGTTTGTCGCTGGATATATCTTATCAAAATGACAGGCTGTTTGCTTTTAAGTTTTTAAAGTTCTATAGATAAGATTAACTAGTTTCCGTTAGCAGTATTTAGCGAGATTATTCCCCTTTGAGGGCCATATTGTAGGTTAACTTGATAAGCTTTCTTCTTTAAGGAGCAAAAATGAATTAAATAGTATAAGTGAATGGGATATTAGATTTAGATTGGCGAAGACATGAAAGAAATATTTCTGTCCAAAAAGAATTTTTGGAACTATTTATACATAAGAATACTTCATTCAATTTGGTTAATTTATTAAGTAAAATGTAAACACTTCTTACGGAAACACATCTATTACAATACATAATACGTCCCGTGTAACATAATATAAACATGCATTATTACATATTAATTTTAAATGAAATCATTCATATAACATCTTTTGTTCAGAAATATAATATGACAAACCTGGATCTTCCGTCACAGCGTCACATTTGAAATCTTCTAAGTCACAATCCAGATCCAGGTTTCTGCTTTTGCAAAAATCACTATCAATCGGTTCGCATACTCCTGAAACATGAAATAAATTACAAATACGAAGCATTGTCATTTGAAGGGTCATGACTTCCACAACACATAACGTACTACCATAACAAGTAAAAAGGTCTACCCCCAAAACACGTGTAACATTAAGACTGGATACATTGTATCCTCCAATAAATATCTATATATTAAAGGGTCATTAGCTGTGCTTTTTTAATCTACCTTCTTTAGTACTTAGATTGATAAACAATAATAAAAGAAAAGATATACCCGGAAATAAAAATTCTTAAAGTCCTCTATATTTTGAGAAAATTGCTTGGGAAACTCAGATTTGTCACTTTTTCAATAGCAACGGATTTACTCAACCTTAGTATTTGTGTATGCATACCACAATGGAACTAACCTTACTTTCATAAAATATATAGGAAAACAATATTTGTTATGCCTGTGTGTATCTCTTATTCTTTATTGTACATTAAGTACAAGTAGTAAAAGTAGAAAAAAAATAATCGAAATATATATTTTTTGTAAACACAGATTGCCTCTTTAATTTTAAAGATCGTCTCACTCGTTTTGGGTCAGCAAATGAGAACCACCATCAGTAATATTTTTATTCTTTCCTTCGTTACTTATTGCTATGCAAATAATTGACCGAATATGGAAACAAATTCATTTCTACGTCATGTGCAACAAATACAAGATCATGATACAAACATGTATAATTTCAGTATAGGTTATGTAATGCCCTCAAGCATATATGTTTTAAAAATCGTGTCTAGTCCTGTATGAATTTGAGATTGTATCTCAAGAATTGATTAACCGTTAATCATTAACATACCCTCATCACATTTTTCTTCTAAATTTGAATATAATTAACCTGGATAAGAGAGAGTCCTGTTGTTTTCATTGGAACCTCATCCTCTGTCCAGACACAGGTAGGATCTCCAAGTTCTTCTCCATTGCTTTTCCCATCTTCGTCCGAATCTTTCTTACACAGAGTCTTTGTCCATTTCTGAATTTCGATTTTGGACAATTACATATTAATTTTAGATAAACAAGTAAGAGAGAAGATATGCGAAATAAACATCAAACGAAAATCTACTCCAAAAAAAAAAATGTGTGTGTGTGTGTGTGTGTGTGTGTGTGTGTGTGTGTGTGTGTGTGTGTTATACATATTACGAAAGTTCGATGGCGGTTGTTGAGTCTGTACCAGTTGTGATGAAAATTTAACCCTCACTTATTTCATTTGAAATTCACTGTGGACTCACGGCGGGTGTGACGGTTCAAAAGGGGATACTAGCAACTCCGTGACATCTGATCCCACCTCCAGAGGTCCGTGTTTGTCCAAGGTTTACTAGATTTGTATATTGTCTCCAAAACAACCTGAAGATTAATACTTTGGTATCTGATTTTGATACTGAGCTCAAATTATGTATACATGTAGAGTTCCGAAAGAAATAATTTTTTTCAAAAAAGAAAGTAGTATCAGATGTCACCAAATCATTAACTTAAATGTTTAAGCGTAACCCCTGAATATCAGTCGTTTCACAATTTAAACGTAAAACAGTCAAATCGTGGTTATAAAACTGTAAATGGATAAAACAACATTGTCTACTCTTTGAGCAGTTGCATCTTACACTGGATGTTAAAGAACATTCATTGTGTCAGTGTGAAACAGCACATCTCCTGATTTTATAAGTTGTACTAATAATAAGTATATACAATATAAATAGTCAAATACAAATTATGAACATGTATTTACCGAGCCCGAGTTTAGAAAATCGAGGCCAAATTGGTTTCTTCTTCCACCTCCCCTTTCGTTCAGATGTCCGACGCCATGCCAAATATAATTTGGTTTACATGGATGTGGAACGCTTTCTCCATTTGGAATCCGGTTTTGAAAGTACTTATAGCAGTAAATACCAAACTGCTGCAGCATCAACGACAGAACGATTGTTTGTATTTGCCTGAATTTAATAAAAGCGTTAATATGCATTTTTATGCTTACGAGACGAAAATACACCCAATTTCTACTGACATTTGACATTTCTGTATATTTAATACATACAAAAGTATATATAACATTGACAATTTTTGCTATTTTTAAAAAAAAAAAAATCAGTTATATATCCAAAAAGTTTGAGTTCACGTGGGTTTACCAAGGTAAAGTGACATACCCATGTTCTCTAAAAAACACAAAAAGTATTTTTGTCAAAAAATATGGATACACAGATAAAAATAACGCCGTATATTACCGTTGATCTATTTTTGAACCGAAAACATATCTGTTACTCCTCTTATGATTAACGTTAGTCTTGCTGTGTATGTTAATAAGTGCCAATTTATCTTGGTAAAGCTATACACATAACAAGAGTACAATACTGATCGGTAGATGTTAATAATATACACCTTATTCAAATATTTCGGTCGAGTTAATTCATTGATCCCTGCTGCAATGAAGATCAGAATTCTATATGCAAAATCGACTGTATGTTTTTTTTTTATTTTTGGTATTTTCTCGCTATCGAGACTCTGTAAGATATGAATGAATTGTTTCATATTTACAGACCTACATTAGACAAGAGCATTGCTACTGATATATTTTGATGGCACGTGACGGTTTGTTTTACTTCCACTTCCAATACCGACGAAAACATTTGTATTAACTTATACACAGATCAAAGTAATTGCATTATGATTGTGGTAGGAAACTACTCAGGAAGTAATTATTATAAATGCAATTCATGTGTCATTTTGATTTTGATTTTTGTTTTTAGCCACACTCACATTTTTGTCAGCGATATGGTGGCGGTCATTTACACAGTTATAATGCTCCCGGGAAGAGACGATCGGCCTTCAGCAAGTAAACTGGCAAACATTCTCCCAAAGTTGGAGCCTGCAATAACCAGAAGTGAAAAGACTTCATGGTTTAAAGAGCTAATTACTCTAACCATTCCACCACGGAGGCTCCATGTGTAAAAATTACACGGCGTGGAAGGTATTTTATTTTATATTTCAACGTACTTCACTATAGAAGATCATGTTTCTACTACATAAGATCTTATTTCCATATTAAGATCTTAAGTACGGTGACAAAATTCATCCAAAGTAGGCCAGGGTAAAATCTTTCCTATTCAATTTTGTAAGTCGCATTTTCCTTATTCGAACATTATTCATG
This sequence comes from Atrina japonica, assembly GCA_030159075.1. Lineage (NCBI taxonomy): Eukaryota > Metazoa > Mollusca > Bivalvia > Pterioida > Pinnidae > Atrina > Atrina japonica. The sequence continues at coordinate 845,778 of BROG01000077.1, forward strand.
CACGTGATCTTATAGCGGATTGCGTTAGATCATCTACGTATCAGGGGCGGTGAGATATAATTTTTAATCAGATTGGTGACATACCAAATAGGTCTACTTTTAAAAACGAAACTTCGCCAACGTTTGACGTACAAAGTGAAAGTGGCGAGTCGTTTGGATGAGATTTACAAAATACAACCATGATCCCGTGATACGGTAGGTGTTATACGTAAGATAACGCTCACCGCATTGTTGTCTGTACATAGCATAGGTCAAAATTTGTGGCACTTCACCATAAGCTGAAGATCCATAGAAGTGAAAACAATATTTTTTCAAATATTTTATGATATTAAATTTTTTGTTAGAGATCGTCTTAATATGTCATTTTTACTGATCGAAATTGCCATCATCAACCAACGATAAAACTATTTTGTATTGTCTTATGTCTTGGTTTACCTGCATTGTACCGCCGTATGTTGGTAATTCCTGAAGGTAAATCAATAAACTTATATACTTATAAAAATATATTACAATCGATTAGGCCAAAACAGTGCGCAATACAGGAGTTCATACAAATTTTCATACAAAAATCTTCTGTTTGACACGTTTGTATATTTACAGCACACAATTGTAAGTGATGATCAAAATCATTGCTAATTGATGACTTCTTCAGAAATATTAAAAAAATTGTTTGAGTACGTACTCAAATTTTGAGTACCGTACTCAACGTTTTTATTCATTTTTTTACAGGAACATCATAAGTGTGAAGCAAAAATTTATAAGTGAATGATGTAAAACAGTATTATGTTTCCTAATTTTCCTAAATTAATACTAAAACCCAAAAATTTACAAGCGATTATACAGTCAAAATAACAAAATAAAAGTTGAGCTTGAGTATTGAGTAAATTTTGGTGACTTCGGGTACAGTATTTCTTAAACAGAGCTGTTCATCTTTGAATCTGTAAATCAAATTCTGACTGAATTTTGTGATTTTTCTGCGTTTTTAAAGACAATTAGCATTCAATATTCTAACTCAATTATTTATGGTGGCTGATTTGTGTCATTTCGACTTTTCGTTATTTCGGAGCGAAAAGACGACAGAACGAAAAGACGACAAATTAACATTTTGTCTCTTCTCGGGGCGAAAAGACGAAAACGAAAAGACGATAAAATTGAGGCGAAAAGACGACAAAATAACCCGCAATTTAGCGACTTACTTTTGTCGTCCTGTCGCCTTACATTTTGTCGTCTTTTCGCCCCACAAATTTGCGACTTTATTTCCGTCTTTTCGCTCCGCAAATTTGCGACCTTAAAATGTCGTCTTTTCGCCCCGCAAAATTGCGACCTTAAAATGTCTTTTCGTCTTGTCGTCTTTTCGCCCTGCCAATATATTATAAAAAAACATACAGGACAGAACGGATATATTTCCGAAAGAAAAAAATGAATGCTATTAGAATATTTGTGTCAGAAATGACAAAAGATTTATTTTAGTTAAATATTTACGTAAATTATACTTAACTTGTTATATTCGACCGACTTATAGTAAAAAGGACACTACCCTGCGATAGGTTACTATCTAGCTTAATAATTACGAACAGAGCCGACTTATAGAAAAAGGACACTACCCTGGGGTAGGTTACTATATAGCTTAATTATTACGGACTACACCTACTTATACAAACAAGGACACCATCCTGGAGTAGGTCACTTTATAGTTTAATTATCTCGAACATATATGAACTTAAGAATTTCTATGTCAGTATATATCTTTTGATATAAACACAGCTAATGCTAGCAAATTTGAGAGGGAAAATACGACATTTTAAGGTCGCAAATTTGCAGGGCCAAAAAACGTCAAATGTAAGTCGCTTATCTGCGGGGTATTTTGTCGTGTTTTCGCCTCAATTTTGCCGTCTTTTTGTCTTTTCGCCCCGAAAAGACGACAAAATGTTAATATGTCGTCTTTTCGTCCCGTCTTCTTTTCGCTCCGAAATAACGAAAAGTCGAAGATACCTTATGAAAAGCAATTTTAAATATACTTACCCTCGCATCGTTGATCTTCTCCTGTAACCTCAGAACTTGTTTGTTGACTGATTTGTCAAGTGGTTGTACATTATCTTAAATCTATGCTGACATCACTCCACAAAGAAGGAAATTGAGCACTTTCTTTCAACCTCTCTAATTAAGTATCACAATCCTTGGATCGGAAATGAGTAATATATACTCGTACTAGCGGAAAAAAGAAACTGCGTAGTTTAGTATTTTGTTTTATATAGATTCATATACAAAATATTATGTTGCATTATGTATATCATTATTTAATATAATGCATCATTTTTCAAATCAAACATCAAATCACGGATTATGTCCTTTATGGTTAATACGAAAGATAGGGAGTGCAAAAGTTTCACAAGTTTGAAAGCGTGTATCACTGTCATTTGCACCAATGCATTCTTGACACCTAAAACGCATTCAATGAATCAGGTTATGCAGAAATGCCTGGGGAATGTTCCGCCATATGCGCAATAAAGAACGACACACGCATCCAACGTAGCAGGGGGTTGACGTGGACGTCATTCCATTTCATCCCAAACATGTTCTATAGGCGATAAATCCAGTGACATCGCAGGCCACGGTAGTACACTGATGTTTTGCAGCTGTAGATAGTCACTAACAACGCGTGCGGTGTTGCGTTGTCCTGCAGCAGAATGACGTTGCACTGGTTGTTGTGAATAAATGATATGACGTGCTGACGCCGAATAAATTGCCTCACTAAAGGGTTTTTTCCATGTATTGTAATTTCACCCCAGACCATAACGCTCATCCGCCGAATTGGCGGCGCTGAATAACGCAAGCGTCAATGTAACGACGGTAAGCCCAAACATGACCGTTTCTGCTGTTGAGATGAAATCTCGACTCTTCCGTATAGAGAACTTTCCCCAATCTCTGTTATTGAAACGACGATGCCTCCTACACCGCGCTAACCTCACAACACGGTGACACTAGAGCAGAACAGGACAGTAAGCAGGGCGTCATGGATGGTTGACCTCTCGCTATCTGTACCTTGCGGTACGAGGACTTATTCGTCAATGTTCAGGGATGCTTCTAGCGGTCAAAGAAGCCTGTTGGAATCGATTACACAAATGTGACGTTCGTATATACGTATCCTGCCGACGTGACGTCACACTCGGACATCCTGATCGTGGGCGGTGCCGAACGATGACAGTTCGCTGATATTGTCTCTAAAAAGGATTTACAGGGTTAATATGAACTCCAGACTGTCGTGCCACGTTGCTTGAGACATTCCAGCTTCCAGCATCCAAATAACTCGAATGATTACATCGCCCTCTTTCGGTCAAAGTCCCTCCAGTGGGCTTGAACGCAATATGTATTAATAATTCTTCAGCTGCCCTGTGAATCAGGTGACCAATCAGAGACGTTCAATATATGATTCTGTGGAGTCTGGATTTCCGTTTCAAATTTGAAGAAAAATCGAGAATAAATAAATGTTCGAAAAAAAAACAAAGAAAGTATATTGAACTGCAAATGAATGATAGGTTTACAGTTGTAATTTTACGATAAATCACAATTTTCTTTTACCAGTAATGGGACTTATTCATGTACCATGTGATACCCGGTAACGTTTGAAAAGACGTCAATGCAACGTCACAAAATTCTGACGTAAACTACTATGACGTCACAATCTGGCACATAAAATGTCTTTCGGTTGAATAATTCTGATTGTGTATGCATTCAGGTGTTAATGTAGTGATCGAAGTGAGCAAAATATAACGACTGGATTATTCGAGTTAGCATCACAATAGCACGCAAACGATCATTTTCAATCATGCGAGGCATCTCTCAATCAAAATTTTATATCAAAAACCAATGTTTTTCTGTTCCAATACATTGAATACTGTCAACGAATGAAAGAAATTCTAATCGATTACTAACTACGTGTCGCTTAGGCTCTAAACTCCAGAAATGCGTGCTGTGGCCATCAAGATGAATCGAACGTGATATTTAACAAATTGAGTACGCATACACGCGTTTAGTATATTAAACTATGCAGATAAGAATAAATAGCGATCAAAGAATACTTTTTATGTTTTTATTTAACTTTTAAGTATACACAATTATTTCTGCTAGTATATATATATATATATAAATATATATATATAAATATATATATATATATATATATATATATATATATATATATATATATATATATATATTTGTGTGTGTGTATAATTTTTACAATTCATCCTATTCGTACCATCATAATAGTATCATTTCATACTGTTTTCAGGAATCATAGCGTTGCTTTGACAGAGTCCTATTTCTGTCAGGTATGTCGCAGCTGTCGGGAAAGACAGCATAACGACATTTCCGATAGTGTTTAGACAGAGCTAAAATGTTTTGAAAAAAAAACTGGAGCCGGTTACATAACACATTGTTAAATTTAACCGACAGTTAACCCACTGGTTTAACATTGGTTAATTTTACGCTAATTTTAACAACTTGTTGTGCAAGTGGGTCCAGAAAACAAAACACCACCCAGGATATTGCCAAGACATGACAGGTCACCGCTAAGATAACGCTAGATCATAGAGGACAGCGACACGAATCATACCCGATTCCGAAAAAGGCTGATGTTTCGGCAGTGTCCTGAAAATAATTCTTGTATATGAGGCACGGTCTTTACTATGACCATTTCTCGTGAACCGTTCACCTATAATATTGTCTGGAGAGGTATTGTCCATACGTCCTCAACTCAATACCTCTAAAAACAACACTATAAGAGAACAATTCCCTCGAGAACGGGTCGTAATAAATTTGTATATTCTAATGCGACTTTTTATTGTAGGTCGTTCATGTATAGGCTTAGGCCTAGTGTAGCATGGAGAGGTATACTATTTCGTCAACAGGGAGGGGGGATTTTATACCTTTATGTCCCTTGACAATATATATGCAGCATTTGGAGACTTGGTCTCTCAGTAAGTCGTTGGCATTGACGTAATATTACCCTTTATGGCCTATATATCGTGCTTATATTTTGCAGATATTTCGATATGCTAGAACGTGTACAACCTATGAACGATTGAATTTGATTGAATTTGATTATGGACCGTCGGTGGGCGTGACCGGTCGACAGGGAATACTTACTCATATTTTACAATTGAAGTTGATTATGGGCTCTCCGGTGGTGTGACGGTCGACAGGCAATGCTTACTCATATTTTACAATTGAAGTTGATTATGGACTCTCCGGTGGTGTGACGGTCGACAGGGAATGCTTACTCATATTTTACAATTGAAGTTGATTATGGACTCTCCGGTGGTGTGACGGTCGACAGGGAATGCTTACTCATATTTTACAATTGAAGTTGATTATGGGCTCTCCGGTGGTGTGACGGTCGACAGGGAATGCTTACTCATATTTTACAATTGAAGTTGATTATGGGCTCTCCAGTGGTGTGACGGTCGACAGGGAATGCTTACTCATATTTTACAATTGAAGTTGATTATGGGCTCTCCGGTGGTGTGGCGGTCGACAGGGAATGCTTACTCATATTTTACAATTGAAGTTGATTATGGGCTCTCCAGTGGTGTGACGGTCGACAGGGAATGCTTACTCATCCATGGTACCTGACTCCATCTCTGTGTCTTCCAGATGTCTGTGCCTGTTCAGTGTTACAATATAATTTGGTATCTGAGATTTTTTGGATATATTAGTTATAGTTATTCGCCTCATTGCTTTTCGAATCCAGAAATCCATCTATATATCGCTAGTGAGCAGTTGCCCGAGCAGGTCTATCCGTTGTTCAATAAGGTCTGTATACATTCTACAATTCGCCAAATTTACAGCAATATAATACCCGTGTTTAACAATTTAACCAAAAATGTTTCTCATTGCTGCTGTTTTTCTGACATTTTTTTAAACTTTTTTAACGAAATTCGCTATGGAGTCTCATGCTTGTGACCTCTCACAGATGTGTACTGTTCAACCCATGAAATTACGACTCCCAAGACCTTGAAAGTTTATCGAATGGTAAAGAGATACAACTCATTTTATAACGAAGAGATCGTTAGTCTGCAGAATTTATTTGGAGCATTTTTTGCAGATTCCATACTATCAAAAGTTATGAAATGAATTCTCTATTTCCGAATTTTGTATGAGAGGGTGGTCTATAATGTTTACATCCCTTTATTATTTGATAAACTTACAAATAGCGTAACCGCATTTTCATTGATCGAAAGTGACACATCTACGAGGTCATTCACGTGTGACGTCCCAGGTTTCATTAGATCCTCTGTGCAACATATCAGAAAACAGCGAGAGATGAGAGACCGGTTTTTAATTAGACTGCTTTTAATAAACCAATGTCATGTATTAAAAGCTGATATAGTTATTATTTTAAAACAATGTTAAGAGGTACAGATATTTTAATAGTGTGTTTATTTGTTTTGCTTGTAGTGTGAATTTTTGAAAAAAATGAAAATGACAAAATTGTGATTTCATGATTTTATTTAAAAATCTAAAAAAGCGATGATACTTTTGTTAACAAAGCACTATATCAGAAATTCTCTACAATTTAACTACATTTTGTACACCTCCTCTTTCACGTATGTCAAATATTTTTTTCTTATTCCCCTTTTCACCTTAATAGAAATCATTTATGATTTACAAATACAGTTCAGTGAAAGATTATTTTACAATGATTTATTACTTCTATATATTAGCATGCTCTGTCTTCCTCGGGATCCGGTCATATAGAAAATCATCCGTACAAGGAACCTCCCCGGTAAGATTTCTATATAGAAAATCTACCCCCTCCCGAAATTTTCAACATCGAAAATACTATTTAGGAAACATTCCATTTGTTTTTCTATATAGAAAGTATTCTCCTTTGATAGAAAATGCTCCCCCGGAAATGTGTCTGTATAGAAAACATTTCTCCTCAATCCGGAAAATATTTCTGAATTTGTTCACAGATTATTTCTAAATATACTAATACTGTCTATTTAAAAATATGCTCAATGTATAAAGTCATGTTAGGCGATTTGAATCTATAAGAAACGTTCATACTTATTTTTAAACAAATATAACATTTCCCGGGGATATCTTCTGTGTGGGAAAAGTTTTCTGTACAAGGTTACAATTTTTGAAATAAAAACACATTAAGTAAGGCACTAAAATTGTGATTTTATACTTTTTCAGTCGTGCAATAACATTTATCAATATCTATGATTGTATGGGATGAATAAAGGAAAAAATAATAGTTGTTACAGACATTTTGTATGGTTTTTTTTTATTTCAAAACCATTTACGAGAGTAAAGCTTGGGTTTTTCTGCAGTTGGTGGCACCGAACCCTAATCGTGAATTCAATATTTTTTTCAATACACTTTTTTCAATATAACAACGGAGACAGTTTTTCAATATATCAGAGGAGACAGTTTTTCAATATAACAGGGGTCATCGTTATTTTTGTTATTGTAAAGTACGTTTATTTATTTTTACAAAATGGCCAGGGTTGAAGATTTGTTCATATAACAGAAACCAATTGTTCCAAGTTTTCGGCCGGACGATCAATTTTTAAAACAAATTGAAGAAAGATCTGAATGAAGCATGAAGTTTGTTGTGAAGTACCCGTAATACGTGGTTCGTCTAGATCAACATAAGGTATTACAATTTTAGTTTTGGATGTTAGTAAATGTGAATGAAGGCGCCTGAACTACGTATATATATCTACATATTTCTACACTCCACTCGACAATAAACTTATGTTATAAATAGATATCCAGTGTGTAGCACCAAGCAGCCATGTTTCTGGGATATATAGTTCATTTCGTGTATGTTTACATTGGGATCTCACGGTAAATAAATACATTATCCTGTACTACCATGAAAAATAACCTTAAAACCTGAAATTAGCATTACACAATAAGTGTAATTGAAATACCATTCAAACCAAAATATCCCGACAGAAACAATTTGTACAACATACACTGTTTTTAACATATCTTTTTACGTCGTGTTTGTCTATGTCTACATCTGGTTTTTAAATTTACTAGTGTTTATACATTGCATTGTTACTTTAAGATTTCTTTTTGCTATACTGTTACACTGCTGATGTGATACCATTTTCATCATCTTCGTATTCACATGCCATAGTTTCATTCTTCATTTCTGAAGATGGTTGAATTTTGTCCCATTCATTTTCACATTCTGGCGGCATATTTCCATTTTGACATTCAACAGAAGTAGAAACAGGTATAGAATTTGATTTGTCTTCATAATATCCTGTTTCTGCATTATATACATCACTATTATGCGAATTTGAGTTGTTCATACCGGAATCTATTGGTGCAATAGGGACACTGGAATTGTCTATGCCCTTATCCTCCGGTGGAAGATAATTATCTTCGTACTGGTCCTCTGTTTCCTGATGCGTACTTTCAGAACTGTAATCATTTGGTGGGGGCGGCGGTGGTGGTAGATAAGAGTTATCTTCAATTGCATTGAACTCGTCAATGGTGTCGCCATTTCCAGTAAATTCTTGGGGGTAGTTTCTTGGGTCATCGTCATCCTCGAGTTCATTTCCATTTCCATAGTACGGAATATCATCCTCGTTGTTGACAGATGACGGTCCTGTATCGATCTCCACGGGAATCATTGATGGAACAGGGTCATTTTCTACAAGTTCTGTTGCTTGTTTATCTCTTTGGGGTTCCTCTTCAATTGGTTTTTCAAATACTTCGTCGATACAAGATTGGTCTATTGTTGTTGCAGTCTTGTCGTCCGGAACATCCATTTCTGTCACGTGTTCGTCTTGATTTTGTGTAGTAAGTGGGTCACATTTATCCCTATCCATCAAATGCTTACTATCCTGATTAGATATCGGTGGTGGTGGTGGTGGTACTAAATCTCCCGAATCATCTTCCTCTGGTGGGTCCTGCACCAAGTCAATGTACGTGTGTTCTAATGGATCAACCAATTTCTCAGTTTCATTGGATTCAACTTTTGCTGCTGTTGTGAGTGTGTCTTGAGTACAATTCGATTCAACGACACTGTTACTTTGATCTAGACTTTCCTCTTGGAAATCTATTAACTCAGTTTCTTTCGAATTTTCTGAATGTGTTTTTATAGTTTCTGCCTGGATAACATCACTGATACTTTGTTCAGCTAACGGGGAACAGTCATGACCACGTGATTCGATTTCTACTTCCGTCATTGTTTCAGTTTGCTCGGATTTTTCTCCGATAAATGTTGAAGACTCATTTACGATATCATTTGAAATATTGGTATCAGTCGAATCAGCACAACCTTCATTCGAAAAAGTTGAAACGTCAGCGGTATTCGTTTCATCAGGAATAACAGGCACTGTATCTATAATCCCGATGTTTTCCGAATCCTCGTTTTTGTCTTCACTAGCCACTTCATGGTTAGAACCTGCCGAAACGGCAGTTATATCTGCTGAACCTTTTTGAATTTCCAAATTAATTTCTGTTTTCGATTTATTTTCATTCTCCGGTACCACATCAGGGTTTTCTTCATCTCCTTTTTCAATTGAAATTAAAGTCCGTTTATAAATGGGATGTTTCCTATGACGATAGATCAATACAGCAATTTTAATGATAAAACATACAAAACATAACCCTGCTGTTGCTATGACGATTATATTATATCGATTCCATTCTATCTCTTCTATTGATTGCTGCAGGAGCAGTTTCGCGACCAATCCTCCTGACGCTGCCAGTGGTGGCACGTACATGAAAATGGTATATCTCGTGAAGAGATCGAAACAGAATACGTCAAGCCAAAACCATAACAGTAGTATGAATATAAATGCACCTAAAATACCAACACAAACTATTTCCATATCCACTTGCGCCTCATAAATGATAACAATCCCTAAATTAAGCAGCATTGCAATCGTTGCCCATCCTGCGTAGAAACTGAGCCCATTGTGTACCAGTATTCGCACGAGCCAAGGTTCCCTATTACAGTCTTGATGATACAGTTCAGTAAGGTTGTTGGTCAACCCACGAAATGAATAAAACAGACTTATATAGAGGGTGAACGGTACCACCGCAATTATTATCATAGCTGCCACAATATACTCTCGATCCCAAAGGAAAGTCCACAAAATGACGGCAAGGTTGTTGACTATGAAAAGAATATACACAACAGGCCGCGTAAGGGAAAGTTGATAGATACTAGTCCCAGAACTTGTCTTCCGGCAAAGAGAGGAAATTCCGTATATTATAAAGGCGGCCTCAAACACGTATATGACGAACCAAATGAAGAACACAGGACTTGGTGGTGTTATCATTATTTCATACTTTTTCCCCTGATCCCCCGTACTGTTTTTGAATATACCTAAAACAGAAAATGGAGAAAATCAGAAAACAATGAATCTGAAAATGCTTTATTATACTGTCATTTTCGTGTATATTTTCAGACAAAAAGTATACTGAATAATATGACGTTACGACCGTCTGGCTTTTGAATGTACATTTGTATAATTTATAAGATATAAGCTGGCGGGATGGAGTTTTATGAATCATTTATTGACTTGGACGAGATCTGATTTAAGGTAACAAAGCAGAATGATATTACAATTACACTGGCAAAAGGAATCGCCAAATTGTCATCATATTGGCATATTGGCATTCAGTGAGGAATAAACATTTTAACGTTTGTAAGTTTGTTAGAACCGATAAAGGCGAAAAAATGAAAAATTTGCTCCGCCCCGCCAAGTTATGTTACTACATTATTCTATAAAAACAGCATATATCTAGTGTATAGCATTAATAACAAATTTGTGACTTGAAAATACGATAGATCTGTATAATTCATGTATTTCAACTGTAGAAACATAGAAACTCTGAATGAAGAAAGCAAATACAAAATGTATAGGAAGACATGATGATGAACAAATCAATATTTCAACATAAAACATATAAGCAGTATAATTCAATTTTGCTACATCTTTCTTTACGCTTTATTAAAGCTGTAAACTTTATTGTATTATAATTTGTAACTTGCTGTATAATAGAATATATATATATATATATATATATATATATATATATATATATATATATATATATATATATATATATATATATATATATATATATATATATATAATTACAGAAGATGATGAAATGGAAATTCCATGTATATGAGAAAGCTATTTCATCATATAACAGAAATGTCATGTACATAATTAGTTCCAGTGAGAACCTAACGCATGAACTGGATTATACATTTCATAAAATCTTATTCTCGCAGCGTATAATTGGTTCTTAATTGAAAAAAACTTTAACAGACATTATAAAACTAAATGCACGATACCAAAAATATTGACGAATGTTTATTATTTACGCATCTTTATTATATTAAATCCGATTTTAAAAGTCTGAAGAAAACTCATACGCTATAAATAACTACAAATTGACGGGGAAAGGAATAGCCTTTTCATTCAACTGAAATTATACTAGTATTGTCAGATCTCCCATTTCCAATCCAATTTCCCTCAATATGTCTCTCAACTAACATCACAACATTTACCTAATTCTTGTCCGTACACTCTGTTTAAAACAACAATAGCCATCATCATGGCGAAGACCAAACATGTTGTCAATATCAACAAAATGCGCCGTGCACTGTGCCCCGCCATTTTCTGATTATCTGAAAATAGAAAAAGGAAATCTCACTGCAAATTTGAAGAGTTAGATTACATAAAACTGTAAGACGTCCGTAATAGTGTTGCCCTATAACCTAAAATTGCCATGGTAACGTGCACTTTGCTTTAAGTTTAAGTGTGGGAGAAGATATATAGTTTTGTTTGTTTTTGTTTGAGTTTTCTGCCATACACAAACAGGAAAATGAAGCGATGCAGTTCTTGATATCACTTTCCGCGTGCTGCGTTCTACTGAGGTAACAAACAGGACAAGAAAAAGATTTTTTCTAGTATAATCGACCAAGTTTTAGTCATCTTTCATTAAGTATGCGGATTGTGTTTTAATTGAGTCCGAATCTGACAGATGATCGGTAGCAAATGGCTAATTAAATAAATGAACGAATGAATCTCTCTCTCTCTATCTCTCTGTTTGACAAATTTATCATAAAATATTTTAAAGATGATTAAATGTATAAATAATAAGTTGAGGTACAAAATTAACGAAAAGTGAATTGATTATATGAATTTAGCTATTTGTCTAACTCGATGCGTTTTAACATTTAAACATGATATAAATGCATGTGTAAGAACGAAACCTCTCTCAATCTCTCAGTTTCACATTACTTTTGAGTTAGTACAGAATACGCAATAATTAAAAGATTACATCTTGAACTAGAAATTAAACAGTGTTATCCGAGTCAATACCTCTCGTGGCTCTTATCAAATTAAAACCTATTTCGTGAACTTTCATCTTATTTATGTCGGGCGTGTGTGGTTTATGAATCATATCTTATTGGTATCAAAGCTTCAACATGTTCTAGTAGTTATTGTAATGATGATATTGCGAGTCGGTGCGCTCAACGTAGAAGTTATCTGCTGGCAGCCAAGATAATTTAACGGATACTCAGCGAGGTTTATAGTCGTTAGAATCATAATCAATAGAATATCTACTCCATAAAAAATACAAGATACATATGTCATATTTTAATTCTTGAATTTACTTATCAACATCAACAAAATTAACGCATTCAACCTAACACGTTTTAGCTGCCACCCCGGGAACTTAAGATTGTTAAAATGACAAATACCCGATGGTTTCAGACAGATGTGTCATGTATGGTCAAATATGTTTTGCGTGAACTTATGTTTTTTTGTAAATACTTGATGAGATGAACATAACTACATCCAATTAAAATTATATTGATAACCAGGAAACCTATTAAAGTTTAAACTTAATTCTTTTTACAAACATTAACAAACAAGTCATGTCAACTTATATAAATGTCACTCGTTTCCACTCATGTTGGCGTAAAGGCTCCTTGCTGTGGGGGAGAATCCGGAGTAGCCGAAGAAAACCCGAAGTGACCTCCATACCATCTCACATACTCCCTTGCCCTATCCAATGGTCGAACCCGACCGGGTCGCCATGGTGAGAAGCTTAACACTGCGGTAATAGGATCCCCGGGACCCTTTTGTTCAACAAGCTTTTTACTGTACCGAGAGTGAGTAGCTCGCTATGTATATATATTCGCTATATTCACGTTGTTAATCCATTAGTGAATCAAAGAAAGGGTGAACATGTCTTTAATCAAATATCACTGGTTACCTTGGAGAACCTGATGATATTTCTATTTTGTACTTCATGCGTCAGGAAAAACAAACTGTGCAAATTACAACCCGTGAAATTATACCACTATACACTTTAATTCATATGTAAAGCATCTAGATGGATAGCTTTTTTCCACTCGTATTTTTATATCAATTCAGCAAATAAAATAGAAGCATTTTACGATAGAAAAGAATATAAAATGAAACCCTATAGTGTGACTTTCAACAACAAGAATCTATAAGTCATTAAGAACACATTTTACCAACTCTCCTCTCGCATAATGTACCAGTCAAAGATCTAATTGATTAGTCTACCAGTCCTAGAGAGATGTATCTGTTTGCATGTTCGAACTTGTACATTATCCAGTTTTTACATGGGATTAGAAAGGTTAATATATACGCTTAATTATTTGTACCAGCATTTTGCAAATTGAAATGATGTCTTTTGGAAGAAATTACATATTTTCCATTTTAAACTTAGCCAAGAAAATGGCTTACCTGAAAATCACATTGATTGTACTTATCCGTTTATTAGCAATATTTTGTCTGGGACAGGCAATTTATGAAGTTACACGTTTAATACTGTGCTTCCTTTCTTTTGTACATAAGATAAACTTATTCCTGGCCAAAAGAAAATGGGATGTGATTGCGTAATACTGTTATGTCAAGTTCGGGGAAAAGCTCAAGATCCGTGAAAATATCAAGCTTTTTTATATACAACAGTCTCACCGTAATTTCCTATCAAATTTAAATGTATTTTTCACCATATAATAAATAATACTTCAAAGATCCTTTGGTTATATGGATGTAATTTTTTATTTGTTCCGATATGTCAGGGCGTGTTCAACATATGAACATTTCATATACAGATGTAAACTACTTTCTGACAAATTATTGGCACAGGGATATCGAAAACCGCGTTTGATGTCAACGTTCCACAAATGTTATGGTCGGTATAATAGTCTTGTTTGCGATTACTCTGTTTCACTAAGTGAAATGTTGAGTTGCCTTTTCGTTGGCGGTTGTTGAGACGTCTGTACCAATTATGACGAGGATTCGTTCCTCGCGTATTTCAATTGTTCTTGACTGTGGACTCACGGCGGGTGTGACAGGGGATGCTTACTCCTCCATGGCACCTGATCTTACCTCTTGGTTTCCAGACGTCCGTGTTTGTCAACTTTTACCAGATTTGTATCTATATCCTGGACATCCTTAAGATTTATACTTTGGTATCTGAGATATTTTATATAATTTGTTTTTTTTTTAAATTTGACTATGTAAACAGAAAGTAGAAATCAGACGTTACAATTTTATTTACACATTTAAGGAACTTTAATCACAAAAAATTAACTTGATATTTGAATAAACGTTTTTTTTGAATTTTTAATCAAGAAAAAAATCAGAATCAAAATATATAATCAAACTGTATTTGATTCTTTTTAACGGTGAAACTCTATTTAAATGCAATAGGAAATGACTTCACAATATTTTTTATGAAATATATCGTAAAAAATAATGGTGACCGAATACTTTTGGCAAATCTCTGTACACAAACTCTAAGAATCGCCTTATCCGTCTCAGAAAACTGATAAAAATAACTCTGATAATTTTAATGAGACGGAAGCCTCCATGGTGTTCGGTATATCGATAGAAAAGTCGTATCATTAAGTCGTCTGACAAAGTAAAGTATAGCGCTATGATCATAATCATTATAACTGCCAATGAACGACCAGAGTACCTGTAGATAAATGATTATAATCAACTCAAAACATCTTCAGACATCTGCAAGCAAACGAAGGTTTGATACGGCTTTTTATCAGCTTTGGAAAATTGTAACTAAAAATGCGAGATGTTGAAATAAGTCGAGAGACATGCTTGTTTAATGGTTAATATAATCAGTACTCTTTTTAAGGGTGGGTAGATGGAAGTTGGAATATCTGCAAATTTGAAAGTCTCTATACAGATATAATTCAACTTTGTTGTATGGGGATAATCTATTAAGCCAGGACCATTTTGGGGTTTGCGTTTCGATGAGAGAGAGAGAGAGAGAGAGAGAGAGAGAGAGAGAGAGAGAGAGAGAGAGAGAGAGAGAGAGAGAGAGAGAGAGAGAGAGAGAGAGAGAGCTCTCTTCAAATCATTTGGGCCCTTTTAAGACTTTGTATCGAATTTGTCTTTTCTCTGTAACATCCCACAATTGGGAGTGTTGCCATTTGACCAAATCGACACAGTGGTATACTAATTAACAATGAAGGAAATCAGACGTGAAGATTTTTACACGGATAGCAGATTCATTGCTGTTTCATGTCATTATCTTAGTCGGTAGTTTACGCACCGTCGGATATAAAAGTCATCCTCAATACTTTCTAAGTTGTAAGTTTTATAACACTTTTTGATTTGATGGATAATTATTACGTCGAAGCTAATACAACATAACATATGACTCCTCATATGGACAGATGGAAACTGAGAAACGAAGTGAAAATCAAAGGAAATGAGATAAGACAAATTATCGTATATATGTATATATATCAAGTACAACTAGTAAAAGTAGAAAAAATCGAAATAATGGTTTTGATAAACACAGCTAATGCCCCTTTACACTTGGTCATCCTACAGCTGTTAATGTAAAATGTCAATTTTCTCTTTTTCTCTTTTTTCGGTCCAAAGTATTACTGTCCGCGCGGCTCACTTGGGAAATCGGAAAATCTTCGATATTTCGAATTCAACGAAATCATACTATATAATGATGGCTTCAGTGGCTGAAATTAGTTGTCTAATAATAAAGATGCGATCTTCAATTATTATGTATTCAAATGAATAACTGAGAATGATTAAAATTAGTAGGGTTGGACGTTCGAAGTGTTAAAATAATGTCGTCCCCTATGGAGGGAATTCGTGCGTGTATGGACGGTTCCAATTTTTAACAGGTACACAATGTACTATAGATTGCAAAAGCAGTCTCAACAGGCTTCTTGGATGAAAAACGTGAAGATAACGAAATAAGTTAAATTATATATAAATCATGTTTAAAATGATGGACGACTTCTTTTAAACACGAAGTGTGAGTGATGAATAATGTATAATTGTTGACTGGGTCTGAGGCCAACAGCAATTTTGTTGGCACCCGAGGTCTTTACTTTTGTCCGACGCGAAGCGGAGGACAATAGTCAAGAGCGAGGGTGAAAACAAAATTGCTGTTGCCCGGAGACTCAGTAAATGATTGTTCTGTTATGTGAAACATGTTTAAATAAGTTTATCGTAAATGTCCTGATGAAATTGTTCAAACATTCGTCGCAGTACACTAGCAAATCGTCTTGAGATGTACCACTATTTGCTAAATGATCTCCAAGGATATTCACAACGACCTTTATAATATTTGTGGTTTTACTGTCACGGTCGTTTTGAATTTGTTTATTAAAGTATTAATTGTACAATAACAAATAAATGTTATACACAAGCATATAAAACTAATATTCCTACGCATATACAGATAGTGAGGCTGAGTTAATCAACTGAAATAATTTTCGAGTTCTTATGTAATCCGGTATTGGATCCGGATTTTTCCTTGCGCCGCTTCAACTTTGTTATGCTTAGCGATTTCCGGTTTGCGTCTTTGTGTTGATAAAGAAATAAAATGTTTGATTTCATACAATACATCAAAATGTCACAATATTTCATTTCTGGTGTAGAGTTCAGACGTTAACCTTAATTTGTTTTACATAAATGGACTAGTGACAATAATCTGACATCTGACTTTCAGATATAACTGCGTTTTATTTCTTGATCGACGCAAGGACACATACCGGAAATCACTAAGCATAACAAAGCTGAATCGACGAATGAAAAATCTGGATCCAAATACGGACTACGTGAGAACTCGAAAATGATCTATTGAAAAAGTGTGAATCCCGGATTTCTCAAACAATTTTCACAAAATATATAGGAATTTAAGAATTTTTATGCCAGTGCATATATGCTTTTCGTTATTGTATATCAGTCTAAGTCGTAAAAAAGAGAGAAAGATATTTGAAAAAATACAGTTAATGCCCCTTTAAGTTTACACTTATTGTAAAAAATTCCTACTGTGGTAGTGATGGGCATGGACCTGGTAAGAATGTACCACATTTATTTATGTCATGACGATAGATATTTCCATTAACGTTTATCTACTGGAAACGAAATTAATGTTTAAAATGTTAGAAGACAATATTTCAATGAAAAAAATATAAAATAATATGGCAAGTGAGGTTAAGGTGTAAGAAAGTTTATTATGTTTGAGTAGAGCAAATGGGATTAATTCATGTACCCCTTGACACCCGATAACCTTTGTGCGGGACTATTGTTTCTATTAGTGGTTCAATGACGTTGACAGACGATATACCGCGGAAACGTCATTTCAGCGGGAAGATTACATAGAGTTACGTTCGATCACCATTGGAGATACTAGTACCGCACAAACGTCATCGGTTATCACGTGGTACATGAATTAGACCCATTGTGATGAATGGAATGGTGTGTTATATATAGTGTTTAAATACGTTGTAAGAAAGTTTGTAAGAAAGACGAATTGGTTTGAAAAAAAAATACATCAAAAGTGGAAAGAATGATTTGTAAGTAAGTGTATATAAATGTCTGCTAGGATTAATGCTTTATATAAATAATAAGTGAAGTACCAATAGAAGGAGAGATTTTAAGAAAACAAAGCAAGACTGAAGAGAGTGACTACAGAGAACAGAGGGTTACATATAACAGATAGATGGAAGAACTAGATGAATGGATATTAGTATTAGAAATCTTTATACAACAATCGGTAAATAAAAACTTTATACTGCCAGTCTTCCTAATAATCAGATGTATCAGCAGCAACAACAACAACCACAGTGGTAACACTATTAAGACTTCACAATTCTTTCATAGGAAAAATAAATTCAGAGTGGGATCAAAATCTTAAAAATTTCATGTCTTGATACAAAGGTAAACTTGAACTAGATTTTAAACTAAGATAAATCTTCAGCGTTATGGCAGGGAATTGGCTCAAGTCCTAGTTATGCCAATGTAGCACCCTGTAGTGGTACTCATGTCACTCAACTGACCTCATAATTTTATCTTGCGTTTTGTACCTTAGGGTATATTTGTTATTGTAGATTTTTGTGAAAACTTTGATGGATTTAAAACAACTTCAGCGGTTATCATCATTTATTTTACCTCAGTACCTGCCAGGAATTACATAGAACAGGTGTCAAAATCTTATCTTTCAAAAGTTGTTCGAAAGAGGGTTTCGCTATAAATTACGCCGAGAGTCTCATATTTCTTGATTACTTGTCTAACAATTTTAACGATAGGCAATACAATTTTGGTTTTTGGATTATTCATATGACATCATATCTTTCTAGCGGATCGATGATTTTTTCATGTGTTGAAATTTTACATCAAAATGGATATTTGTGACCATAACTCCCTCTACAGTCAATTATAGGATTTAACCAAGTTTACTCTTTCTCATAATGATGTACAGAGAAAATACCGCTATTTAACTTAAACAAGGTTGTGTAAACAGAAATTTAAACTCGAAAACCTATTGTTGATATAAAATTAAATAATTATTATTACTAAAAAGGTATTAATTTCTTTAGACAGAACGATAAATTTCTTTTATTTTGCGATCGGGCTTTTTCAAGAATTCAAATATCATGTTTAAAATTGTGTGTATAGATCTATAAACATTTGTCCACATATACAACAAAATTGTGCGGCTATTGAAATACGTTTCACAAATGTTACAAAACTCTGTATATATACTACTAATTATGTTAATGCTTGTCCTAGATTCTTCCTGAGGCCTCATATTATCTGAACTCTGACTATGACGCGTCTCCGGATCGATCAATACAATACTGTCAATTAATTTAATTTTACAAAATTGTTTTTATTGTAAATACGCGAATTCAGATTTCAATCGAATATTTGCACATGTATAACGAGTTTTAATTATGAATCTTTGTTCATGTGTTTTATTGTAAAAAAAAAACCCACAAATGTTAAAGTATTAATCAAAGAATGTCCCTGATACAATAAAGGTCACGTAGGTGAAAATTGGATACACGGGACTCTGAAAATCCAGGGGTGGAATCATGTGTCATGGAGGAGTAAACATCTTATGTTAACCGGTCACACCCGTACGTGAATCCACACTTAAATTCAAATGAAATATTTGAGGAATGAATCCTCGTCAGAAGACGATTCAACAACCACCACCGTACAGGCAATCAAATATTTCACTCAATGAAACACTATTATTCCCAACGAGTTCATCATGCCGACCGTGAAATTTGTGAAATGTTGGCACTAAACGCGATTCCTAATATCGTTGTGACTACTTATCTGTAAGTAATTTTGCCTCTGTATATGAAATGTTCATATGTTCAGAAAATTCTGGCATATTGGATCATCTGCGAAATATAAACACCATATGCAGTAGAAAAGAGGATATATCTACTTAAATGTGGAAAGTTGACAATAGGAAAGCCAAAATGATCACCTTTGTGGTATATTTTGGTGGTTAATTTCCCGTCTGTATAGATAGCAGGTAAAATGTGCAACTACACGTATGTATTAGGTTATGTCATATCTTTAATTTCTAGCTCATATATTACAAAGCTGACGTGTGTTTTTACAAAACTTTTAGCATGCAAAGCATTAAAAGAGGCAATCTTTTTATGAAAATCTTAATTCTGAAACTACGAATAAATATATTCCCTTAATATAGAGTCACACAAGAAAGATAAATACCATTGCCTATAAACATGTTCAAACTCGTGTAAAATCATGCATTCGCGAATATGCGAATATGAAAAGATGAGTACGCGAAATAATATTATCGCAAAATATAAATGATTTGATATATGTTACTGTATTGGGCTGTCGGTTTTAGGTTATAAACATTTGATCAGTAATTTCATAATTGATTTAAGTAGAAAATTAATATATTTTCAAATGAAAAGATGGCTTTCCATAGGAAGTATTTTGCGAGAGTTTTCCCCCTTTTGTGGCCATAGTGAAGGTATTCTAGACATCTTTGATTTAAGTAAGTTTGAGACCAAATTGAAGTCAACGCTAAAAATTGGTTTATTAAGAGATACCGAAAGTCCAATTTAGCAAATCATGTCAAACTGCTATGCATAATTAAAAAAATCATTTTTACCGCGACACGCTAAAACTACATGTCAATGTTTTTTCGTATGTTTTTGTAGAACTAGTAAAACCAATAAAATCTTAACGATGGACTACTATTGACAGAAATAATTCACAAAATATTCACAATGTTCAAAAGAAAGGGGAGACAATATATCTTATATATGCAATGTAATATTTCCAAATACATTAGGAAACATATTATACAGATTATATTTATTGATCATCAAATTTTATTAATTGTGTTCAATATCTTTATTAAACAAATTATGTAGCTTTATAAAGAATATACATGCAATAATCATTCGTTTACGTGTATTTATTCACGAATTAACTTTTTTCTAATGGATTAGAACAGTCGATTATAGCAATGGGGTTGTAAGGGTTAACATTAGTAGACTAGTCTTAATTGAAGTTCTGGTGTAGTTCATGGTCATATGCAATATATTTTCAATAAGGGGCGTAAAGCTCTGTTTCGCAGATTTTTAAATTGGAGTTTTAAACGACTATAGAGTTATCTATTATCATATTAAATTCAATAAAAATACTGAAATATTCTGGAAATTTAACACCTAGTAAATATTTTGATTTTTGTTCTATTTGTATATATCTCGTTTGACTCATGTTATACTATAACTTTCCTTTCTCATACTTGAACTGTGAAAACATGTAGGATAACACACATTAATCTTCAGGAAATTGGAATTTATAAATAATTTTTTTCTCCAAAAACTTGTACTTCTCTTGTGAACTGGGTTACAGTAAGAATTAAAACATCACGCATAACTCTAAATTTCGTTTTTCATCTACAGAACATGGCATTAACTCTGAGATGCCCTCTAAACTCAACAGTATCAAAAGGCTATCATCTAAAAATCCGTTTTAATTTTTACATTGGGTGCAGGTGCATGTTAAAAAGCATGTTTTATATACCAGCGACGCGTAACGTATCTCTTAACAAAAGTGTGGATACTTTAGAAGGGGCCAATGCAATTAAAATGATGGCAATTTACAGGTAATTTTATATATTTATATATATATGTATTAAAATTAATTTTTACACAAATGAAATGAATTCCCACATTAAATTTCAAAAAACGGAATTGTCCCCTCTTCCGGCCCCCGACATGCTCTTGATATCCAGTTGTGTTTTGAACTTCTGTCAATCAACAGAATCGTTAAGTTTTGTAATCCACAACAAAATAACCCAGAATTTGCATAATTGTATGGTAAATACAAAAGAATTGAGTTATGAACTAACTACAAACTACTCAATGGTATATAATCATTTGACCAATATTGTGAAAATATTTACAAATTCAGAATAAATAGCGTAGATAAATAGAACTAACCTGTTTGCAAATATTGAGACCATCTGCTTCAAATCGACTCCTCAGCCTCTTATCTTCAATTCTAAATATATCTTCTGGGAGAACCGATACAGAGTAAACTGAGCCCGATTATAAAATTACATTCTGTCAATTTTCACTGCACTGATGGATTGCGTTTCTGCGTTCCTGTTGTCTATACCAAATTGATTCAAATGTATTGTGGGTATTTGATAGTTTCTTTGTTTCTTATATTGCTTCTTTAACTTCCATCATTATGTTTTAAAAATTCTTTTTGTGACTTGTTTTAATTGTTTATCATCATAATTATTTCAATACGCCCGTGTTATTTGCCATTTAAAGTATTGAAAGAAACTGATAAAAGTAAACGAAATGACATTAGAAGAGAGAACATGGATCGCTTTTTGCAATTAATTGATATGTTCCGTCAACGTCAGAGGTAACGATTGAAGAAAAAATACTGAAACACGGGTGATTATGTTGATTGGAATAATTCCATTAACGATTGTATTAAAGATATGGATCTGAAGTGTGAAAATGTTGTCGAACACACACACACACACACACACACACACACACACACACACACACACATTCTGGTCAGTTTTGCTGGAATACTATATATTTACAAATGCACATCTATGATTGTAGATACATGTATAGGTCTCATTAATGGAATGTTCCATTCGCACAAAAAATCACAAGGTCGGAGATTGCTAAAATGGATATCTGCGCGATCCCCATTAACACGTCCATCATATGAATGAAAGTGGTTTTAATCTAATGACTAATGATATGTCAAGATTTGTGGTCAGATGTCCAGGAAACATAAGCAGCAACTGCCCATGATGTACAGATTTCGTTTGTGATTATTTGTACCGATAAAATGATGAATTGCATCAGTAAATGAGTAATCGTATGGAAATTAAGTATGTTAATCAGAGATATTTTTGTGATCTAGACTAGATAGTCAAGACGCTCTTTCAATTACAAAAATGGAGATATTTCGCCCCACAAAGTTCTGTGTAAATGAAATGCATATTGAGTGAATAATGTGCACAGTAGTAGTAGTAGTAGTAGTAGCAGTAGCAGCAGCAGTAGTAGTAGTAGTAGTAGTAGTAGTAGTGGTAGTAGTAGAAGTAGTAGTAGTAGTAGTAGTAGTAGTAGTAGTAGTAGTAGTAGTAGTAGTCATAAATGCTTTATATATGGAAATTTTCGTTCCCGTTTGTTTTTCGCCCTTAGAGGTCGAATTTAAAATGAAACCATAAAATTTTAAGTTGAATCATTCAAACTCGGATATACATGCCATTCCTGAGACTATGGTGATTTAAGGCGAGTTGAAAACAGGGTGAATATGTTTTGTGTGAGAAAAGGGTGAAAATAACCAGGGTTGAAAAATCGCATGTACATGTATATATTACATTGTCTAACTGTCAAGTGATGAGCAAGATATCAAAATCAGTATTTAACAAAATTTGAATTGGAATATTAAATATATTGTTTCATAACTGAAATGTAGAGATATTTGTACTAAGTATTATATTTGATATTTTATTTGAATTTACATATGGATTCGCGGTGGTGAGCATGGTTACTTTTCCACGGCACCTGATCTCTACATTTACATATTGGCTTATACAGGTGGATTTCCAGGCATTCTGTTATCTGTACGTTTTACATTGACGGTCTTCAGAAACAAATATCAAAGTGGAATTAAAAAATTGTCTATCTCGAATTTGACAAAGTAAGGATTAAATTAACTATATCGTTGTCGAGCAGCTACTGAAATCTATTTCTTGACCTAATCCAAAACCATGATCTTACATAATCGCAGCGACTTCACTTTCACTTTATTTCAGCGTCTCGTGAAATTCCCATAGAACTCGAATATTCCAGACAACATTCATTTTGTTTCTGTAATGAAAGTCAAGGGTAAACTCTTGGGATTCCAATTACTTTCATTCTTGCTTAGCTGTTTATTCGAGATGCAGAGAAGAATTACAGACACACTTGATAAATCATATTGTAAATTCACACCAGGTCAGGACTCTCTCTGTTTCACAGATGTTTCCATCTGTCGTGATTGGGGTTTATCTTCGTAAAGGCACTGAAAGCTGGCGCAGTTTCTGAGATAAAAAAAATTTATTGTCATTTTGAAACAATCAGTGAGTAATATATACTGAGTAAATTGCACAATGTGATGGATTATCGTCTTTAAATAATTCTATTATTTCAATTTATGCATTTACAACTTTCTGTAAAACTCATTGAATCAGCTGCATTATTCAAGTCGTAATGCCATCGCGTGAACGTGTGTGTGTTATTTGCAAATTTATTAATTTTAAAATGATCAATATTGAATAAAATACTAAAAATTCACGTTTGTCAAATTTAGTTATGACAATTCGTGATTAGTAAAGTTCTGTGGCTGTTTCTTTTCGTAACATCTGACCCGTCGCTAATGACACTTAATGAATAAAGGAGTTGATCTTGTGATGTCAATTAATCCTGGGGATTCTACACATATGGAAGCAGATTAATCGCTGTAATTTAACGATTGTAATCAGCGTAGTACATGCTGTTCAAGATAACAATTATTTTCATGACTGTTTCTGATATGTAAATTATATAACACAAACAGCGGATATAATCTGATGGATAATTTCTACATCGCAACTAATACGACCAGCGATATATATAACTTTAAAGCTGATAGGACATGCACATGATGTATAGGAAGGCATGGCTTGATTTTTTCACAATATATTCAAATCAATGCAACACATAAAAAACATATTAAAACGTTTCATTGGTGTCCATTTGTTTGTTTTATTTTACCTCACATTCAAAATTTTTTTAGTTACATGTGGAAGAGATAACCCGGTTACAATGTACCCAAGAGGAAACCATCGCAAGTAAAATGGCAAACTTTCTCACAAAATCAGCTTAGGTTCCAGCACGGCTCGAACCTGTTTTGACTAGACGTTAGTTTTGAGCGCCATGTTCAAACCACTCGATCAAGGAGGAAGGCCCCTTCATGTAAATAACAAATGATACAAGGATGTATGGAAAACAACACACTGTAGATAGTTAATATGGTTATATAGCAATAAACAAAATTACAGTGAAACTTGTATATGAAGACTCCCTTAGGGACACAGTAAAACCTATCTTTATAGTGAGGTGGTCTTTATATAAAGGTTGATTTGTACACAAATGATACTATTTGGAATAGGAAAAAAATGGTATTTATGACCAGGTTGTCTTTATACACAGGTGGTCGCTAAACTCAGGTACAACTTTATTACTTTAGTATTAAAATCAAATTTCCCCCAATTTCACGAAAGTGAAAAAGATTTGTATATATTTGAAGGAAATTATTTTAGCTTTGGCAACACTTTACGAAATGGTGTTCAAATTGAAACAAGAATTAAAATGAAATTCTATCTACCGCAATCAAGAAAAGGAGTTCATTTTGAACTAAATGACTGTGAGGCCATACATACAAACATAGATAAAACAGCATCTTATCAACTTCTGTATCAATAAGACATTTAATGTTTCTTAAGCCTCACGTTTCAAATCCGCTGGTGTTATACTGCCAATATTGAAGAACGGAACAAGTTGCAATTTTTGTGTCTATCATTTTGTTCTACACTCTACCCTTCACTAGAAACTTCATGCTCTGAACAATAACAATTTATATAAAAAAGATATATCTATATAGTATTTTAGCACGGATTGTAAGTTTGATACTCCATCTTTAGCTGGTGATATTTCTATATACATTGTACGTGAAAACCCCACAGCAGAGCGTAAAACAATCAGCGATAAAATGTAAAGTTAAAAATGTTTCTGTAACATATAGATTTTCTATAACTGAGTTAGATCGCCTTGTACTTGTCGTTTATCAGTCAAAGATTCTGACAGAATATATCAACCGTTGTTTACGTTTGACCTTTAATTAGCTGACGCTGATGCTGATTTGATTAAAACGACCTACAACAGGTGCCCCTTCGTGTACCTACATCAATTTAATTATATATGACTACTAGTATGATTCCGCCTGTAAGGATATTTTGAAGACATTAATTAATACTTCTTTTTCCTAAAAAAAATAAACACTGGCTTGAAACTGTGAAACATAATATTTTATGGCCGAGGAATGCAAATATTAATTTTAAAGTTCGGAGAAAGTTCTAAAGAATCTGTTTTGGAAAAATAATAGTAACTGAAAGTTGTAGAGAAAACCAAATCACTTTGTTGTAGGAAATAATGTAATAATCACCTACTGAGAAGGCTGGACTATACAAAATATTTCCTTGTCTGCAATTATTATACTTGATACGAGTCTAATTCGGAGAGGAAAAGTACACATATCATCACATGGCAAAATCTAATTAAAGAAAAAAAATAAATGAAAATGAGATATGAAAATATTCTCAGGTAATTAGATAAAAAAATGCATACTCTCAGGAAATTTCTAAATATCTACCATCACCCAATATCAATTTCTTATGGCAATGAATTACATGTATTCTATGTTTTCATTTCACAGCTTATACGTTATGCCAGGGCATGTTCCTCTTAAGAATGTTTTATTCTTAGAACCAAACGACTCGCCAATAAACTACTTACACAAGGTTACGTTGTTGAACGTTTGAAATGGTCACTACGGAAGTTTTATGGTCGATACGGATCCTGTTAAACAATATGAAGTCCCCTTCTCAGGAATGCTGGATAATATTCCGGAACATGACCATATACAGTAACTCCCTTTCGCCTATCATATCTATATCTAATTACTGATTACATTTTTCACTTACCTTGACCTTTTCATCAAACTCGAGAGGTTTCCATGTAGCATTTGCGACGGATTTGGCATGCTGGCAGAGGACGCTAACTCTTCTGGACACCTGGTCCCGTTTGGAATTGTTCTTCATGTTGAGACCATTTGTATGTCTGATTTGCCGTGTTCTAATGGACTTGGAGTTTCGATTATCCGTTGGTACTTCTTCCTTTTTTTACTTTTTCTCTGGCGGAACTTATTCATACCTAGATCCTCGTGTTTTTGTTTGTTTGTATGTTTACTGTTGTTAAACGTCCCACTCAAGAATCTTTCTGTATTGACTTTCACTCATATGAAAACGTCACCAAATGCCGGTGAAGAGCTTCAGATTTTGGCCTATGCTCGGCATTTATGACCATTGAGCAGTGAGGGTTCCTGGACGTGCCGACACCTACTGTGACACGATACCTCGGTTGTTACTGTCTCATCCGAAGGACAGGAAACCAATCTGCCGGCTGGACTCGAACTCACGACCTGAATATCAAGAGTCGAGCGCGCTACCGTCTGAGCCAGACCGGTTCCTCGTGTTTTTCTATTTAGCGTTGATTTAACCCCTTCCTGTTTTTAAATACCTGTTTTCAAAACATATTTGGAAATTCGTAAGATATATCGCGATTTAATTTGTCAAAACAAAGTCGTAATTTAAAAAAAAATCAATTCTAATTTCAGTTTGTTGTAGTACATTTTATTTAAAATAACGAATTTTTCGAATTCTTTTTGATAGATTGTTCCATTGCCAATTTAAATCTACACGAAAAAGTTCAGAATTGGTCATGATAATACAGACAATGCTTCAATAAATTAAATTTCGCATCATGACTTTTTAATTCTAATATTTGTAATATCTATATAATATACAGTCATTTTATTAGATGCGTGCATATCCAGTCAGTGGTGTATCTAGCCAAATATTATGAGTATCAAAAATAGGCTAGGGCTCTGAGAGTCGCTTTGAGATCCCCAGAATGTCTTACTACAGCTCTGGTAGGTGCACGGAGGGGGAGAAGCTATAGCAATTCCAGTTTTGGTCACAAAAAGAAGAAAAGGATTCAGCAATTAGAGCGGAAAAAGAGGAACATTATAGTAGACCGATAGAATGTTCACGTTTACTTCACAGTACCAATGCTACTCACCAAACCAATTGATATAAAATGCAGTGGAACCTCGCCTAAAGACAACCTCGCCTAGGAGACCGCCTCACATTTAAGACCGCAAATATCAAGTCACTTGAATATGTCTTAATAGATATTTGTGAAAAAAAGATCCATACATACACACACACACATACATACATACATATATATATATATATATATATATATATATATATATGTGTGTGTGTGTGTGTGTGTGTGTGTGTGTGTGTGTGTGTGTGTGTGTGTGTGTGTGTGTGTGTGTGTGTGTGTGTGTGTGTGTGTGTGTGTGTGTGTGTGTGTGTGTGTGTGTGTGAGTATGTATCACTGATATCAAAGTGTGAATGGGAAGGAGGTCCATAAGAGAGTATACAAATAAAGCCAGTATTGGACTATAACAAAACTCTGGGGAAAAGGAAAAGTGATATCGGTGCCCTGGAAAGAGTAAGCAAACCTTGCCGACATCCGACAATAGTCTGGAACCAACTTCACTGAACAAAACAAATTAGGATTAACAAATCGTATTAACCCTTTTTAACTGAACATTTTATAGTCATTTTCAGTTGAAACGTTGGCCACATATCGGTATACAAAAATAAATGAATAAATAAATAAAATAAAATAAATAATTAAATCATCGAGTAGCTGATAGTAGTGTTTAATATCAGTAGATCTAATACATACAGCGTCAGGATTTAAAAAAAATCTTTTTCTTAAATATTTAATTTGGATTTGCCAAGATCTGATTTTCATATATTTTTCACTAATAAATTTTATAGTGTATATAATACTGACACTCTCAACTTATTTTTCATTCAGTTAATCATTTACTAGATATGTTTTAAAGTATAGAAAGACAGTATTGAAGGTTCTCCACTTAGTGTCATAAATTGTATGAAATTCTGACAGTAAATAAATCTAAAAAAAATAGTTTGAAAACCGATAAATTTGCCTCGAAAATATATTTTGGTAACTTATTTTTGCCGGGTGTTTTAATTTATATAATATCTAAAAGAAATCACTCAAAATAAGTCTTATATCTTCATTCTTGTCAATACATCGTCCGTTTGATTATTCTAATTTCTGTTAGACCTAGTCATATACAGATAACTCTTCAAGCAATGTGATCATTGCAAGATGCAGAGTTTTTCCCCTTTTGATTCTCAAGAGGTCGCTCTCTCTTTTCGACATATTTCCGGTAACAGCAAGCATGATTGGGTCTGGTGGAGGAATAATCGTTTTAAGTAAGTAATTTTATACGCTTTTCGTGTTAAAATTTTCCGTTTTTTTCGAGTTATTTGTATTCCTTAACCTTTTCATTTCTTTCAGACCAAAACACCAAGCGTGATTTTGGGAAAAAAGTCCAGCATGGGAACATTGCAGCCGGCAAGGTAAGAAAACATGTACGCACATGGTCGTCGCCATGGCTGTTTACACAGAAAGAAGCTTCCAGAATATGATCATAATATTCATATTCTATAAGACTTTGTGTGTCAATAGTTTTATAGATTTATTAAAACATCAATTAAAATACACGTGATGAAGAAACGACATAAAATTACGTTCGACAAAGCAGTGTATTTATTTTTATTGAGAATGGTGAAAAATGGGGGGGGGGTGCTCAAATTTCTTGTGAGCTATAAACATGTCGAATGGCTATGCCAAGACTAATATTGTAGCAGGGAATGTTTTGCGAAAAAAAAATTGCCAGAGAAAATGAGCCATATGCTGATTTGTGAAAAGTGTTGAAATGGAAATTTAAAGAAATGAGAGTGAGATTATAATAAATTTTATTCATAATTATAGCCAAAATTCTGCAAAGCATAAGATCAAACTTTGATGTTTGATTCTTTATTCCTTGAAATATGTAACTGTATAGGTGAAATGATCCTGGTGTGAAATGAAAGATTTTCTTAAATTCTTATAAAAAAATCTTAAATTTCATCAAATTTGTATTCTAGTATTGAAATCAAAATAAGAAAAAATGCTTACCAACTAATCCGTTACTGAAAATATTGGTGAGGGCACATCAAACAAAATAATTTTGTATTGATGGTCTTCCTGATACTGTAAATCTGGTTATGTTTTCAAGAATTTTATTTATGCGTAATTTTGTGAGAGCCCTAACTTGATTTTGTAAAACTAATTTATATATATGGTGGAATTGGAATGAATCCTCAACAGTACAAGTAATGTATGTTAATGTACCATAATCAATGGTGTTCCTGATAAGTTAAATATGTAAACATTAATGTAAAAGATTTCTAGGCTGTCCATGAATTTATATCAACCAGGTCATTCTTAAAAGCACATAGATTTGCTGAAAAACATAATTAACCCTACGCAAATAACCATTTTGGCACAGAGTAGGTATGGAGGGAATTTTCTTTTTTACCAAAATTTATACCTGAGGGTTGATTACATTTTTTTTATATGTCATTATCAGCAGTGAGCTTCATCAGATTTTTTTGTATTATTTCTATTTGCAGGCCATTGCCGATATAATAAGAACATGTCTTGGACCAAGATCAATGTTGAAGGTAAAGATGCTCCATGATTGTTTATATTTGTTTTCATTAGAAATGACTTTTTTAATTCATTTATTATGTAGTAGGAAATCGGTATCTCCCAAAATATTATCTGTAACAAAATCTTTTCTACTTGTAGTTTGTTGATAGGTAACATAATCTTTATGATTAAGTTTGTTTATATTTGATAGTCAGTTATCATGTTTGTAAATATCTTCTGTAAAGGTAAAATATTTCAAATAGATACTACAAAACCTGTCTTGAGAGACCATCATCATGAAAGACAATATTCGGAAAGCTACTAGGTTAAATAACCCTTTGAATTAAATGTAATTCCAAACTACCGACTTGGAAGAACAAATTTTCACATTGAAGGATCCATCAAGACAGGTCCCAGAGTTTTTTTGTTGTGAAATGAAAAAAAATATGAAAGTTAAAATCAGCTATGCTTGTACTCTACAGGATGATAGTTAAATCTTGGATGATTCTTTATTACTTCTTACCTGTACTAATTACATTCTACTTGTTTTCAGATGTTGATGGACCCTATGGGTGGCATCGTCATGACCAATGATGGAAACGCCATCCTTAGAGAGGTAGTTCACAGAGGAATTATTTTTATATTTTTTTAACTATTTCCATTTTGAGATAGAATTACAGGATTAAATTTATGAACCAAATAATTCTGACCAAATTTGGTATAAGCCCTGTTTGAATTGACAAATTTATCTTCTTTGTGTATCAATATTGACAATTAGCCATGCACTCTCTTTATTACGTCAATTCAGTGACTGTGTAGTGACATAATGTTTCCTGTCAGAAAGTTGTTCATTCGATGGGCATAGCTAACTCACAAAATTGAGTATATGGTATATACAGCAACTTATCAACTAATGAATTGCTTGAGATTAATCCAGCGCTCTACAATGCGACCAAATCACTCGCAAATGCGACCATTTTTTAGATTTTGGCGAGTGTTTATTCTCATTCAGTCGCCACATTGCGACCAGTTTTTCCCCCGAACCGGAAATCAAAAGTTTGTCCGTTTTCACTGTGAAATTACATTATCGAAATCATGGTCGGTTATGCGCTTTACAGCAACCAATTTGGTTATTCAGTTTCGATAAACTAGAGCATCTAACGCACGTGGATTACTGTATAAAACCACGTTGTATTGCTCTCATGTTTTCGACTTGAAATTTTCCTAACACACACAATGACATTTTTTTTCTCGGTCGATTTCAACAGAAGCATCATAAGACACTACTAAGTTTAAACGATCTTGGTTAAAGGAATACTGGAACAGAGTTATGGCTAGTATTCGACTAGGCCGAACTTTCTGCCCCGATTTCGATTTTAATTTCAGCGATTTTTAAGTGGTAAAATCGGGGCAGAAAGTTCGGCCTAGTGTGTGACGAGGAGGACAAGCAGACCACAACCTAATTCCTTTGGGGATTATCTTGGCCGATTTATCGTGGTGGAACACAATAAAACGACAGCGACAGAATCCCCAAAGGGATTAACCACAGTCGGAACTGGAAATTTTATCTGTAAATTAAAGTCGAGAGTCAAACACCCGATTGTCGGACAAACGCCTATAAATTGAAGAACTGTATAGGTGTTTGTCTGACGATCCGGTCACGGGTGTTGGACTCTAGATTTTAACTTACGGACAAAATTTACAATTCTTGTGGGCAGTCTCCTTTTTGTAAATTCTGTCGAAAAGAAACTGGAGCTAAAAATTTAAAAACAAAGTTTAAGGTTGCCTCAATATTAGAGCAACAAATATGAAAAATATAGGCATATAAACACTCCTGGATTGATAAAAAAATGCACAAAAAGGTCAACATGCAGTTAATAACCTTGTTTTATATGGATTGAAACAATAAAATGTTACATAAACTTAGGAAATTAATATTTTATTTCATTTCTATATTTTCATCCAGTGGATTTTTTTTAAGAACACACACACATATATATATATATATATATATCTTGGCGAGTAAAAGTTCCTGGCTTGCTAGTAAAATTTCTGGTTCGCTGGCCAAATGAAGAGTGAATTTTTTTAGTGTTGTAGAGCCCTGTAATCAAATCTATTAAAATGCATATTTACTACATTTTTTATGTCTGTAAATCCTCTAACCCCTTTTCACTTTAACCACATAAAAGGTATTGTCCAAGGTTTTTCCAGTGATGTACTAATTTTTATTATAAAATGTACTTTCTCGTTTCTCAGAACTTTTAAATAGATTTAATACCGTATTTTACGGCCTATAGGTCGATATTTTTTTTCTGCAATGTTGTGACCTCGACCTATTCGCCGTATCGACTTATCTTTAAAAAAAATAGTGAAATATTTAACTTGTATCTGCAATTCCTCATTTTAACATCGTAATTCAAAATTTTCCATGGGATAATCTAGGGGCCTACTCCAAACACGCATTTGTATTTACACTTAATAGGACTATTAAATGTGACCTCGTGTGTGCGTAATGCACTGTGTTCATAATCAAGTGACAAAATAATGATCTTTCAAGTTACAATATCATTGAGATTCAAGACTGTGTCAGAAACTGCGTGATAAAAATACATCGTGATAAAAATACATCGTTTACATTATATTTATACCGGACAGTTTATACTTTTGAATGATTCCCTTATCTCGGCACCCCACTGTGAAGTTGAAGTCTTCATTCAGACTTTCAGGACACTACAAGCTGTGTTCACTGGAACGTGACCTTCAACTGATAAGGATCCCGCGGCAGTCTTTGAAGTTGGGAAAGTTTAGGAAAAGGTGTTACATAAATTAATTGACACTAAACCTTGAGTATTTAATTGTTTGACAATTGCAGTAGCATAATAATTTAGGTCAATGTAAGGATAAGACAAGGATTGAGGTCGCTTGTGTAAAAGGCATAAAGAATTTAATGATGATTTGACAGGTAACATAATGGCGATGCTTGTATACATAATCAGTACACACGAGTAATATAAGTGATGTTAAATATATATATATGATGCAACTTATATGCTTTTTAATCACTCCTATTTAATACTGTGCCGTAAAATAGGCCGATCACTCTGATTATTTAATAGGCTACCATCGTGTTAGCACCAGTAATTAAACATAAACGATGCAATTTCTGTGTTCTCCCATTCATGTTTCCATCTTTGCCGACATCGACCTATCCTCTGTTTCGACCTATCTAATACTTAAGCCTGGATTTTTGCCAAAAATCGGCCATTCGACCTATCCCCCATATCGACTTATAGGCCATAAAATACGGTAATTGTTGTTCTGTTTGGCTGTTGGTTTTTGGCATTATCGGTTGTCGTGTAATATTAGTTATCTCAAGTTGTCGTGAAAATTATATAAATTTGAATTCATAATCACACATATCCTCACTATTGATATTAAGAGTTAGAAGCAGAACATGCCAGAAAGTAGAACCACAGAATAATTTAAGTATTCATATGATCAATGTTGAATTATTTGATTTTGTTTTAGATCAATGTACAGCATCCGGCTGCTAAATCAATGATTGAGGTGGCTCGTACACAAGATGAAGAAGTTGGTGATGGAACCACATCTGTCATTATACTTGGTACGTAACATATAACTGAGCTGTAACTATTATTTGTCCGAGATGTAACTTATTTGTCTGAGATGTAACTTATTTGTCTCAGCAGAAACACTTCACTGTCTGTTCTCATACACTTTACAATCTGAACTGCTATTGCAACACTTTAGACTTCACTATCAGAGATGTCATACTGCACTGTCTGAGCTTTTATACAGCGCTGTCTGAGCTGTAGTCTCTGAATTGTTGCATTAGACTGTCTAACATCTTACACTTCACTTTCTGAGCTGCACTGTCTGAGCTGTTACACTTCATTGTCAGAGTTATTCACATTTCACTGTCTAAGCTGTAACACTTGATAAGTTGTAACACTAGACTATCTGACCTCTTACACTGCTCAGTCTGAGCTGTTTCCCTTCACTATCTGAGCTGTTACATTTGACTGTAAGCTGTTGCCCTAGACTGTCTAAACTCTTTCACTTTACTTTCTGAGCTGTCACATTTGACTGTGTAAGTTGTTACTCTACACTTTCTGACCTCTTACACTGCTCAGTCTGAGCTGTTTCCCTTCACTATCTGAGCTGTAACACAACACTGTCTGATCTGTATTTACTTCACTATCTGAGTTGTTACACTTGACTGTTTAAGCTGTAACACCATACTGTCTCAGGGATCTCCATGACCTGTTTTATGATGGGGCTGCGCCATCGTTAAATTTTCTTGGGTCATTGTTAAATTGTCTGCGCCATCGTTAAATTTCCAAGCGCCATCGTTAAATCAACAATCGCCATCCTAATACACAATGTACTGTAATGTAGCCTAAACAAACTTGTTATTGTTTTCTGTGTTATTCACTTTCATACTAGTTTATTTATCAGTAATCTGGAAGAAATAATATACATGTGAATTAACGTCATGTGATATACAAACACAGCCCTGAAGCCAAAAACTGACAAAATTTGTCAACAATTTTCATGAAAATGCTGATGTTTGTATACAGTGCCACGAACAGCAACGATGTCTAACATAAGCAAATGTATCACCAAACATAAAATGTTGGTATTAATGCTGTAATAGACAGAAGAATAACAAACAATATTAACAGTATATTTAATAATTTACCACTGAAAATTATTTACCACATTAACCATGCAAAGTGTGTTCGCTCATATTTCATTTCCACCCAGTTAAATGAACAGACCAACACCAAACCTGAAAAATGAAAAGATTTACTAAAATTATTCATCCGTGCACAATCGCTTTTTTAAAAAAAAGGTCTATGAATTTTATTTGCATTTTAATTCTATGATTTAATTTATGTAAAAGTTTTTAAATTGAAATTATTTCAATGAAAGATACATATGCACAAAATTGACTGTTAATAAATTAATATTAGTGTTAATGTTAGTGTTCATGTTAATGTCGCGACTCATATTTTTTCGGCAACGGGTGCAGGTGGAGTTTGGGGGGTTTAAGTCGAGTCGTAGATTGCTCTATCGTTAAATTTTCATCCATGGAGATCCCTGCTGTCTGAGCTGTTACACTTCACTATCTGAGCTGTTAGTGTTACACTTCACTATTTGAGCTGTTACACTTCACTATCTGAGCTGTTACACTTCACTATCTGAGCTGTTACACTTCACTATCTGAGCTGTTACACTTCACTATCTGAGCTGTTACACTTCACTGTATAAGCTGTTACACTTCACTGTATAAGCTGTTACACTTCACTATGGGGGGCCTCCGTGGCCGAGTGGTTAGAGCATTGTGCTTTAAATCACAAGACCTCTCACCTCTGGTTTGAATCCTACTAGGGTCTTTTCGAATTAAGTGGGAAAGTTTGCCAGTTTTCTTGCGGAATATAGGTGGTCTTTACCCGGGTAACCGGGGTTTCTCCTCCACCAATAAAAACTGGACGCCATCATATGACTGAAAGATTGTTGAGTATGGCGTAAAACAAAAAAAAAATCAAACTATCTGAGCTGTTACACTTCACTGTCTGAGCTGTTACACTTCACTGTCTGAGCTGTTACACTTCACTATCTGAGCTTTTACACTTCACTATCTGAGCTGTTACACTTCACTATAAGCTGTTACACTTCACTATATGAGCTGTAACACTTCACTATATGAGCTGTTACACTTCACTATCTGAGCTGTTACACTTCACTATCTGAGCTTTTACACTTCACTATATAAGCTGTTACACTTCACTATCTGAGCTCTTACACTTCACTATCTGTTACACTTCACTATCTGAGCTCTTACACTTCACTATCTGAGCTCTTACACTTCACTATCTGTTACACTTCACTATTTGAGCTGTTACACTTCACTATCTGAGCTGTTACACTTCACTATCTGTTACACTTCACTATTTGAGCTGTTACACTTCACTATTTGAGCTGTTACACTTCACTATCTGAGCTGTTACACTTCACTATCTGAGCTGTTACACTTCACTTTCTGAGCTGTTACACTTCACTATCTGAGCTGTTACACTTCACTATCTGAGCTGTTACACTTCACTATCTGTTACACTTCACTATTTGAGCTGTTACACTTCACTATTTGAGCTGTTACACTTCACTGTCTGAGCTGTTACACTTCACTATCTGAACTGTTACACTATGTTTTTACTGGTAAAATTTAACAAATGACCATTGTTCTGTTTCCAGGCGGAGAAATGTTGTCTGTAGCAGAACCATTCCTGCAACAGCAGATGCACCCAACACTAATTATTAGTGCCTTCCGACAGGCATTGGAAGATCTGATAGAAATCCTTAGAGACAAAATCAGGTAATATATCTTAAACGTCACATCTACTTTTGATAGCAATCACGCCCTTCAGTAAACACTTAGTTTAGTTACATCATTCATAAGTTGTTTTGTTTCCATGTTTTTTTTGTGTGGTTTATATATAATTTTTCTGCCTTTTTCAGCGTTCCTGTGAATGTTTCCGATAAAGAGGAAATGATGAAAATTGTCAGAAGTTGTGTAGGAACAAAGTTTATAAGTAAATGGTAAGTTATTCCCCACTTAACTTCTTGTTGTTGTATTGTTGTTTAAGTTTCCACTCAGACTCCTTCTGAGACACTGGACCTCCGTTTTAACTGTCTCATCCAAAAGACATGAATCTGACCTGCTGCTGCTGAACTCGAACTCACGACCTCACTGCCCTCTTGAAAATGTAAGGCTGCAAATTATCAATTAATCTGTCTATTAAATCTTATAATGCTGCTCATTGTGAGTTACTCTACTGAATGAGGTTTGTATCTCAGCTCATTGTGAGTTTCTCTGCTGACTTAGGTTTGTAACTCTGCTCATTGTGAGTTACTTGGCCCACTGAGATTTGTAACTGCTCGTTTTGAGTTACTCTGCTGACTTAAGTTTGTAACTCTGCTTATTTTGAGTTACTGTGTTGACTTAGGTTTGTAACTCTGCTCATATTGAGTTACTCTACTGACTTAGGTTTGTAACTCTGCTCATTGAGTTACTCTACTGACTTAGGTTTGTAACTCTGCTCATTTTGAGTTACTCTGCTGACCTAGGTTTGTAACTCATTTGTGCTCATTTTGAGCCACTGTCCCATTTATATTGTAAATAAGCTCACTCTGGCTCATTGTTACAATGCTTGCCTTGAATGTGCTGAGAAAAAGTGGGTGTATGTTTCTCTGCCAAGCACCTAATCTGAGAGATGAAATTGGAGAGCCAGAGGTTTTGGGATTAGACCCTGAACAGAATTTCTTTATTATGCTACATGTGAATACTGTCTTTTGGAATTTGTTTTAGCACTTAGATTGTACTAATTGTATTTCTTTTTACTACATTTTCAGGTACTAACTGTATTTTTTTACTACATTTTCAGGTCAAATTTAGCTTGTCAAATTGCTTTAGATGCCACATCCACTGTAGCCCTGGAGGAGAATGGTAGAAGAGAAATTGATATCAAAAGATATGCAAAAGTGGAAAAGGTATGTTTAAACTTACTTTCATGTACAGCCTGCTGATGGATAGCATTCTCTCCTCCACCATTAAAGTCCAGCCACCATCATGTGATTGAAAATTGTTAAGTAGCATAACATCCCCCCTCCCCCGAAATAAAAAAGAAAAAAACAAAACAAAACAAAACAAACTAAAAACAAATGAGGATGCCCAAGGAACAAAGTAAATTTGTATAACCTATATTGAAGATACCACTTCTGACAAATTCAAATCATCTGTATTGAGGATCGAGTCAAAATAAGTGAAATTCAAAGTCTTCTTCTTTTCCTATGGGAAGCAGTTCATTTGTTTGTCTGTCTGTCTCTAATTCTGTCCCTCTTACATATTCAAGTTTAGAAATTTTTTGGGACAGGAGGCATTTGTGTTTCACAAACACATATTGTTTTATTATATTTTCATACCGATATTTTATTTTCTATTTTTCGTAAAATTTTAGAGTAAGTATAAATCATAAATAGAATTAAGAAATTCCAAACTTTTAATCTATACACCAATGAAGATTTTAGAGGGTCATAAATAGAATCAGTGTGCTTTTGTTTTCATTGTGTATTCACCAGGCTTTAAACTGTTTCTCTTTGCAGATTCCTGGAGGAACTATGGAGGATTCAAAAGTTCTCAGAGGTGTAATGATCAACAAAGATGTTGTCCATCCAAAGATGCGCAGGTTTGTGGATTTTGTCAGTGTAGATTTTTGTTGATGTTGTTGATATTATGTTTCTCAATTAGACCATGGCTTATTATTTCTTTGTCAGTTAGATGGATTTCCTTGCTGATGTAATGTTCATTTTGTGAACTGGGTCGTACTATGGCACATGTAAAACAACAGGAAGTGACTGTTCTTCCACCAGTAGTTTCACATAAGAATTTTAAAAATACTAGAATTTGATTTGAGGAACTGTGTCGTGAAAGGCATGGCAATCATGTCACATTAAAGAATCCTATTTACATTAGCACCAGCCCTTAGCATAGGTAAAAAATATATAGCACTTCAAAAATAGCTGATAACATCTTCATATGACAAACAAACTCAGTTTTACCATCAAATGTTTGATTATATCTGTTACCTAAAATTGTTTTCCATGGCTGAGTGGTAAATGTATATTTGGTAAATATCAAGTCTGGCTGGAGCCCAAGTTGACTATCAGATTCTCAGATCTCTAGTATCACACTTGCTAATTGCCAGTACATATATTGAGTTTTGACAACATGCTGCTGCCTCATTATTTGTTTATTTTGTGTGTGACAATAAATATGTAACTTTTCATCTATTTGTAGGAAAATAGAAAAACCTAGAATTCTTTTGCTTGACTGTAATCTGGAATATAAGAAAGGAGAGAGTCAGGTAAGAATACTCAATTTGTGCTCAAAAC
Source organism: Atrina japonica (assembly GCA_030159075.1). Classification (NCBI taxonomy): domain Eukaryota; kingdom Metazoa; phylum Mollusca; class Bivalvia; order Pterioida; family Pinnidae; genus Atrina; species Atrina japonica. The sequence goes on from BROG01000077.1 coordinate 885,067, forward strand.
ATTTCTTGTTCTTTTGCCAAACATCTTTCCTGTTCATGTACCTTACTTCTTTCCTGTTCTTGTACTCACATGTTTCCTGTTCTTGTACTATAGCATCTTCCTATTCTTATATTCATCATCTTTCCAGTTGTTGTACCCAACACCTTTCCAATTCTTATACCCAATACCTTTCCAGCTCATGTACTTGACACCTTGCCTGTTCTTGTACCCAATACCTTTCCAGTTCTTGTACCCAATACCTTTCCAGTTCTTGTACCCAATACCTTTCCAGTTCTAGTATCCAATACCTTTCCAGTTCTTGTACCCAATACCTTTCCAGTTCTTATACCCAATACCTTTCCAGCTCATGTACTTGACACCTTGCCTGTTCTTGTACCCAACATCTCTCCAGTTCTAGTATCCAATACTTTTCCAGTTCTAGTATGCAATACCTTTCCAGTTCTTATACCCAACACCTCTCCAGTTCTAGTATGCAATACCTTTCCAGTTCCCAACACAGTTCTACCCAACAGTTCTAGTATGCAATACCTTTCCAGTTCTTATACCCAACACCTCTCCAGTTCTAGTATGCAATACCTTTCCAGTTCTTATACCCAACACCTCTCCAGTTCTAGTACCCAATACCTTTCCAGTTCTTGTATGTACCCAATACCTTTCCAGTTCTTGTACCCAATACCTTTCCAGTTCTTGTACCCAACACCTCTCCAGTTCTAGTATCCAATACCTTTCCAGTTCTTGTACCCAACACCTCTCCAGTTCTAGTATGCAATACCTTTCCAGTTCTTGTACCCAATACCTTTCCAGTTCTTGTACCCAATACCTTTCCAGTTCTTATACCCAACACCTTACACGTTTCTTAAATAGCGACCAGGACCCAGTTGCACAGCAGCTTGTTAGATTTAACTTGAAGTTAACCAATGTTAAACCAATGGGTTAACTGTATGTTAAATTTAACATTGTGTTGTGCAACCTGGTCCTGGTTTTTATTTCATCATTTAATGCAGTCATGTTCAATTTATTTTAAAAGATGAGAGAATGAGAGATGAAGAAAAAATTTTTCAATTGTAAGATAAAACTTGTTCTATATGTAATATTCTCTAATTTACAGACAAATATAGAAATTACCAAAGAGGAAGATTTTGCGTAAGTATTTTTAAATTAATATTCTAGGTCAGATATACACTTTGATAATCTTTTATTATAAAAAAAAATGAAAAAGATGTAATCATAAATTACTTTCAATTTTTTCAACTTCTGTCCTTTATCCTTTTTTATGTTCATATGGATTTCAACTATGTATTGATTGTAAATGTAAGTTCATTTTCATCCTAGAAATTCCTCCTAAAATTTATCTAAGTTCTGCAATGCTTATTTGTACCCTATAAAGCTTTCAAAAAGACACACTTTCCTCTATTCACCTTTGCGATGTTTTTATCACTTTTATCTTCAGTGTAAAAAAAAATTATTGGTATTAAGAAATGTATAATGTATAACAATGCGTTCAGTATAATGTATACCTATGTATAACGTTGCGTTCAGTAAAATGTGATGAATGAATTTTTAAACAAGTTACAAGTCTAACTTTACTATGGCATTTTGTAATGATCTGTAAAGACTGTCAACTATATGTCTAGTAAATATGTCTGTGAATGATTTATAAAGCACATAGACATATTTATAAACATTTACTTTCAGTTGATATCTTCTTTTATATATGATTTCTGATTGCACTGAAAACATCTTGCACAATTTGCTGACATAGGAACTATTTTCTCTTTGAAGGAAAATTCTACAGATTGAAGAGGAATACATACGTAAGATCTGTGATGAGGTCATAGCTGTCAAACCAGATCTTATCATTACAGAGAAGGGTGTGTCTGACCTAGCACAGCACTTCCTTGTTAAAGCCAACATCAGTTGTATACGTCGTGTCAGGAAGTCGGACAATAATCGTATTGCCAGGTAGGGATGTTATAAATGTTGTTTTATTTTATAATTCGCTCTGCTCAAACAAACAGGAATTATTTATCATCTAAACACAACACTTTAGTGGGATATGCCTCTTGCTTTACAAATCAACTCAGCATTTATTGAGAATCAAGTATGTAGAATAACACGACATTGATTAGATTTTTGTTTACTTAGTCATTGATCAAGTGGTAATATAATAAGTATAGCATAAGCATGAAATTATTCAGTCCATGCAAATCCTGAAATTACCACTGTCCAATCACTACAGTCTACATCAAACATATTTCTGTCATACTAATCAAACACTCCCACAGTTACTCGCTCTATAGTTGATAAACACACATCTTGTGATTCTGACTTTTAGTTTCTGTTAGAAAGACTTCCTTGCATATAAGGATTTAGAAACATTAAAGCAATTATGTATCAGAAGTATTTGTTAAATATTGTTGTAAACACTGCAGATTTCAAGCAGTAATCCAATGTAATTTAATCCTGACTGTGATATGAGTTACAGTTCATGACTACTTTGATTTCATTGTGTATGTTTAATGAAGATTTTGTTTTGGTGCAGTTTCTCCGTTACACTGTATGTTTTAAGATCTTGTATTGTGATTTGTAACTTGCTATTACATGTGATCTGATCTACCAACAGAGCATGTGGTGCCACTATTGTCAACAGAACAGATGAAATCCGTGAAGATGATGTTGGAACAGAGTGTGGAGAATTTTACATAGAGAAAATTGGAGATGAGTAAGTTCATGATTATCCAGAACAACTCAAAATGTTGGAAACTTATGAGCTGTCATTAACATTCAATTAGTATTGTAATTGTCACCACAGTTGTTTTGCCCATAAATTGAGGATAAACCCAAGCTTCTTACCTCAAATTTTAACCACGTTTGGTATGTTGCTTTATAGAAATTAGATTTAGGAAGAATTTGATTATGACCAAAATTTGTCAAGAGTTACAGGACTGTTTTCATGCATATTTACATTTTTTTTTTTATAAACTTTTATGGAACAATTATGCTAAATTTTTTTTTATTTCTATGATATGAGACTTATTATTAATTAAAATGGCAGTTCATGGAAAGTTTCAGTGGCAAAAAAGTAAGATACTGTAGATCTAAATGAAAAATTACTTGTCACTGGGGACGAGTACCCACTCCTAACTATTTGTCCCCAAGACATTTTCATCTATTCAGGACAAGTGGACTAGTGCATTTTTCTCACTAAGATTAGGTGAAGTTCCACAAATTATGACCAGTTTCTAGCTCACCTGAGCCAAAAGCTCAAGTACATATTCTTCTTAGTCGTCTTTCCACATTTGTAGATGGTTCTCAGGTGAGTAATTGAGGCCCTCTTGGGCCTTTTGTTTACACATATACCAATGTACAAAGTACATTGATTTTACTTTCACTTTTAGATACTTCACTTTCCTTGTGGAATGTAAAGATCCCAAGGCCTGTACGATAGTTCTACGAGGAGCCAGTAAGGACATATTGATGGAAGTTGAACGTAATTTACAGGATGCTATGAATGTAGCGAGGAATGTCATGTTGGAACCATATTTAGTTCCAGGAGGTGGTGCCGCTGAAATGGCTCTGTCACAGGTAAGTTGTGTTGTGGTCCTCATGCTATACTTTTCTAGGTCAGAGTTCAGGGTCATACAAACATGGCAATAGAAGTGGTTCCCCACATGGTAAACTTCATCATTTGTATTGAAATTTCAACTTTATGAATTTCTGTCTTTCTAAGCCAAGCAGATTTCAAAATTTGGAGATTAAGTGAAGTAGAGAATATTTGCAGACTTAAGTAAATTCATATCCTTTATGGTGCAATGCCGTAATTACTTAGGAAAAAGTGGCGGTTCCTGTACACTTTTTATTAACTCAAACTGGCCCCTGTAAAACAATGGACTTTCAATTCAAATCAGTGATGTAGGCTAGTCCAATTTTGTTTTGAGATGTGACAAATGAAATCTCTTGGATTTACAGTAAATCAGAATTTTTTACTTTTAATAAACTTCGGCCAAAATGTAAATGGCAATGTGTAATGGCATCAAAAGTAGTATTAAACTTTGGCCAAAGTGAATCAAAATGAGTAGTATGGTAACAAAATGAATTTACCTGTGACAGAAATATAAATTTAGATAATAACGACCAGCAACTAGATTATTTGTTGACAAAATTGTGATCCTGAAAAGCCTTGTTCTATACTTTTACTGGGTATGTCTCCTAACATACAGTGCAACATTACTTCACTACTGCTTTTAAAAATATGTATGATCATGAATTTGTACCTGTTCTCATGTTTTGATATTTACTAATTAAGACTTTTGTTTTTATTTCTTCAGGCCCTGAATGAGAAAGCAAGGAGCATAAAAGGTGTTGACCAGTGGCCGTACAGAGCAGTTAGTCGAGCTCTTGAAGTAATTCCCAGGACATTGATACAAAATTGTGGAGCAAGCACTATCAGAACATTGACAGCTCTGAGGGTATGTATATTTCAATGACTTTCACTTTCAAGATTGTCTTTGATGTAATGCCCTCAAGATCTTAGATGGTTTAGGGGGCACTGTATACAGGGTTATTTAAGCCCTGTTATTTTTGCCCTACAACACATGCAAATGGTTTGGTCTCGTTTTGAATTCTCACAGACTCGTTACAATTCCAGTTTACAATATGATTTTACATGTATTTCATTGTGAAGTTTTATTTAACAATAAATACTTGTGCATGTTTAATACATTACATTTTTTATTTCAAAACATTTTTGGGTGTCGTTTAAAATGCAATATATAATGGATACTCTGCAATTATTAAAATAAACAAATCTACCATTCTGAATTCCCAGTGTTGAATTTGCCTACTGATGACTTGGGCAAAAGAGGCAAAAATAAAATGGGGGCAAAAATTTTCTCTACAGTATTGTTATTTTCTCTATTTATTAATAAATTTAACCTTTGACCTATACTTGACATAGTTTTTGTGTCACCCACAAAGATGGATGGCACTTATAAATCACTTTTTAATATTTTGGGAAATATTCATATTTATAATAGAATCAAGAGACTTCTGATTATACACATGGATCTACCTTTTGATTATTGTGTGTTCTGGATGGATTGTTGTGTGTTCTGGATGGAGTTGGTAGAAAGCAACTCCTGTGCTTGTTGACTCATCAGTATTAATAGTTTGGCAATGCTGGGGGTATTTGTATTGAAGATACATTGTTTACACATCTTGTAGCATTTTAATTAATCAAATATCGAAAATGAAAGAAAAATCATGAATTTTTATAAAATCCACTTAAGATTTTTACTGCTCATGTCAAGATTTTTCAGTAGCGTTATTGTCTTCAGGTTTGATTCAGTTGATGCTTTTTTGTTACAGGCCAAGCATGCCACACCTAAAAACACATCCTGGGGTGTAGATGGCGAAACCGGAAAAATTGTAGATATGAAGGACTATGGTATCTGGGACCCATTTACTGTCAAAGTTCAGACATACAAAACTGCATTAGAAGTAAGTTCCTTACACATTTATGTCCCCAAGATAAAGAGTATTGAGGATATTGGTTTTTGGTTTGTCTGTCCAGTTGTCAGATCAAACATTCTTTAGTGATTCATATATAATGCCATGTTTTCGCATGTGTAAAATTCAGTTGTAGTGTAATTCCCTTCAACTTTTTTTATGTTAAGTGGAACTCCGTGAGTGTTGGACATTCATCTAATTTAGTAAATCTTATATCCAAAGTAAAATTTAAGGAAAAATAAATTGGAACATAACTTATAAATTTACTTTGTTTTGCAGACTGCTGTTCTTCTGTTACGTATAGACGACATTGTATCAGGAACCAAGAAACAAAGTGAGGCCGGAAGTGGGGGTGGGGCACCTGCAGGTGGAGCTCCAGCAGCTTCAGAGGGACCAGAAGCATAAGTTTGCTCAGGAACATCTATAATTAATCCCTTAAAAGACAATAAAACAACTTAGTTGCTGCAATGTTCACACATGGACATACACTGGCAATCTATTTATTTCAAGCGTTTAAAATTCAAATGTCTCCCCCGATTTTGTTCCTTAAGCTTCTTACTGTCTTATTCCTTTGTGCTCTATCAGAAGTTTTTTGATTTGTCAAATAAAAGGAAAAAATTGCAATCTGGCGTCAATACCTAAAAGTACCTAGCATTATTTATTCATTGATAAATTTTCTACAGAAGTTGTAAGTAACCTGACCTTTTTGTCAGTTGTACTGTAGATGTGGCCTATAAGTTTCTACATGCCTAATGTTTCTGATTGGTCAGCTACTGTATTTTGTAGTTATTTTCGTCATGGCTTACTACAAAATGTAAGTTTCAAGGTCCATTTCTGTGCTCTATGTCTGTACCTGCATTGATATTTGTATGAAGTACTTCACGTTCTGATGAGCAACTAATGAGCAATGAACAATTGATCCATTGTTAAATGCACCAAATGAGTCTATTAGATTCTGTCATGATGGTTGAAGTTGGTTCATTATGTCCCGTTTTTCATGAATCCATGTAAAATATACATAAGTGCTGTTGAGTGAGTGTGCATCTGTTTCAAAATTGCGCTGTTTATAATTTTGTCAATCATGCTGAATTTATACAAGTAAAACTTAACATTAAATCTTTACACCACCATTTTGTCTTTTGTTATTACTCAGAAGTCAAAGGCTCAGCTGACATTTTATAATTAATATTTGTCTTATGTTTTTATATTTTTCACATTTTCAACTTTGTCTTAAAAGTAAAAATGAAGTACCAATGAATAATTGAAACTCCAAGTCCATTTGGATTTACAAATGGTCTCAGCATGAAGAAACAGGTGTCCAGAAGGAGTCGGCGTCCCCTGTTAGCATGCCACACCCATTGCAAATGTTACATGGAAACGGGGGGGGGGGGGGAAAGGTTAGGATCGGTGAAAATGTTGTTAGTTCTTTTTAGATCTGATTGGCGAAAGAGAGTCACTGTATATGGCCGTGATCCAGAATACTATCTAACATTCCCTATGGCCATGAGAGGGGGACTTCATGTTGAATTTCGGCACATCTGTTTTAGCCTTTTTGATGAAAATTGTGTTTGATATGCTTAAAAACAATATTTTTGTTTGACAGACTAGGGCTGACATATTTCAGTCTTTTCTTTAGCTAGATCTACTTACTTTCATCCTTGTTTAATTGTAAAGGGATTTAAACAACACTTAACACACAAAATCAAGAAGTAGATAATTTCTTTCATACCCTGGGATAAGATCGAATCGGCAAAGCTGTGACAAATGTATTCTGCCGACTGACGATTTCTTCCTTATAAAAAGAGTTACATCTCAACCATTCAATAAATTGTCGAGATCTTGTAAGTCGTGTTTTCATTGGTCGACAGTACACGCCAACATTCACGTGTGACCCCATAGGTTGAAACTGATAATGTTTGCCAGTATACTGTTTATTTCTTTGTGTACAATGAAACCAGGTTTTGTCATTCACCAAATAAAAAGTTGTCCTCAACGTAAAACTGAAAAAAATTGTTAAATATAATTAAATTAGACGAGGCTTAATAAATTTGGAAAAGATAGAAAACAATATTTCTTTTTCTGTTGTTTCCTATTCTTATTTCTGATGAAAAACAAACAACTGTACGTGTCTATCAACTTATGTGTGAGCACGTGCACTTGTGTCCTATAATTCCCGATACTGACACCACATAATCAGCTTGTAGCGGCCGCATTAAAAACTCTGAAGTTTTCTCTGTTCATTATTACTACATTGCAGTGCTTTTTGAAAGTACATAATTTGAAGACGTCTGATATTAGAATATATAGCGTATCGACCGGTACCTGTATGAAATTATTTAATAAAACTGCATAACGGTTTCCTTTTTATGTCAAATCATGTAAGTGAGTTCACGTAATCAAAATCATGGAAGTGTTCACGTGATATATCTACTAGGGACATTGTGACGTTTCAAACAAAAAGTTTCTAGGACGGCGTGTGTTTGTTCTTTATTCTACTTGACAACTATCCTCATGTCGTCATGGCGCTACATGGCAAATTGAGGGAGTTGTTTATTATCCTGTTTATTGCGATAAACTTCAGCTTGATTCTGTATCATGCCTCCATGTACACACTGTGGTAAGTAGTTTTCATATTTACCTTTTTTCGATCGTTTTTGGTCTGTCGTCGTCCGTCGTTAAATTTAGTATTACACAGTCAGTTTACTTTTGATGAGCCAGTGGAACAATTCTAACCGAACTAGCGAACAAAAAGGTGTTAAGCTCTTTATAGCTTCAAAGGGGGTCTAAACTGGACAAAACTTGAAACATCTAAATAAATCCTCGATTTAAGTACAAGAAAACTCCATTTACGCATAATTGTGAACAGGTCATACATATTCTTTGTTAAATTAGTCTGATTAGAATAGAGGTTGGTGGTAATTAAATCAGTTACAGTAGCCTACTAGATCTACATCTGATATCAAAAGTATTTTGAGACTGCGGTTCTCTCTGGGTGCGTCATTATGTGATGTCTGTGCCTCTTAAGATTTTATTTATTTATTTATTTATTTGACCAGCATATATTGAAGGAGTAAAAACATAATATGTTCTTCGTTTAAGAGTACGGTAGCTCGTTCGTTTGTTTGTTTATTGTTGTTTAACGTCACACTCAAGAATCTTTCACTCATATGGAGACGTCACCAAATGCCGGTGAAGGGCTTCAAATTTTGGCCTATGCTCGGTTCTTACGGTCATTGAGCAGTGAGGGTTCTTTAACGTGCTGACACCTACTGTGACACGGGATCTCGGTTTTTACTGTCTCATCCGAAAGACAAGAAACCAAGCTGCCGCCGGCTGGATCAAACTCATGATCAAGAGTCGAGCGCGCTACCGACTGAGCCAGACCGGCTTACGGCAGCTCGTTGTTACATTAGAACAACTGTTTTATTTAGCGACCGCTTATCTAAAAGCGAATTTCTGACGATCACAATAAAAACCTTGTATGCGACATATCACTTTTTAAAGACACTGAATAGACCCTTTCACGATAACTGCGGTCCTGTAACTTTGCGTGGTAAAATGATACAGATTCCCGGAAATGACATCAAGAAACAATCATTTACTATAACTCTGTGTTTTTGCGGGTATCTTTATCATTTTGTAACTCAAAGTCACAGGACCGCTGTTTACATGAAAGGGCCTAGATATGCATTTACGAGTAAGCAAGTTCATATATAGGCCCTAAATGTTAACGTAACCAAAGTGATGGGATTGTTCGCGTGATGTACTCAGGTACATTGTGACGTTGAACACAAAGGCATCTATGACGTAGTGTGTTTGTAGTTTGTTCTTCTTGACAACTTTCCTAATGGCGCCGTATGGCAAATTGAGGGAGTTGTTTATTATTTTGTTTATTGCGATAAACTTTAGCTTGATTCTGTATCATGCCTCCATGTACACACTCTGGTAAGACATTTCTATTGTTTTTCCTTTCAAATAGATGATATCTTATTTGAAACTTTTAAAGTACCACAAATAATGAAAGTGGGCACATACTCTTAAAACTGTATCCTGACTGATCGGGATCTGGGGAAGCTTTCTGATTGCCGTGAATTAATTCTTATTCATATTTGATAACCGACTAGGTTGGCAGTCATATATAACAAAATAATAACGAATAGACATCAAAGAAATCCATTTGATCCAGATAATTTGGACGCTTCGAAATGGACATGGTATATCTCTGGTTGTCCGGGGATAAATGTTAGCTCCATCCTTTTATATCCGTTAATAACATAAGCAGTATAATCAGTTTTTTTTTCAGAGACTTCATCACGTGCACCAAAGATATTGAACTTCTATGAAAATAAGTTCTTATTTATAAAGTTAAATGTACTGTACCAACAAAATAAGTGCCTCAGTAAAAATAAGTTTGCTTTTTATTTTAATCTGTTGTTGTTTGTAGTGCGGAAAATCGGGACGTAGGCTTTTGGTTTACGAAAATCTGCTTTAAATAAGTCAAACCTTTTCTAGATATACCCCAATAAAACTTTACAGTAAAGGTTTTTGTTGAAGATAAAATATTGTCGTTTTCTGTCTTTCAGTGAGGAGCCAGAGGTGGATATTTTCACCAGGCTGTTGATTTGCCTTAATATAATTACTGAGCAAAAACAGTGCCCAACATTGGGATCAGCAGTATGGGTAATTTTATCTTTGTTACCTATCAAGTAACTAATATTTAAATTTTAATACCGGGCCTCAACAATAATTCACTAAATGCGATCTCTTGTTTTAAAATGTGTAATAAATCAGATTTATTCCATTATATTGAGATGTTGTCCATAGCAAAGGTTAAAGGTCATTGTTTTTCAAATCAAACCAGGGAATTCTGCATTTTAATTATATTTTGTGACATAGTGAAATTATAGATTTTTTTATTGCAGGGGAGAGTTGTGGGGAGTGGTTGTTGGAGTTATGCGTCCGTTGTATGGTCTTGGCATATTCTTCGTGGCAATTGTTTCTTGCTTGGGATATGGTTGGGAGACCAGTGTATAAGGTATGGGCAGGGAGGAGTGGGGGGGGGGGAATGGGGGGGGTAAGTGCGGGGGGTGGTGATGTGTAAGGGGGGAGGGGGGGGGGGGTGGGCGGTGATGGGGGGTGGGGTGTGGGGTTGGCGTTGGTATTTGGTGGGTGGTTGGGGGGGGTGTGGGTTGAGTGGGTGGTGGGGTTGGGGGTTGGGGGATTGTTTAGTTGGGGCGGGGGGGGGGGGGGGGGGGGGGGGAAGTTGAGTTGGGGGGGTGGGCTGGGTGTGCTTCTTATAGTTGGTGGTGGGGGGGGGGGACTGGATTGGGGTGGGGGGATGTGGGGGGGGGTTTGGTTGGGGGTTAGGGATAGGTTGTGTTTCAGTGAGGAGCCAGAGGTGGATATTTTCACCAGGCTGTTGATTTGCCTTAATATAATTACTGAGCAAAAACAGTGCCCAACATTGGGATCAGCAGTATGGGTAATTTTATCTTTGTTACTATCAAAGTACAAATATTTAATTTTAATACCGGCTCAACAAAATTCACTAAATGCATCTCTTGTTTTAAATGTGTAATAAACTGATTTATTCCATTATATTGCGACTGTTGTCCATAGCAAAGGTTAAAGTTCATTGTATTTCAATCAAACCAGGTGATTCTGCATTTTAAATAAATTTTGTGCCAATAGTGAAATTATGAATTTTTATTGCAGAGATTTGTTTTGGATTTGGTTAAGGAGTTATGCGTCCTTGTTGTCTTGGCAACTCTCGTGCAATTATCTGCTTGGATATGTAAGTATACCATTGAAAAAGGTATTTCTTTTGTGATTTCCTGGTAATCTTAATTTTGTGGTAGAATTTATATTTTTAAACCAAAAAAAATTAGAGTGTGCTGAACAAATACAAAGGAGAATTTTTTTATTGATTCATTATTTGATTCCCATAGAAACTTATTATCATAGTCTATCTGTAATATGTACGATGAAACAGATAAAGCAATTATTTTGTATAATAATAAATACGATATTTTATTGTTAATATGGTTTTTTTTTATTTCAGTGCGTAAACGGAGAGGTAGATCAAGTGTCGATGGTGCTGGAAAGTACACCTATCATTTGTAAGTACCAAATTCACCTTTTTTTTTATTAAATAAGTACATATATAATTTTTAATATTAAATACGAAATTAACCTATTTTGAAGTACGAAATTTTATCTATTTTGATGATGTAATTCTTTGACACCCAAGACGCCATATGCATTGAAATCTATCAGCAAAATAACACGTAACAAGGAAGCATCCATTAACTGTAAGGAAGCACACATTTTACTGTCCAATGTCCTTTCTTTTTTATATCTCATGAAGATTTACAAACAAATAAACGGAATCATGATTGGTTGTACATTGCTGTTTGTTTGAATGTTAATTTTTGATTTATAATTAATTAATTGAAATTATTAATTGAATGTATGTTTGCTCCATTTCTAGATGCAAGAACGCATATGCCCAGCGAGAAGTGTTGGTAAGACGCATTTCTGACACTGACGAGGCACTTTTCAAAACGGACCCACGAACCAAACGGTTCAAATGCGTCCTTTGGCATCCAGTTGATGAGGACGAGTTTTGAGCACGGCAGATGTCATACATATTGTTACTTATGTTGTTTTAGATTGTTTTAGGCCTCTCTCTTATCATTTATTGCATTCATGTTATCATCAAATTTTTGTTGTTGTTACTGTGTTATGTGTTCTTATTCTTTTTTCTTTGTGTTATTTCTGGGTTTTTTTTTTCATTTTTTTTTATTGTTTTTGTAACATATCTGGTTATTTTTTCTTCAAAGCTCTTTGCTTCTTAGAAACTTTGAAAGTTCTCTTTTCTCATATATTTTTTTCATTTTTATTTTGTTAGGTTTTATTAAGGTTTGTTGTGTTATATGAATGCAGCATGTCTTTATTTAAATATATTTATCTATTTATGGATTTTCGGAGTTTTTTTTTTTCCGTATATTCTCTGTTTGCAATAATCCGGTAGATGTGTTTATATTTGTCCTGTCTGATAGATCGTGTTGTTGTTTTGTAATCTTAGTAGCATCAGTAGAGGAGGGCATTTATCTTTGTAGCAAAACACATACACACACACACACACACACACACACACAAACACACACTAAATACATGTAAATAATAAAGATAAAATGTTAGAAAAATCACAAAAAGTAAGAAATATTTATTTTTACAAAAATATGGAGACATTTTTTCAAGTTTTAAACAATTTCATAATTTATAATTTTATAAATTTCCAAAAGTTATTATTATTTTCCTTATAGTGGATTTCTATTTTTACCTGCTTTTGTCATTCATATTTTTTTATTTTAAAATTAATTTTTGTAACATCGAGGTCCATAGTTACTAAATTTACTCAGTAGTCAAGCTCAAACTTTATTTTATCATTATGACTATACAAAAATATTTGTAAAACTTATGTACGTGTCTGAATATTACACATTGTTTACGATTTAATTCAAATTAAAAAAAATAATTCGGTCAAATTTATCATTTCTCACTTAAAAACAAAAAGGAAATACCTTGGGCATAGTACTCAAATCATTTTTGAAATTTCCGAAGTTTTCTTTAAATGAGCAATGCTTTTCGTTATTATTGAAAATTGTATGCAATAAATATATCACAGTGTCCTGTTGCCATATAAATTGTGTGTATTTTCATCCTAATGTAATATAAAGTACGTTGAGCTTGAGCAATGAGTAAATTTGCTGATTCGTGTGAAGTAAAGTAGATGAGGGTTCTATCTTTACAGCAAAAAAAAAAAAATAAAAATAAAAACAAAACAAAATTAAAAAATCAACAAAACATAAAAAATACAAAAACATAAAAAAATAGAAACAAAACAAAAAGTACAAAATTGGAGAATGTTAAAATAATTTTATAATTCTTCAAAACTTCAATTTTTACCTTCTTATACATCTTATTATTGTTCATGCAATTTTCTTTTTCTTTGTTTTTCTTGCTTTTGTCTCTCAGATCTTTTTGTTTTATTATTATTATTATTATCATCGTCTTAAATTATTATTATTATTATCAATATTTTTATTATCATTATTACTTAGTATTTTTACTTGAGATTATTTCAGAAAATTGCAGCGAAATGAAAAGATTATCATCTGAATTCAGTCTCTCATTGATCCTGATCATCCATTTGTTTGTGTTGGATATATACCGGTATACATGCATTATGTTCCGCCAGATGGTTTTGTATTATAAGATAGCATCGTCACCACTAGATTATTTTGGATGTACATTGTATCTAATTCTGTTCAACACTCCCTCCACATTACGAGTGTATTTTTGTGCTGTTTGATTATTTTTAATTCTCCGTGTTCTTATATATGTATTCAGAAATAATGAGAAGTACTGAGCATTCATACACACATGAACATTTCCTATCACTAAAGGTTTTAATTCGTGTTATTTTAATGTCTTTGTTTTACTTAATAATCTGAGCACTTTAGTGGATATATTTTTATAGAAAAGGTGCTTTTTCTGAATGCAATTAGTCGTTATCATTGATTGGATATAAAGTGGCTCTCTTGGTGGGGTTAAGGTTAGGTTAGAAAATGATGACATTGGCAAGAAGGAAGGCATTTGGTGGCAAATCGTTTGCGGGGTCATATTTTGAGAACCGACTTGCTCTTGTCACAGGTGAGGCAAATCAGATATGAAATAATGACATCATATCCAAAAATATATTTGTTTTTGTTAACAATGTATTTCATATTTGAAAGAAATTTATACTATATATATATATATATGAAGATAGATCATTTGTACGACGTCCGTATGTTTTAGTTTTTTATTTCTAATTCAAATGATAAAATCCAAAATGTAAGAAAACTAAAGTATAAAAGGCATTCTGAAACATATTTAAAGTTACACTTTTGTTTGATAGTTGATTTCCTCATTTCATAATTTTTGTTTCATATTGGTAAAGATTTTCTTTTTTAAAATATTGTCATTGTTCATTTAATAACCATGGAGCAAAAGTATTAATGCCTTGCTTTGTTAATTTTACATGTAAATTTTACATTGTATGTATTCATTTTATCTTTCCTATTATTCATTTTATTTATTCACTTATCATATAAGTTCCAATACGAATTGATATGTTGTTTAATTGGTCAAATTTTGGTTCACAATAATATTTCACTAAGGTTGTATGTTTGCCGTACAAAGCTCTGTGAACCCGAACCAATTTTTATCGGTTCATATTTTCACTTTCAGCGTTATTGGTCTCGGAAGAAATTTGCGGGTAAAACTCAAGTTTCCATGGTTATGTCATGTACACAGACTTTGAAATGTAAGAAACAGTGTACCAGGTGATGAATGTCATAGATATATCATTATGATAAAAAACAAATAATACCAGCAGACCAGAAACAGGACTATACATAAAGCATTTTGATAAAACATCACAGATGATCAGAGGCAGTACCTTCATTTAGAAGTTTTATAAATACAAATATTACTAACATTATGAAATATGCAAAGAACAACTCGATAAAAACAATGTAACATTATTAAAACTCCTCAGGTGCAATATCATTATACACTGTGCAATAGAATGTATCAAGTGAAAATAAATATAGAAAATTCATATACTTGTCTCTTTTGTCAATGAGAGATGTTCAATCTCATGATAGGAAATTAACTTACATGCAACAAAGGATCGTCGTTGATGAAAATTGACCATTTACTCCATGATTAGTTGAAGCTTTATCGAAGAGAATAATCTTAATATTTTGCTTGTCATGAGCTATGACCATCAAATGACAATTGTTTACATATGTATTTCTACCAATATAAAGTGGTAAATCTGGGTTCTGTCAAAATCCAAAACAATACTATTTTCAGAAAGTAGTGTGTAACAAGTACGGGTAAACCATTTTACTTTGCTCTGATTCCATGCATCCCCAAGTGTAAAGTTGTGCCGAAAACTACCACGTCATTAAAATTGCCATTATTTGATTTCTACTCTCTATATTCACTGATGAACAGTGTAAAGATTTGTCAATTTATCTTGGTAGAAATGTAGAGTATTGTTGTTTTAAAGTCGTTATACAGTGACTCGTCTGTGTCTTAAGCGGCACTGGGTTCATTTGCCGATACCGGGTCACGTGACGTAAAAAAACACTTTAAAATGACAATGGATGTGTTGCTCTTGAGCAAGTTGGCATAAAGAAATAGTATCATGTCTTCAACAATAAAATATTCCAATTAAAATTGTAACATTTCCATAGCAACAAACACTCAGGGGACCTATAACATTAACCTGAGTTGAAATATGTATGCAAGTAAAGACGGAAGGTTACACAATGTAAACTTAGATAATATTGTCAATTTTGATGAAAATGAAGTGGTTCCTAATACTCTCAGATGTTCTTCATGCTTTGAAATCGTAGAAAAAATGACAAGTCGTCAGAAACAGATGGCTTTTCAAAAGAAATTTTTATAAAAAAAGAAGAAGAATGCCACTGCATTTTAAAGTTTTCCACAGGGGCGGATCCAGGATTATTTGAGAGGGGGAATTGATCATTTTAATTATTACTAACATTACTAAATGCGAGTGCGTGCCTTCAGAGGCGAGGGGTCTGGGCCATTTTGAATTTTTCAAAGGGGGAGGGTTGCAACCTAAATCCGCCAATGTCACATGTGGGTGGCATAATTCCTTCATTAAAATTGGCCAAAAATGCATTTATCTTATATTTACAAATGGTGTCAGCGATTTGTTAGCTTTATATATCACCGATGGTGTGAGAATCAGGTATTGTACTAGTTCAGGACCTATTTACTGATAGACGTGACTTTATGACAAATTGTCTTGACTTTGATGTAAAATGGGGACTCCGGGGCAACCCATTCCTGGCCTCATTAAAAGTGGCTGCCTGGATAAATAGTGGAAAAAAACTGAGTTGAAACCCAACATGATAAACTGACATATTTTAATATTTATTCCGTTTAATCCAGAAATATAATGAAAATTCCTAAAATGAAGTAAACCTTACCTTTTATCATTACAGGTACGAGTATAATATAGGCTAAGTACAGTTTTATATGGTGGCTGATTTGTGCCATGTCGAGTTTTCGTTATTTCGGGGCGTTAAGACGACATAATGAAAAGACGACAAAATTATGGTGAAAAAAAACGATAAAATAACCCACAAGTTAACGACTTACTTTTGTCGTATCTGCGCCTGGTGTTTTGTTGCCGGTCTTTTCTTACCCCAGTGTAGTGTCCTTTTTTCTTTAAGTCAGTCTAGTCCGTAATAATTGAGTTATAAAATGACCTAACCCAGGGTGGTGTCATTTTTTTCTATAAGTCAGTGCAGTCCGTAATAATTAAGATATAAGGTGACGTACTCCAGGATGGAGTCCTTTTTTATTTAATTCAGTCTAGTCCGTAATAATTAAGGTATAGAGTGGCCTACCCCAGGCTGGTGTACTTTTGGCTGTAAGTCAGTCTAGTTCGGGATAATTACGCTGTAAAGTGACCTACTTCAGGGTGGTGTCCTTGTTTGTATAAGTTGGTGTTGTCCGTAATGATTAAGCTATAATTATGGTAACCTACCACAAGGTAGTGTCCTTTTACTAGAATTCGGCTCTGTTCGTAATAATTAAGCTATATAGTAACCTATCGCAGGGTAGTTTCCTTTTTACTGCGAGTCGGTCTAGTATGACTAGTAAACTTTAATTAATTTACGTAAATATTTAAATCAAATAAATCTTTTACCATTTCTAACACAGATATTCTAATAACATACATTTTTTTCTTTCTGGAATATTTGTTCTGTGCGGTATTGTTTTATTCTATATTGGCGGGGAAGAAAGACGACAAGACGAAAAGACGACCGATTTTAAGGTTGCAAATTTGCGAGGTGAAAAGACGACATAACGAAAAGACGACAATTTACGGGGTAAAAAGGCGACAATAAAGTCGTAAATTATGCGGGGTAAAAAAAAACCCCGACACAAACCGCCAGGCGAAAAGACGACAAAAGTAAATCGCTAATTTGCGGGTTAGTTTTTCGTCTTTTCGCCTTAATTTTGTGGTCTTTTCGTTGTGTCGTCTTTTCGTTTTGTCGTGTTTTCGCCCCGAAATAACGAAAAATCGACATGGCACAATTCAGCCACCATAATTTTACTTAATTTATTATCCGTATTTTTGGATGATGATTACTTTTATATCCGCTGTACATTCCTACTTTTACTATCTTTCCGGAGAAAGCCGAGAGGCGAGAAACGCTTATTATTATAATATTTATAAAATAAATGCATTAGCTTGCTCTAAATATTAATGAGATCATAGTAAGCTTGGCCTTCGTCATAATTAAAAGTTTATGTTAACTTAATAAGGTCCATGACAAAGTGCATATCAAATAAAAACAGTCACATTGTATATTGATGACGTCATTAGTGACCTTGAACGCAAGCCGGGAAGAAACGCTTGGTGTGATAAGTGGAATTTTACCATAACTCCAGCGATATTGAGTGTGTACGTATCATTTGAGTATTTGTGAGTTGTGAAGGTGATTTATTGTGCAATAATTTGTTTGTTATGTATGTTAGTTACTTCAATTACTTAATGAACATTTCTTTTGTCTCGCACCTTACTGCTCTTAGTGGCGTTTCATTATGCAGTCAATAAAGAACATGGCCGAACCTCATGCATACCGCATTGAACATGTGGTTTTTTTTTTTTATTTCCATAAACTGTATTATCATATTAAGGCATCCGTCTTTTTAGTTTTTGCCCCCTAAAAGAACTTTTCATGAGTTTTTTTATTTGTAATATGTGATCACTAACTTGTTATAAAGAATATCACGGAAAAAATAGTAAAAACTTTGAAGTATTTTGTATGATACGCTCTCTATTATTCATGGTTATTGAGACGCTTGTAGTTTTTTCTGTTGATGATAACAAATATTATGTACTCTGTGAGTGTACTTAGCATGAGAAACATCTTTTTTCTGAATATTGTGATCATGATATGTAATTGAAAGTGTTGTAAGCAGGCACTTACCATTGGTTCTTATCTGACATATCAGCCTGTCGGACCGAGTCCTAGGAAACGTTTTTTTTCAACTGAATTCCATTCTTGCATTAGGTCAATTCATTCCTATTTTTCCTTGATTTGTGTGTATCATGCATTGTTTAAGTAAGAAATCATTAATAAACATCAGGGGCAGCAAAAACTAGTGTTGAATCTAGAGCAACATAACATGGCGTCGTGCCATGCCCTTTTTCATACTGTCAGTCACCAATAGACCCCCCCCCAAAAAAATCAATTAGCAATATTGCCTAATGACTAAAATATTCTATTTGCGAAACCCTCTTCCCTATCATTTATTCCCTAATCTGTTAATTGCCCCAATTACCCGTGTCAGGTCTATGTTTATTTCAGGGTTGATCAGTTTAAATAGCCTCAGGTAATCACCCAAGATGGGGCACTCAAACTGACAAACAACTGAATTGCAGAAGGCCTATGTTGGTTGGGAATATTGGCAAACTCACTGAATTTTCGCTGTTTTCAAATGGCTAGAAAATCTCATGTATATGTGAAATGTTTGTAAAAAATAAATGTACATGCAAATGTCTTGTGACAAAATATCCCATTAAAGAAGTTTCTGTTCTGCTATGTGACTGAATTCATCGTTTGATGCAGGCTCTGGATCCTGCATTGGACAATAGTTTGTGTCCATGGACACATGGATTTTAAACCAATTCACGCAAACTGCTTGTAGTTTCATGTTGTACAAAGTACATGAAATACAAAGGAATTCACTAATGACCTTTTGAAGCCATGATCATGATGAAAATAACACAAGGTTATTTACAACATTCTCGTAAGCGGCGGTTGTAATTCTATCGGGGATCGTGGACATTTTTGTGAGTAGTGAACAATAAATATAGCGGGTGTTTTATGACACTATCTTATTGAAAGAGTTAACCGGACCAAGGGTTAGAAAAATTGGTAAAAATGCACTTGCCCTTTGGGCGAGTAATTACACAATTTCCACTCGCCAGAACTCATTTTGCACTCGCCAAAGTATGAAACCGTAGTATTTAAAAGAAGATGTGTTAAGAGTGTATCAAAAATATTTTTCAAAGTAAACAGATCTTACATGTATGTGACTTACCAGATTAGATACTTTTTATTTAACAAATTGTCATTTTTTTCTAATCAAGTACTTATTACAAAGGAAAATATGTGAAAATCTTACCACAAATTTTGTTTGCTCTCATTTTAAGTTTTAGAATTCAAATTCTCGACTGAAATTTTGATTGCCCACCAAGAAAATCTGGTTGCTGCAAAGAAAATAATATTTCATTTAATTTTGTGCTTTTTAAATTTATTGTTATTCTAATAGATAAATTTTTATACAATATATACAGTGTATTATCTCTGAATGATCATTTACATCTAAATTAACTGTAAATGCATCATTATTATTACTAGTATCAATTACTATTATTACTATTTTATGATGTTGCTACTTCCAGACATGTCTTAAAAACAATGTCAATTATAAAAGTAAGTTTTCACAATTGTTAGATGAAAACAATAGCCATCCATTTCTATGTATTTCAGTAAAACTTTTATTTAGAGTAACTATTTTACTTTTATCATTCAATTTAATTCAGAATTTACAACTTTTTTAAAACATTGTATAGTGTTCTGATTATTTTACCAAATCCTGAAATTCAGTTCTGTTCGGTATTGGTTCTTTTATTTACACACATCCAACATCCACTTCCTCCAAAAAATGCAAGTATTAGCAGTGTTTCAGATTGAAATGGAACATTATAGGACATACGGCCTATTTCATAAAAAAGTCTAGGCCATTTTGTCTTAAACATCAAAATATTTTAGGCCATATTTTTTTTAGCAAAAACAATGAAAAAGGTAAGTCAATGCACAAAAGGTCATTTAATATTCATTTTTTTTGCAGCAACAATACTGAACAGTTTTCTGTTGGTTTTGTTTTTCCATGTAGATAATGCTTCATAAAAATCAAAATTTTCCAATCTTTCACCATTTATCCTTATTCTCATTAACTTATCTTGAGTCTCAGTATGAAGTCGATTGCGCAGTGGAGTCAATGTCTGATTTTGTACCGAAAATCCACGCTCATATCCAGCTGTATTAGCTGGACATGTCAATGCAAGTTGTGCTAACCGCATGATGTTTGGAAAATCATCTTTGTGATAGGAGGAGATGAGACCCCATAGTGATGCCATTGAGGCTGTTGGGTTCGCTGTCCCTCTGCCAAACGAATTTTCTTTGTTGGCATGTTTCACCGCTCTTGCTCTTACTCTTACAGTCTTAGTTAGGGTAACTCTTGAAACATTGCGGCACGTCTAATTACCGCAAAGTGCCATAACATACCGCAAAGCCCAACAAGACACAAGGTTCTTTAGAGGTCACTATTCTACCACATTTGGATATTATGAACATGTTTTCCAGTTGATTTTACTGATTTCTAATACAAAAAATGAATTGTCATTTACCGATTGGGGGGGGGGGGGGGGGGGGGGGGATCTTTGACAGAGGCCGTTTTCACAATCACTCGTAAATCTAAGTGAAATATTGTGAAGATGGTTTCTGGAAATAATCCTCTTTGTGGTAATAATATTTATTATTTATATCGAATTTACACAAACAAGTGGGAAACAATTTAAAATCATAAAAAGTTAGAATGGTGACTTTTGAAGAACCAAGTGTCTTCCTTATAGTAAACCCCCCCCCCCCCCCCCCCCCCTTGCAGTACCTTGTGGCAATTAGCTACACCAATTAATTTGACGCTTGAATTTGAGACAAATGGTGATACCTCTTATTACACCAAGCGCTTGAACGACCAAGAAGTATACTGTATTTTTAGCTGGAACTCCTCGTGCGTTTAGACTGAGAATATATGTATATTTATAAATTCCGAATGAAATATTAGGGTGCGAAAATTGCTGGTAGATCATATAGTGATAAACTATCGTTGGAAAATGACTGTCCGTTTCAAGCAGAAATTTATCGGCCATCCTGTCCGCTTGACAGAGAAGTAGTTGGCCATTTTGGCAGATACAAGGCACATTTTTCGGCCATTTGGAATTTTAATCGGCAAATTGCCGATGGCCGACGGCAATCTGAAACACTGATTAGCAGTCAATACTTGATGTGTTCTGTGACATTTTCGGCCATGAGGTAAAGACTAACTTGTTTAATTGTCAATAAAATAATTATTTAAGTTTCTAATTGTTTTTGTAATGTATTTTGAACTAAAAAGAGAAGGCAATGATCACTTTTGCAAATTAAAAGGGAATCCGGATTTTCAGTACGGCGTCGGTGCCAGTGGACCTACTCGCCAAACGGGTGAGTTCATTGTCGATATTTACTCGCCTGAAATGATTTCTTACTCGCCAATGGGAGCGGGCAAGTGGATTCTTCGAACCCTGGGATCCACATGTTGATATTAATCCCTCATATTTGAATAAGATAATCAGTGTCTTTGCAGAAATGGGAAACATTATTAACTAATAAGTGACAAATTTTGAAATTTACCTTTTCAGCAGAGACGATGGCACACTTTGTATATCCTGCAGCCAATGCACAGCCAGCTGCAGCATATCCAGCAGTCCAGACAGCCTATGTGGCTGCTGCTCCACAAGCAGCATATGCAACGGCGGCACCACGTGCAGGACAGGCATATGATAGCTATCAAACTGCCCATGCCACACCCCAATATGCTTACACAACACGTACACAAGTAGCAGTCACAGTAAGTCTATGATCAAGTAATGGATTTATTAAGTTTACATGGCAGGGCTCAGGAAAAACTTTTGAAACCACTCGTCCGGCGGGCAAGTGCTTAATAGAAAGTACTCGTCCAAATAAAATTTCCACTCGTTTATAATGATATAAAAAAGGAAAAATTAATTTTGAAAACAAGAACTACAAATAAAGATGGTATGTCATACTAGTGATGAAATCATTTAAATTGTTTGTGTAAATATCTAGTCAGAAAATAAGAAAGTCTTTTCATACAGACAGACAGCAAAATTAACAGAAAATAATAATAATAACATCAAACTGAATATCTAGAGTTAAAACTCTGAAAATGAGCTAAATCAATGGCAGTTAAAGTTTTAAAGAAAATCATACACAAATTATTAAAACAAAACAGTTTTCTATCATGAATAAAATTATTCAAGGCAGTTTACTGAGCTTTGAAAAATATGCGGCTATGCAAAAAATGTTTTGTCCAGAAAAAACACCATTTAAAATGCAGTTCAATGATAGTTGTCACACACAAGATTGCTACCACAGAACTGAGAAATTGCAAGTACAGTCAAAATCTTTGACTTTTGATTCTAAGTGTCAACTTGAAGAAGATCTTTCACTTGATTTCGAAATGTTGATTTTATACGCTGTGGAAAAGCTCCTTTCATTCTTGGGGAAAAGTGTTAGCATTCATATTTTCCAAGCATTAATTAATACTTCTATACAGACCTTTGCTTACTTAATCTTAATTTTAGCTCTAACCATTCTTCCTTGGCAGCAGTAATTTCAGACTCAGACAGCAATTGACTGAAGAAATTACACAATCTTTCAATACTGTCATTTCCATAACTGGTCAAATCTACTCTGTTTGAGGGCCATACTCTGTGGTCAAAGATGCCAAAGTCAATCATTGGAAACTCTTGGAGAGATTTGAATCTTGTACCACAATAACCAATGGCATTATCTAGAAATGAATTGAATTCGTTTTCAAATATTCAAAACAGACTTTGAGATTTCAAATCGTTGAATCTCTACCACATACAAATTTACATGTACCTGTATCACTTTCAACATGAACTGACTGCAGAAATGTAGTATAACAAGAACCCTTTTGGTGCTTCAACTCTTCTAGTCTTGATAAACAAATCTCAAGTTTAGTACCTACATCATTTATGGTTAGTGTGTCTGACTGAAATTGCTTACTTAGATCAGCAAGTATGGACATTACATCACATAGGAAATGAGCAAAACGCAAAAATTTCTCAGTGCAAATTTCCTTTAAATAACCCTTCACCTTTGCAGCTTCCTCATTTGATCCAGTAGAAGAGTTCTGAAAATGTGTTACTATGGTTGGTAAGGACTTCAAAATAGCATCAATTGCCCTATGTCGAGATGCAACCCCACCTTGTTTTTTGGAGACCTGTTTGCATTATTGGCACCTCATCAAGTATTGCAGCAATACTTTTCATTTCCCTCCTTCTCTTTGGAGAGTAGTGATAAAATTTAAAGATCTGTTTGCACTATGTCTTGAAATTTTTTCAAGTAGGGAACAGTTTTAACAGCATCAAGCACCCCTAAATTCAAGATTATGTGCTACACAATGTATCTTGACTAAGTCATGTTCAACTTTTTGTTGTAACTTAACTGCAACACACCACCAACTTTCCCATCATAACTGATGCACCCATCAAATTGCATCCAACAAGTTTACCTTTTAAATATTCTAGGTCAATACCAACTGTTTCCAAGGCTTTTAATATCCCTTGTAGAACCCCATCAGCATTAGCAGATTGCAAGGGGACAATGTCAACAAAATCAGTACAGGGAACTCCTTTGATATTGACATACCTAACAGTCTCCTGCTCAATTACTGCACAATCAGTCGACCCATCTGCCAACACTGTAACAAACTTAGCATTTTCAATGTTTTTCTTAATTCTATCATTTTCAACCTTAGCAATACAACTAATAAACTCTTTACATTTGTCTGCAATTTTGTACATATCACCTAATTCAAGTCCATTTTTCTCTTGCAACTCACATAAACTTTCAAATTTACAAAATGCTAGATTTTGTTTGGCAACAAAATATGCAGTATTAAACAAAATTCTCATTCTTTTTAATTTTGCTTCATTATGTTTTTCAGTCAGCTTTTTCACAGTTATTTCCAAGGCAGCAGTACCTGGTTCTCTCACAAACTGTTTTTCCCACTCCCCTGCACACTTACAATGACATTTTGATCTATCATGGTACTTCAAAGTTTCCTCTCGGAACGTATTAATCCGTTAAAATAAATTTGACTTTTGGTCAGCTAGCCTTGGAAATTTTCTGACAAAATTTACAAAACATTACGTTTTTTTCCTTATTGTGTTTCAACCCATGGATATATTTTTCTCCAACTCTCCTTAAATTCTCTCACTCTTTTCATTTCGTATAAACTTTCTCTTAGCACGCATTTCTTCCTTTTCGCCCTCTGTCGCTCTTTCTCTTTTTCTTCCCTCACGTTTTCTGTGAAACACTGCTACTACCAACATCTCCCGCCTCGTCATCTTCGCTCGCTTCTTCCATAGATCTACTACATATAGGCCTGTGTTCTTCAATTTTTTCGGTGTCCTCTTTACTTTTATTTTTTCTTTTAAGTAAATCTGACAAAGTCAGCTGTTTGCCAGCCATAAATAAACGTCAGGTCGTAGCTTAACTACAAGTAGGCTAGTTACGAGTGTAAACAGCACAAAATACCCGGATATATTGCCTTTCGGGTTGTACTAAGATTTGACGTAGACCAAGTAAAGGTACACTCGGAAAGCATCTTAGAATTACGTATCGGGAATGTATTTGAAACGAAAATGAAACCAGATTATTTATAGCAATCTATTAATAGAATGTACCACCGACAATGCATGAACATGGACGGCAATACAAGCGAAATTTATGTTATTTTTATACGACCTTCTGAAAAAATCACTCGTCCGACGGACGAGCACCACAACAGAGGTCACTCGTCCGAATAAATTTTCACTCGTCATGGACGAGCGGACGAGTGTTTTTCCGGAGCCCTGCATGGTATGTCATACTAGTGATATTTAGGCTTTTCATAAACAGAAATGATATCTAGAGTTAAAAATGTTCTTAAAGTAAAGGAATGGTTTTGAGGTATGTCTTTAAAATGCATTAGTTGTGATTACCACTAACTTAAGATTGTCTGTTATATTTAGTGTAATTCTTCATGCATTAATTATAACTAAACTGGTTTAAAGAAGTTTCCCTAATCTAAATCCATTGAAAATATGAAGAAATAGCCTCAAATTTTTCTTTATTTATAAGGATCATGCATGTATGTGAAATTATCCACCAAAAGATGATTCTTACTGTGAAAATTAGCGACCTATCACTGAATCAAATCAATTTCCAGAATTATGGTCAACAAGGTGGCTTTCTAAATACAAAGTTTTTCAGGAAGCTCATATATTTTTGTATTTTGCCTAATAAAGCATTTATCCTGTTGTAGCCTGCTGCTACATATGACCAGAAAGCGTATTATCAGCCAGCAGCTGCTGCAGCAGCAGCACAAGCGGCAGCAACATATACAGTAGCAGAAGCACATTATCAGCCAGGTAACATTTAATTTTTTATTTGAGATCCACCAAATCAAAGTCAAATGTTGTAAACATGCTGTAAGTATCCTAGTTTGTACAGTTATGAGGGATGTACAGAATTTTCATAAATTTATTTTTTCCAAAGTAAACATAGGATTAAAAGCTAAAAATTGCTAAAGAGGAAACGGGAGATTTTCCCAGGCTGATTTGAAATTCCGAATAGAAATTAAAGTATTTTCAAACAAATATCTAAAATCAAATGTTTCTAGTTTAGTAAAAATGTCATATTTTTTCCAAATTTCCTGGACCCAGAATTTTTGAGATAGGAAAATCCCAGGGAAAAGAATGTCACTTCAAATGAAAGAAACTGTCTTCTGTAAAGTTTCATTGAATATTCATTGTGACCAAACTGACATTTTAATCAGTGGACTTGTTGTTTTGGAGTCTTTCCACAGTTTTAATAGTTCTTTTCAAACAAAACAGCATATAGATTATTGAAACTACAAAAGAGTGGATGAATTTTTATATTTGACAAATATCTTACCCATATCTCTTGTCTATAGCAGAAATAAAATGTGCAACAAAACTTGAATGTGTAGGGATAGACATCATGATCACTCTATTGAGTTTGTAACTGCACATCTTTATTCAGCATTCCTAGTTGAATTTTCACTTTTGATTTTCAGCAAACAAGCCAACATACAGCACAGGAACATCTTACCAGTCGGCTCAACGTGTTGTTACCACGCCCAAAAGTCATGCACAAGTGCAAGCAGTATCAAATGCAACGACTTATGTTTACCCAGCTACAAACACAAGCCAACCAACGCCAACATACAGTTCTACATATGCTACAAATACTACAACAAGCTCAACGTATGCAGGTAATTGTCAGCTTGCTAGAATTCTCTGAGGCCCTGCAAAGCATACAAGAATATAATTTCTTTAATTCTACGATTTGCCCATTGAACACCTTCAGTGTTAGCAAGATCTTGTAGAGTGGTCTCTTTCATGGTACATTGTAACCAGGTTTTCTCCTGTAGCACTAAAAACTGGCTGCCATCATATGACTAAAAAGTTAAGCGTCAGACTGCCTAATTAAGGTATGCATATTATTAGATGTAGTTATTAAGCATATATAAATTTGTGGGCTATCAATCTTTTTTAGTTAATATTTGCAACTCTTTGAATAGTGTGTTTATCGGAAATTATTATATAATTTACTCTAACATACATATTTATTTGACAATTTTTGTGTATTCCCAAAAATGTTATCACAATTGTGAAAGAATTGAATTGTTACCATAGGGAGTGGAGCTTTCTAGTAATTTTACTTGGGTATACAACCTTTAAAGGGTTGCGAATTTCTCATGATGAAATCACTGTAGTCATCACTGTAATTATGTTCATGCATATTTTTAATTCAAGGGAATACCGGAGCATCTAATTATACAACATACAAACAAGCTGTACAGCCCGTCGTCATAAAAGGTAATATATATTTTCTTTACAGATTAAAAATAAAGCAATGTCATTTCATTTAATATCAGAACCTACAGAGAGTGATTAAATCATACAGTGCAAACAATTTTAAAGTATTTTATCCCCTGATATGTTTAAAAATGATAATTCATTTGACTTAGTACTAGCTAGTTTTAATGTTATGTCTGGGTAAAATTGTATCCCAAAAATTGTAGATGAATTTATCAAGCTAAAAATTGAATTTATCTATCCCACCAGCTGGGATAGTTATCTGAATGCAATTTTGTCATTAGTTAGTACTACTGACAGCATGAGATTTTGTAGTTCACAGGTAAATTATCCAGAGAGAGGCAGTTTAATGTTAAGATCCCTGTATAATTTGTTTCTACACATTTGATTCAGCAGAAAAGGTAAACATTTTATTTCTGCTACAGGTTATGATGCAGCATTATATTCAGCAGCAACTACATACTACCAGCAGCAGCAGCAGGCTGCTAAAACTACCAATAACTGGCAGGTGAAAAAAACAAGCCAGCAAGGGAAACAGAAAACGAAGATCCCACCGAAACAACCACAGCTACACTACTGTGACGTTTGTAAAATAAGCTGTGCTGGACCACAGGTAAAGTGTGTTCATAATCTTTACATATAAAGTGATGTGTGGGAGGGGATAATAACTCACTGTGTTAAGATTTGCTATATTCATGGTTTTCTATAATTACATTTCTGTGATACTATAGTCTAGTTTCTCATTATGTTGGTGTGTGTCTACCCAGCAATACATCTATCAGACATATTAGATCAAGAACATCATCATCAGTGTGCCAGTGTCTGTCTCTATAACTACATTTCTGTGATACTATAGTCTAGTTTCTCATTATGTTGGTGTGTGTCTACCCAGCAATACATCTATCAGACATATTAGATCAGGAATATCATCAGTGTGTCAGTGTCTGTCTCTTTAACTGTACATTTCTGTGACACTATAGTCTAGTTTATCATTATGTTGGTGTGTGTCTACCCAGCAATACATCTATCAGACATATTAGATCAGGAATATCATCAGTGTGTCAGTGTCTGTCTCTATAACTACATTTCTGTGATACTATAGTCTAGTTTATCATTATGTTGGTGTGTGTCTACCCAGCAATACATCTATCAGATATATTAGAGCAAGAACATCATCAGTGTGCCAGTGTCTGTCTCTATAACTGTACATTTCTGTTATACATTAGTCTTGTATGTCAGTGTCTCTGTCTACACATCAATGTCTTTGTCAGACATAGTAACTTAGACATTGTACTATTCAATGTCTTTGTCAGACATTAGCTTAGACATTTCAATGTCTCTGTCTACACATCAATGTCTTTGTCAGACATATAGCTTAGACATTGTCTTTCTGTCTACACAGCAATGTCTTTGTCAGACATAGTAACTTAGACATTGTCAGTGTCTCTGTCTACACAGCAATGTCTTTGTCAGACATAGTAGCTAAGACATTGTCAGTGTCTGTCTACACAGCAATGTCTTTGTCAGACATAGTAACTGAAACAGTGTCTCTGTCTACACAGCAATGTCTTTGTCAGACATAGTAACTTAGACATTGTCAGTGTCTCTGTCTACACATCAATGTCTTTGTCAGACATAGTAACTAAGACATTGTCAGTGTGTCTGTCTACACAGCAATGTCTTTATCAGACATAGTAACTTAGACATTGTCAGTGTGTCTGTCTACACAGCAATGTCTTTATCAGACATAGTTGCTTAGACATTATTGTCAGTGTCTCTGTCTACACAGCAATGTCTTTGTCAGACATAGTAACTTAGACATTGTCAGTGTCTCTGTCTACACATCAATGTCTTTGTCAGACATAGTAACTTAGACATTGTCAATGTCTCTGTCTACACATCAATGTCTTTGTCAGACATAGTAGCTTAGACATTGTCAGTGTCTCTGTCTACACATCAATGTCTTTGTCAGACATAGTAGCTAAGACATTGTCAGTGTGTCTGTCTACACAGCAATGTCTTTATCAGACATAGTAGCTTAGACATTATTGTCAGTGTCTCTGTATACACAGCAGTGTCTTTGTCAGACATAGTAGCTTAGACATTGTCAATGTCTCTGTCTACACAGTAATGTCTTTGTCAGACATAGTAGCTAAGACATTGTCAGTGTCTCTGTCTACACATCAATGTCTTTGTCAGACATAGTAGCTTAAGACATTGTCAGTGTCTCTGTCTACACATCAATGTCTTTGTCAGACATAGTAACTTAGACATTGTCAGTGTCTCTGTCTACACATCAATGTCTTTGTCAGACATAGTAACTTAGACATTGTCAGTGTCTCTGTCTACACAGCAATGTCTTTGTCAGACATAGTAGCTAAGACATTGTCAGTGTCTCTGTCTACACAGCAATGTCTTTGTCACATAGTAACTGAAACAGTGTGTCTCTGTCTACACAGCAATGTCTTTGTCAGACATAGTAACTTAGACATTGTCAGTGTCTCTGTCTACACATCAATGTCTTTGTCAGACATAGTAACTAAGACATTGTCAGTGTGTCTGTCTACACAGCAATGTCTTTATCAGACATAGTAACTTAGACATTGTCAGTGTGTCTGTCTACACAGCAATGTCTTTATCAGACATAGTTGCTTAGACATTATTGTCAGTGTGTCTGTCTACACAGTAATGTCTTTATCAGACATAGTAGCTTAGACATTGTCAGTGTGTCTGTCTACACATCAATGTCTTTGTCAGACATAGTAACTTAGACATTGTCAGTGTGTCTGTCTACACATCAATGTCTTTGTCAGACATAGTAGCTTAGACATTGTCAATGTCTCTGTCTACACATCAATGTCTTTGTCAGACATAGTAGCTTAGACATTGTCAGTGTCTCTGTCTACACAGCAATGTCTTTGTCAGACATAGTAGCTAAGACATTGTCAGTGTCTCTGTCTACACAGCAATGTCTTTGTCAGACATAGTAACTGAAACAGTGTCTCTGTCTACACAGCAATGTCTTTGTCAGACATAGTAACTTAGACATTGTCAGTGTCTCTGTCTACACATCAATGTCTTTGTCAGACATAGTAACTAAGACATTGTCAGTGTGTCTGTCTACACAGCAATGTCTTTATCAGACATAGTAACTTAGACATTGTCAGTGTGTCTGTCTACACAGCAATGTCTTTATCAGACATAGTTGCTTAGACATTATTGTCAGTGTGTCTGTCTACACAGTAATGTCTTTATCAGACATAGTAGCTTAGACATTATTGTCAGTGTCTCTGTATACACAGCAATGTCTTTATCAGACATAGTAGCTAAGACATTGTCAGTGTGTCTGTCTACACAGCAATGTCTTTGTCAGACATAGTAACTTAGACATTGTCAGTGTCTCTGTCTACACAGCAATGTCTTTGTCAGACATAGTAACTTAGACATTGTCAGTGTGTCTGTCTACACAGCAATGTCTTTGTCAGACATAGTAACTTAGACATTGTCAGTGTCTCTGTCTACACAGCAATGTCTTTGTCAGACATAGTAGCTAAGACATTGTCAGTGTCTCTGTCTACACAGCAATGTCTTTGTCAGACATAGTAACTTAAACATTGTCAGTGTCTCTGTCTACACAGCAATGTCTTTGTCAGACATAGTAACTTAGACATTGTCAGTGTGTCTGTCTACACAGCAATGTCTTTATCAGACATAGTAACTTAGACATTGTCAGTGTGTCTGTCTACACAGCAATGTCTTTATCAGACATAGTAGCTTAGACATTATTGTCAGTGTGTCTGTCTACACAGTAATGTCTTTATCAGACATAGTAGCTTAGACATTATTGTCAGTGTCTCTGTATACACAGCAATGTCTTTGTCAGACATAGTAACTTAGACATTGTCAGTGTGTCTGTCTACACAGCAATGTCTTTGTCAGACATAGTAACTTAGACATTGTCAGTGTGTCTGTCTACACAGCAATGTCTTTGTCAGACATAGTAGCTTAGACATTGTCAGTGTCTCTGTCTACACAGCAATGTCTTTGTCAGACATAGTAACTTAGACATTGTCAGTGTGTCTGTCTACACAGCAATGTCTTTGTCAGACATAGTACCTTAGACATTGTCAGTGTCTCTGTCTACACAGCAATGTCTTTGTCAGACATAGTAACTTAGACATTGTCAGTGTCTCTGTCTACACAGCAATGTCTTTGTCAGACATAGTAGCTAAGACATTGTCAGTGTCTCTGTCTACACAGCAATGTCTTTGTCAGACATAGTAACTTAAACATTGTCAGTGTGTCTGTCTACACAGCAATGTCTTTGTCAGACATAGTAACTTAAACATTGTCAGTGTCTGTCTACACAGCAATGTCTTTATCAGACATAGTAACTTAGACATTGTCAGTGTCTCTGTCTACACAGCAATGTCTTTGTCAGACATAGTAACTTAGACATTGTCAGTGTGTCTGTCTACACAGCAATGTCTTTGTCAGACATAGTAACTTAGACATTGTCAGTGTCTCTGTCTACAGAGCAATGTCTTTATCAGACATAGTAGCTTAGACATTATTGTCAGTGTGTCTGTCTACACAGTAATGTCTTTATCAGACAATGTAGCTTAGACATTGTCAATGTCTCTGTCTACACAGTAATGTCTTTGTCAGACATAGTAACTTAGACATTATTGTCAGTGTCTCTGTCTACACAGCAATGTCTTTGTCAGACATAGTAACTTAGACATTGTCAGTGTCTCTGTCTACACAGCAATGTCTTTGTCAGACATAGTAGCTAAGACATTGTCAGTGTGTCTGTCTACACAGCATTGTCAGACATAGTGTCTCTGTCTGTCTACACAGCAATGTCTTTGTCAGACATAGTAACTTAGACATTGTCAGTGTGTCTGTCTACACAGCAATGTCTTTGTCAGACATAGTAACTTAGACATTGTCAGTGTCTCTGTCTACACAGCAATGTCTTTGTCAGACATAGTAACTTAGACATTGTCAGTGTCTCTGTCTACACAGCAATGTCTTTGTCAGACATAGTAGCTAAGACATTGTCAGTGTCTCTGTCTACACAGCAATGTCTTTGTCAGACATAGTAACTTAGACATTGTCAGTGTGTCTGTCTACACAGCAATGTCTTTATCAGACATAGTAGCTTAGACATTATTGTCAGTGTGTCTGTCTACACAGTAATGTCTTTATCAGACATAGTAGCTTAGACATTGTCAATGTCTCTGTCTACACAGCAATGTCTTTGTCAGACATAGTAGCTAAGACATTGTCAGTGTCTCTGTCTACACAGCAATGTCTTTGTCTGACATAGTAGCTTAGACATTGTCAGTGTGTCTGTCTACACAGCAATGTCTTTGTCAGACATAGTAACTTAGACATTGTCAGTGTGTCTGTCTACACAGCAATGTCTTTGTCAGACATAGTAACTTAGACATTGTCAGTGTGTCTGTCTACACAGCAATGTCTTTATCAGACATAGTAACTTAGACATTGTCAGTGTCTCTGTCTACACAGCAATGTCTTTATCAGACATAGTAGCTTAGACATTGTCAGTGTGTCTGTCTACACAGCAGTGTCTTTATCAGACATAGTAGCTAAGTCATTGTCAATGTCTCTGTCTACACATCAATGTCTTTATCAGACATAGTAACTTAGACATTGTCAGTGTCTTTGTCTACACATCAATGTCTTTGTCAGACATAGTAACTTAGACATTGTCAGTGTGTCTGTCTACACAGCAATGTCTTTATCAGACATAGTAGCTTAGACATTGTTAGTGTCTCTGTCTACACAGCAATATATTTATTAGATATACCGGTAGTAGCTTAGGAGATAATCTTGTCAATGTCAGTGTCTGTCTCTATAGCTATATATTTCAGCTACAATAACCCAGTATATCATAATGATGATCGTAATTAAGGTAAAATTACTGTAACAGAAATCTTCACAAAAACTCTCCTGTATAAGTTTTAGCAGCTCTCTATCTGCTCTATGTTTAATATTGTAGACATACAGGGAACATTTAGAAGGTCAGAAACATAAGAAGAAGGAAGCAGCCATGAAGGCAGGAAGTGCATCATCGTCATCTGGTAGAAGTAGTCAGAATCAACTTCGATGTGAGCTTTGTGATGTTACTTGCACTGGTGCTGATGCCTATGCTGCACATATAAGGGGATCAAAACATCAAAAGGTATTTTTTTTTCCTTATAACCCGAAATCCTGTCTGAACAATGGATTTACAGTGTTAACAAAATTGGACACTCTAACCATGATTTCATTTTGATTCATATAAACATGTGTAAAATGCACATTTGTAGTGATTGGGTAGAGAATTTAGTTTATACAAAATATTCATTTGTTACAAACATATTTGTACTGTTGTGGATTCATTCTAATTCTGCCATATAAATAAATTAGTTTTATAGAATCAAGTACTCATTATGCTTTACTGTATGTATTTATTTCATCTCAGGTTTTAAAGTTACATACAAGACTTGGCAAGCCTATACCTTCAACAGACCCAGTTGTAGTATCACCTGCAGCCAGTTCTACAAGTGCCACAGCAAAAAGTGTTCCTAGTGTGGCAGTAAGTGCCACCGGCACGAAGCCAATAGTCAAAGCCACGCCAGC
The DNA here is from genome assembly GCA_030159075.1 of Atrina japonica. Taxonomy (NCBI): domain Eukaryota; kingdom Metazoa; phylum Mollusca; class Bivalvia; order Pterioida; family Pinnidae; genus Atrina; species Atrina japonica. The sequence goes on from BROG01000077.1 coordinate 919,157, forward strand.
CGCTACTGCAGCTGTATCTATTGGTGCTACTACGACGAAGAAAGTGCTTGCAACTCCCAAAATTACATTTGTTGGTATGTTACTTAACTTGAACGATCTTTTAAAGCTGTATTGTATATTTTCTTTTCATGTTCTGGTAAAATGTTTTTATAATGTATGCTGGTATTTATGATAAACGCAACTAAGGAAATGTTTGCATTTTAATTACATGAATAATTGTGTTAAAGGAGGTAGCAAAAGTATATTAAGAAATTTTAATTTACTGTGTCTCTTATGACTTATTACAAGTAAATGGAACATCAATGCAGTTATGTTATGCTAAGTTGTTTATTGGGAACAAGTCCAAGCACATTTTGCAGTATGGGGTTAATAACACATTATATTGACGCAAAATTACACATGTATGTGCATTTCAGCAACATAAACTCAACTTCAAGATTGAAATTTCCAAATCACACTTTTATTCATATATTTTTGTGTTTTAAAATGACGAAAATATAGAAAAAAATTGCTGAAAAATATAGGTCTACAAGACTTGTTGAAATATATGCTATTAAAGGTCAGTTCGACGTCCTTTATGAATTTTAAGATATTATAAATTTGCTTTAGAATGTAACTGTTTAATTATTTTTTACCATTACACTCTTGTGATAGAATTGACATTAAAAGTGATACATTGGACTGTTAACAATTCTTGCGCATTATTTATATGCAAATCAGTTTTGGTCAAGTTTCCCTCACTATGTATTGGCAAGATCTGTCTGTGAAGTTGGACATAGAAGTTGCGTCATTCCTCATTCACATGATCTTAACTGATGAGAAACTCGCGGCAGTCTTTGAAGTTTGGAAAATGTTTTACATGTACAGGCATTGACCTAGAGATTTAAGGCTACTGATAGGAAGTATTGCATAAGTGTATAAAACTGCCCTGTTGCATAGAAATTTGATATCGATGAAACAATGTTTATAAGCACAATATTTTATCATCATATCGCTGATCTATGTAGTTTGTTGCTTGATAAATAAGCCATCAGCCAAATGTCTGCCCCGATTTTTAGTTACTTTTTTTGTAATACCTAATTTTACTGAATTAAAAAGGATTCAGTATACAGAGTTTATTATACCTCATTAAAACTTACGATTGCCATCAACTCGTATCGGTACTTTCACTACTTTGATTTTTCATACATACTATCACATAGGTTTTCTATTTAATTAGATATATCAGGATTGACAAGATTTTAAGTTAATTTGTTATCATGGTAAATTGGTTAAATGTCAGCATGGTTCAGCTGAAAGGTTCTAGTGTTATTGACAAAGACATGCAAACTATTTATAAAATGTTCATTTTAAGTAATATAGAAATGTTTAAGTTCTTGGCTCCAGTAATTGGATGAACACATCTGATGTATTGGTCATTACTTTTTACTGTATTATTTGATTGGCTCATGCTTTTTGTTTTTGATAGGAGGAACACAACTGAAAACATTAGGAACTAAAGCAGAAGAGGTCAAAGTTGAACCAGCACCAAAGCCAGACATACTCAATACTTCTTCATCTTCAAATATCAGTGATGGTTTGTTTGAACATCTCTATTTAATACACACATACAGACACACTAAACACAGATGCACACACTGACACACATTATATATACACAGGTACACGCATACACAAAAAGTACTTCAAGCTATGTTTTGGTTGATAACATTGAAACCTAATGAGATCCTTGATCTTACACAGTTCAAATGATTTGTTAGCTGTGGTTGATGTTGAAATATCTCATTTTTTGATGGAGAATGTGCTGGGAGTGGTGTGTCTACAACGTTTTAAACTATTAAGTTGACCATAAATGTTCAAAATATAATTGAAAAAGATTTTCACCTGTCCACTCTCATTACTGAAAAATTGAAACAGGTTGCCAGATTAGAGCTATATTTTAAAGAGAGTTTGAAGGGCTAAGATTTTGGGATCTGATATTTTTAGTTTAGCTGGTTATGTGTTGAAAATGCATTACTTGACTAATAGCAATATGTCACAGAACTCCATTTAAATTTATAATTGGAAATTGCAGTTCTGACTATCCCATGGAAGGATTGTTAATTTTGTTATAATTATTGTTCTGAATTTCAATTGATTTTTGTTTTCATTTTGTAGATAAATCTGAGGAAGGAGAAAGTTTAAATATACTAGGTGAAAAGGATGTGACACCAGTTGGTAAGAAATAGTTCATTTGAAGACTACCATTTTAAAGTTGTATCTTTACCATATGAAATTTGTAAATACTTCTGTACCAACTTCTCTGTTTCCTTTCGGCAAAGTTAAAAAATTTTGTTTTCATTTCAAAGTCAAAGTAAGCTTTATCTTCCTACAACCTCTAAGTGGTGGGAAGTTTTCTTGCGGAAGGTCGGTGGTCTTTACCCGAGTAACCGGGGTTTCTCCTCCACCAATAAAAACTGGACGCCATCACATGACTGAAAGATTGTTGAGTGTGGCGTAAAACAAAAAAGAAAAGAAAAAAAAAGTATAGGGAAGGGAAAGGGAAACAAAAGATTTTTATAATAGACGAGTAGCACATATTAAACAATTCAAATCAATTGTGAATTGCAGGCCATGAATACATTGAGGAAGTGAGAAATGAACAAGGGAAAACAGTTAGCTTCAACTGCAAACTCTGTGAATGTAAATTTAATGATCCCAATGCCAAGGAAATGCACATGAAAGGACGAAGACATCGATTGCAATACAAAGTAAGTAATGTGTTTACAGTCCATCTAAGCTTTGATGCCATTCTTACACTATTTCAAGTTAGAAATTATCCATGTACCACATTTTATATAAAAAGTTTCAATTTGCCTAGAGTAGAAGTTTGTCATATCGTCAGGTTAATTTTTTCATCATTTTCAGAAAAAAGTTGACCCAAGTTTGCAGGTGGAAGTGAAACCCAGCATCAGAGCCAGGAAAATTCAGGAAGAGAAAATTCGAAGGCAGGCTCAAAAAGAGGAATTTTGGAGACGACGAGAGCAAGAACAAAGATGGCGAGAAGAAATGAGGTATGAATATTTGTTTGGGGTAAAAAAAACAAGAGTTTACCCATTTTTATTGTCTAAGTAATTATTTCTCATTGTCCCAAAATTTTGCAATGTAGCAAAATAATTTCACTGATAACGTCAACATTTTGGGTAAAGGATAAAGTGGTGCTTTTTGTTTTGGTCATTGTTTCTATTTGAAAGCCAACATTGACAGGCCAATAATGCAAAAGTTTTATGTTATACACCCCAATCTACTCATGTAATGTACACATCCAACCCAACATTTTTTCAATTGTTCAAACTCTGGCAGAATCAAGATTAGAAAATATTGACACTCATTATATGAATTATCTTAATTTGTGGTTGTAATTTGAAATATACAAGTGACCTTCAGCCAAATTTGAGTGGTTGCTGGTCACAGAATGCTGGCCATTGTTATACAGAGTTAGAAAAAATGTAGGAAAATTAGAAATGGTCGCTACGAGCAGGAAGTCGTTATTCAAAGTTGGTTGCTAATGCAGGTTAGATTGTACTTCGGGGGATCACTGGTTTATGCAATGGCTCTGTACAGCTTTGTCTACCTTGTTCTTGATGTTGAATTATATATCTTTTTTCGCAGAATGGAAGAAGAAATGTACTGGGAAGAGAGAAGGCGGTATGAGGAACTTGAATACTATGACTGGCAGAGACGCCCAGGCATGCCTCCACCGCGACCATTCCCACATGGGCCAGGCGGACCTATGGTCAGTGCTGATAAGAATAAAGTGAGAAAATTGTAGAAATGTAAAACAAGTTTCGTGTGCTTAGAAGTGCTGTTAACTAGTTAGATTTTTAACATATTTTTTCTCATTTAACCACTAGCTCTCATCACTACTTTTTATTTTCTGACCTAACACTTACTTCCAATGCTGCAAAACATATTCTGTGATTGACTAAATATAAAGTGATATATAGTATATGTCCCAGGCTTTAAAAAATTGTGATGGTCTTAGGTTTTGCATATCTTAGTTTTCTATTTGGAGAATAATAAATCAGTTTGATTATTGGTTTAATATATCCACTGTTTGTTTCATTTGATTGTGCTAGGAGACTGTGTTAAGGTGCTTTAATTAATTATCTGTGTATGATGTTTGTATCATTCAAATTAATTCGAGGTCTGCTGTGTTGCTAGGGAGATACAAAACTTTATTACATGCAAGTGTAATCATACAGTTACAATACAGAGTTCAATACCCCCATACAATACGTAATGTCGTATTGCACTGTAGTTGGATACAGAAATTTCACTGGAGCTACTTTTTTAAATGGATTCATGTCATCAAAAATATTTCATTAAAAGCGACATGAATTTTAAATTTGTGTACTCATATAGATAAATAAGGGACATGTAATAAAAACAAAACCACACAAATATTTCTATTTGTATCATCACATTGCACTTGATCGTTGTAGCAGATGGATTCGATGAGAATATGTAGTTTTCTCTCTATATATGTAACATACGTGTATTATAATGGTATTAATCAAATTCATTGTAGATCTAATGTGTTGCCAGAGAGATACAAGACTATATAAAGTATCTATGTAAAATCTTATTTGTTTTTAAAAAGCAGGTATGAGAATAGAGATGTATTTAACTGTATTAGCTCTCCAGAGGTTAAAACTTTATCAAAATTTTAAGATCTTAAGATTCACATTTATAACACACAGCTAGGATATCAGTGGCCTGCAGAGGTAAACCTCAGCACTTTGTTTTTCTTTATGACAAGTTAAGAGAATGATCTAGGATTCTCTTCATACTTCCAAGATGGGATAGAAAAGGACTTCATAGAACACTTATTTTTCTTTAATTGTATATATTCTTCCTCATATATCTGCATTTTCAGAATTTCTATTTAAACTCAAAATTGTATGATTTGAATAAATTCTTACATTCTAGAACTTTACTCAGGGGACTTGTGTGAATATTTGTCCTACATCAACATCTGAACATGATAAAATTCTTCTGCTGGGTCAGTTTTTTCCAGACTTGATGCATAGTCAAAGACCAGCAATCACGCGTGTCTGGTATCACAGTAAATTGTAAATAATTCATCTCTTGTCTGACAAATCAAGTTAGAATTACCAAACAAAAAATAAAATCCATTGATATATATCTATCAAATCCAAAATAGTTGGAAGAGGAAATAAATAATCACCCCTTGACTCCTAGTTTTCATTGACACGAGGAACTTTCAGACAACTTTCCATGCAAGACAAAAACAAAAATTTGTTGGTTCTTGACCTCTGATAGTATGTAAAATTGTGAATTTATTTACTTCCTGACTATGAGATTTTGTAGATAGATCAGTACCCAAATGACAGATACGGTGCTTTTCTCTGAATATCTTACTATATAGATGTTATATATATAAAGTTGGCTACAGCTTAACTAGTTTCTGCTTTTGATTTATTTTATTAATGCATTTGTTTAGTTGCTTTAACAAGATTATGAGCATCTGTGCTTAACTTTTTCCTATTTTCCTATCACTAAAGAAGATTAAACCCATCTATGAAAACATTTTTTTGTGAAATGAGTGTTTCTTTAAGTGTCTGTAAGTAGACTTGTTAAACTGCTTATTGACATTTTTACTTCAATTGATGGTGAAATTTTACCTTGAAACACTATTCTCATTTAGAAAATAATGACAGTTTTTGAAATATGGCTATTTTTTCAAAGTTAAATTTGACATATACATGTTAACCACACACAAATATTCTTTTTAAACTTAAACAGCAATGACTTTCATGTTATGTTACTCTATTAAATAAAATTTAGAAGTGTATTCTATTTTTTTTAAGGCATACAAATATAAAAATAAGATTTTTTTTTTTTTTACAGAACATGAGAAGACCTGATTCCTCCGATGATAGACATGTTATGTCTAAACATGCAAGCATATATCCAAATGAAGCAGAGGTAAGGATTTACAATTGGCAGGAATCATGGAATCATATATATATACAGTCAAACTTGCCTTAGCGACCCCCTCATATAACGACTTCCTGTCCATAATGACCGTATTTGGACTGCCCCTTGAGAATTACTATATATTTGCCCCTATATAGCGACCATCTGCCTTACGCAACCTGCGACCGCTGTATTTTGTCCGCTGGTAGTTGTCCTACTTGCGTATAGTGACTGCTTATACACTTACTACTCGTGGAAGGGAGATAACTCGTAGATAATTCTCGCGGGACAATTCGAGATCTAATCAACAACATGGCGCAATACACTATGCTTTGACAGTCACAACACACCTGGAGGTGTCAATTAACGCACCGGGTAGTAATTAGGCACTCGGACGTGCTTTATGACAGGGTGATTTTACAACCAGGAACTATCAATCATCGCTGACTGATTGATGTTTTGTTTTCGATCATCAGTTAATGACCAAAGTTTCCGGTGATGATTACTTAATCGGCGAAAGACTAAGACTTTAAAGAAAAAAAAATTCAGAAAGGACACACTTTGTGGCAAGGTGTCTTTACAAACAGGAGCATTTAAATATCATCGCTGAACGATTGATGATTTGTTTTCTCATATTCTGGAATGCTGTAACTAATCGAACATCACTTGATTAGCAAGTCAATATCTCAATCCAAAGAGCAAAATCGTCGGCGCTCGTAGCATTGGATTACGTCTAATAAAATGGTAATTAACTAAAATTCAACTATCTACATCTTTCTGTACATTGTATGTTCTTACACTTTTGTGTGACTAAACAACACAGACCACCGACTTTGAGCACATTTTAGATATTTGTTTCAGTTTTAATAATGTGCTGTATCCTCGATGTACATGTATTTAATTCAATTACATCATAAATTAATTTAAATTATTTAAAACATTGAAATATTTCATTGTTATTTTATTTTTCATTATTAAAATGTTATACATGCATTAGCTACAGGGAGTTTCTATGACTATTTTTGATATGGTTACAGGACCCTTCCCAATGCAAAAATGGCTTGTATTTTCCCCAAAAGATGCAAAAGTTCCCAATTTGGAATTTTTAAAAAAATGAATATTTTCCAGACCCTGGAGTTAGGAACATCCCTTTAGTAAATAAATACAATATACATTTAATTACTAAATGAAATATCTAACCATGGAAGAAATATGTAGTTGGAAATAATGATTTCCGATACCTTGAATTTCATAATATCTTACGTGACCCTTTATATAAAGACCACCTGTTTATAAAGACTGTTTTTGTAATTTCCCCTGAGCAGTCTTTATATACAAGTTTGACTGTGTATATATGTATATATATGTATATATATATATATGTATATATATATATATGTATATATATATATATATATATATATAAATATAATATGTTTTTACAGTGAGAATCTCTAAAATTTTCTTTAGAGATATATTCTTGAATTATGTATAAATGTGCTTTTAGAAAAATTTGAAAAACAGTAAAATTTAAAAATTGATCCGAAGATCCCTTTTCTTATAGATTTTCATACACACACACACACACACACACACACACACACACAAATACACACAAATGATGAGATTTGGTAATTATATGAAATCTTAATAGAGTTACATTTCATATTGTAATGTTAGAGATAAACATTTTTTGCTTTTATCAGAAGATTGCTTCATTGTAGCTTCAAGCAGTACAGAACATTGTGTCGTTATGTGAAAAATCTCTGAAGAATGTCTCGGATTTCCTGGCCGACAGGTATTTTAAAGAGTGTCTTGATAACCATGTTTTGTCTTGTAATTGGGTAACATGAGCCCAAGCTGACCTTTGATCATTCCACTTAATCTGCTTTTCATACCTTGTCCTTAATCTATAAACTTTCAACATGAATAAATTGTTTGAAAGCACTTAATTATATTGTAAAACCTTGTTATACTGCCACTGTTCAGCCCAAATTTGGCATTTGAAAGGGTTTGGTGATAGGTTGAGGGAAAACTTGATTGAAATTATATGGAAAAGTGGACTTTCAAAAATTGTAGCATAAAGCGAGGTAGGTGGCAATGAAACGAGTGGCATGATAAAGAGGTTTTAATGTAAATACAGATTATCTCCAAGTAACAGGGTTCTTTATCATAAACCTGAAGGAGCTGGACTTTAAGGGTCTAAACAATTGTGTGCACTGGAGATTGGAGGTCAACCAGACCCTGTTTTATATTATGCTGAAAAGAAGTGGTCTCTGAAGAATACATATTGAATGCTAAAACTCTAATTTTGAAAATGTCTTTGACGGGGCTGGAATGGAGCTTACATTATTGCCCTGGCTTTGGTATTTGGTGAAGAATATTGGTTGAGATCTAGGTTAATGTCTCATTATATTTAGGCATATTTTACAAATGATGACCCAGATTTTGGACTGTCCACTTTCAGTATTGTGGATAAGGTCAGGTTAGTTTGAGGGATGTTAAATATGTTGGTGTGAGGTGAGCTTTTTGATGTTTGATAACTGTTTCTGTAGTTAAAAATACTTGTTACCATGTAATACATAGTGATAACTTGATACTGAGAATTGTAACATAGCGATGACATGAGTAATACATAGTGATAACTTGATACTGAGAATTGTAATAGATAGTGATGGCGTGTGTAAAAACAGTGATAACTTGATACTGAGAATGGTAATATATAGTGATGACGTATGTAATACATAATGATAACTTGATACTGAGAATTGTAACATAGCGATGACATGTGTAATACATAGCGAAAACTTGATACTGAAAATTGTGATATATAGTGATGATGTATGTAATACATAGTGATAACTTGATACTGAGAATTGTAATAGTGATGGCGTGTGTAAAAACATAGTGATAACTTGATATTGATAATTGTAACATAGCGATGACATGTGTAAAAACATAGTGATAACTTGATACTGAGAATTGTAATATATAGTGATGAGGTATGTAATACATAATGATAACTTGATACTGAAAATTGTGATATATAGCGATGATGTGTGTAAAACAGTGATAACTTGATACTGAGAATTGTAACATAGCGATGACATGTGTAATACATAGTGATAGCTTGATACTGAGAATTGTAACAGCGATGACATGTGTAATACATAGTGATAACTTGATACTGAGAATTGTAACAGCGATGACATGTGTAATACATAGTGATAGCTTGATACTGAGAATTGTAACAGCGATGACATGTGTAATACATAGTTATAACTTGATACTGAGAATTGTAACATAGCAATGACATGTGTAATACATAGTGATAACTTGATACTGAGAATTGTAACAGCGATGACATGTGTAATACATAGTGATAGCTTGATACTGAGAATTGTAACAGCGATGACATGTGTAATACATAGTGATAACTTGATACTGAAAATTGTAACAGCGATGACATGTGTAATACAGTGATAACTTGATACTGAGAATTGTAACAGCGATGACATGTGTAATACAAAGTGATAACTTGATACTGAGAATTGTAACAGCGATGACATGTGTAATACAAAGTGATAACTTGATACTGAGAATTGTAACAGCGATGACATGTGTAATACATAGTGATAACTTGATACTGAGAATTGTAACAGCGATGACATGTGTAATACATAGTGATGACTTGATACTTAGAATTGTAACATAGCGATGACATGTGTAATACATAGTTATAACTTGATACTGAGAATTGTAACAGCGATGACATGTGTAATACATAGTGATAACTTGATACTGAGAATTGTAACATAGCGATGACATGTGTAATACATAGTGATAACTTGATACTGAGAATCGTCATATATAGCGATGTGTTTGTGTAATATATAATAAAAACGTATACTTAGAATTGTTATTTCTGTTTACAGTGACTCTCCAAAAGCTATGGATGTGGACAAAAAAGATGTGAAAAAAGAATTATTAATGAAGAAAGAAAAAGATACACCATCCAAGAAAGATACAGATAGCAAAGATGGGTCAGTAAATTGAAATAAAATGCCCTCATCAATTTGATGTGTTTGTGCGTATATATATTTGTTACTTGAAGTACATCGTGCAGTTTTTATAACATCATATACTCCTGAAGCACAGACCACAGGATAGGAAATCATTATATAGCCAATAGGCTAACAGTACATCTGTGCCACTGCCTGATGCCTTACTGGTATTTTAATCAGATTTGTTCTAAATATTAACCAGAACAATTACAAATGGCAGACAACAAGCTCACAAAAGGATTCCTTGAAAGCAACAAAACAGAAATGGATGAATTACTTGGAATGATAAACAATTAATAAGTTAATTGTGTTGTTTTTAGGGAGAAGAAAGAAGATCCTACAGCTCAGAGGGTGTTGAAAGGTGTAATGAGAGTGGGAGTACTGGCCAAAGGACTACTGTTACATGGCGACCTTAATGTACACTTGGTTGTGTTGTGTTCTGAGAAACCAACTAGAACCTTGCTGGAACGTGTTGCTGATGCGTTGCCAAAACAAATAGCTGTGAGTACTGTTGTTGTTTATTTTTATTCAGATGCAGTAACATACATAGATGCATAACATACATCTGCAGATAAATACAGATGTCACAATGGGTATTAGTTGATCATCACATTTATCTAACTCAAGTTAGTCAAGTTTCAAAATTTGAAAAGACACTAGTTTTATCGAGTGTCTTTTCAAATTTTGAAAATTAACTAACGAGAGTTAGATAAACATGATGATTAACATACATGAGTTGTTGAATCTGTTTCTACCATAACTGAAAACTTTGGTAGTATGGAATATTAGCATATATCATGTCTAGACACCATCAGGTTCATGATTGCGTCAAACTTGTGTGTCTTGCCAATCTCCAGATTACATCAATATGTCAAATGTAGGAAACCCAACATTGTTAGAGACTTAAATAACAGACCCCTTTCCCTCAAATTATTTAAATTGCCAACTTTGACTGCCGACGACTGGTCTGATTCAACTTTATGTACAAATATTTTCATTACTGTAGTAGTGGAGGCTCAGCCAACAAGATTCATTCAGCCCTATTGGTTATTTGTATATGTTTAACTATCTGCAACTTAGTTTATACAACTGCTTAAGAGTGGTTTAACAACATGAGTTATGATAGAAGCATGATTATCATTGTCATGACCATTGTATATTTTGGAATCGGACAGTCATACTTGATAAAATATACTTGATATTAATGTTATGTTGTAGACAGTCATTTGTGATAAGAGAAGATGAACACTGATATATAGGCATTCAAGATGAAATGTATTCACATATGCACCATCTTTGATATATAAACTTTGTAGTGAGTCATTTTGGAAGAAAACAGTGAAGTCAGTCTTATTTGAAAGAATATGTATACATTGTAGGCAATCACAGAAGATAAGTATGAAGTCAAGAGATGTGTGGAAGAAGCAGCTATCATTGTTTCCAACGACAAAGATCCAAAAACATCCTGCACGATCACGCTGACCTCGCCTGTGATGCGAGAACAACAGTTAGCAGAAGGAGGTAAAATAAAGGATTGGAAATAGTGTGATAACAAAACCGTTAAGCCAATTGATCTGTGTGTTGCCCAAATTGTAGAGGGGTCATGAGTTGAATTAGTCATGTTTCAAGATAAGTTGTAATGTAATTTGCAATAGATCTTCTCTCTTCTGTAAAAGAAAATACATGACCACTCTACATAACCAACAAATCATAGACTCAGGACAGATGTCTTGGCACTTGTTATCAACTTGTAGTTGGAAGGCTTTTTACCATCAGAAGAGGAGTTTGTCAGTCAGTCTATACTTTTATCTAGATCAAAATTCCACACTTCACTTTATTTGTTAAGGTTGATAAATTAACATATTATACATGTAGAATGGCTGATAATGTTTTGAAGGATTCATCCAGGTTTATTATGTGAGTTTACAGTTCAATATAATTTGCACAGTCAAATTCAGATAGGAAATTTTGTATATTTCTTTATTTTTATTTATTTTTCTAGCTATGTATGTAATAGTGCTTTGTTTTTTTATTGTTTTTTTTTTCATATTATTTTTGTGACTTATTCTTCATATTATCTTCGTAATTTTCCTTTTCTTACATACTATTCAAAAATGCATATAGTGATAGTTTAGTACATAAATCAGCAAAGAGTAAATATTGATTAAAATCTAAGTATGATTGATATGTAAATAATACAAAGAAAAATCACAGATTACTTAAAGAGAATTTTTTCATTGGGAGTTCTTGTCAAAAGTATTTTAGTACCTTCATATGCTATAGGAAATACTTGAGTTTGGGACAATCTCATTTTTACTTATTGCTGAAAATATGTTTTCAAACACATGACAAACTAAACTGTTGTGATTGTAGACATTTACTTTTAAAAACGAAAGAAGGAAAAGAGTTTTGGACATGCACAAAAATTTGAATGTGATGTTCTGAAACCTGGATGATTTCTTGTTGACTAATATTGATTTATTTTCTGCCCTGCTTTACATGTGGAAAGCCTTCTAGACTCTTCTACACAGGTGTAGACTGTCTTCGACATCTACGTGATATAAAGGAAGGATTTTTGACCATGGAAGGTGCTAGCAAACCCTACACAGATACACAACAGCCTCTCTTCTTGCTTCCTTGGTTCCTTTGTTCACACAGTTTTTATGACTGTGCTCAGGTTTGGACTGTAAAAACACCTGAAGTGTGTGGAGCAGGAAAGTTATACTCAATCTTGCTCTCGCTTTCTGTTAGGTTTTATGAATAGCTGATGTTTGGAGTACAGTCATGCTTTTATGGTATTCAGTGTACTGAGATCATGAGACATAGATGTGTTTTCTCTCTATAGCATATGTTTATTCTGTGGGCCAATATGGGCAATTGAAATTTTTTTGTATATGAAGGATATGGTATGATTCATTTCATGATTATGTTTTGAGTTGGGAGTGGCATTTAAAATGTCAGAATTTTGTCCAACCCTGAAGCTAGCCATAGATAAACTGCTATCAACATTGATAGTTTTGATGTTTTAATTCAGTTACTTCCCTTGATAAATAGTGTGAATTCTTGAACATGCATGCACTTCATTTTACTTGAGAACCTTGAAATTGGTTACTTTTTTCTGAAAGTTAAATGTATAACATGCTTTTTATTCAGGTTTTGATTTATAAAAAAAACATTTCAAGGTACTGAAAAAATCAGAACATACAAATCAACAAAAATGACCAATTAAAAAGTTGAAATCTTTTTTAGATAAGCAGTGATTAGCATTATGTGAAAAATACTGCTGAACTTCATTTATTTAATTTTTTTTGTCTTTCTCTCTGCATGCTGCATGCTCTTTCTATCGTTGTAACATACCTCCAGGATAATTGATAAAGACGTGGCAATGTTGAAATCTGTAGGGTTTGTGAACTATTGATAAATTCTTGCCTCTATTGAGAATTTATCATGCACCAATGAAGAACATGGTCAAACACCCGTTCCCGTGGTTGAATGCTTGTATAATTACTACAGAGACCACAACCGCAGTTACCGTCAAAGATCCTCCAGATGTATTGGACAGGCAGAAATGCCTAGATGCTCTTGCTGCCCTTCGCCATGCTAAATGGTTCCAGGTTCGATACTACTTTTTTATTACTTTGCAGCCTTATGGAAGTAATGTTTTTTCTTTTTTAAGTAATTAATTAAAAAAAAAATCATGCACACAGTTGTTTTTACAGAACGGTGTATAAATGATCAATCTTGAAATCTTGCTATCAATTCAAAAAAAAAAAAAGAAATTGAATATGTACATGGGGATACCTGAAAGATTACTAAAATTGATACGTCAGTCTTAGATATCAAAATTCAGATGTTAGTCAAATGTAGTTCTCTGACAAATGATTGATAGGCTGTACTTGTATAATCATGTATGTACAGCAGTCATTTACAGAAAAAATGTGTCAAATTCCATTATGTGTTCTACTTGTAAATCTTACTGTAGCTACAACTTAAACATTATCAAGGGATAAAACCATGCAAAACTAACTTCCTGGTTCTTAGCATGTCATATTTTTCACAAAACATACAAAAACTGCAACCCTTGAACACTTACCTGTATTATTATAAAGAAAAATACATTGCATTTCTAATATATTTTGCTTGATTTTGAAAAAGGTTGGCTTGCAGGGAAACAATATTGATTAATGCATGAATAGGAACCAGGCTATCATATTTATTGTTACACAAATTCTTGACCATGTACCTTCCAAATCATTGATATACAAAACATGTCGATAAATAACCTTACAAATTCTTGCTATTGAGTAATAGTAGTTTCTTGAAGGGACAAGAAAATAGATTTTAAATTTCATTAAAGTAACATTTAAATTAAGGGGAAAAAGTTCTAATTCAAGTTATTCTTAAAAGGAATTAATAATTTACCTGGAGATAGTGTAATCGTATATAACAGATATATTAAGACTTCCCTGAAAGTTTTCATCTGTTGTAATTTCCTATACATTACTGCTTTTCAATGCTGCCCTAACCTGCCCAAGAGAAAGGTATAAAATGTAGCTTTTTATTTACATGACTGATCATGAATGACAATCACCAAGTAATTTATGCTGGTTCAAATTTTGGCAATACTTTGTGATCTGTTTCAGCAAGAAATATAAGTACAAATAAAATTTACATCTTAACATGAGTCATTGACTTTATAAAGATGAGCAGGGGCTCCATTGATATGATACGGATTCAAATAACCAATGAGAACGGTTTGTAAGAAAACATAGATATTACTTCACTGCAAGTGAAGTTTTCAAGTACATGTACTCCAACATTAAAAACTTGGACACAGCAAAAATATCTTGTGGTATATATTTAAGTATTAAAAAAGTACTGGAAACCTGGAAACTTTGCTCCTGATTATTTTCGCCATTTTATGATAGAAAACATATTCACCCCATCTTTAATTTGTCTTAAATCACCATAGTCTTATGAATGAATGTATGTCCATGCATCAGTTGCTTAACTTGATGTTTTCGCTTTAAAATTGCCCACAAGGGCGAAAATTAAACAGGAGTGAAAATTTCCAGGTACATGGTATTCAAATCCTCAGTGATCAGTGATTTAACTTTTAAATTCTACATTTCATACCTTTATCAACTTCAGTTTGAATGTGTTTTGATGACATGGATGTTAAGTTTCAAATGTCATGGAATTGTTGTTTTGGATGATTGCAATCAACTAAAGAATACATGCATTCTGACTTTGTGGAGGGAAAATGTACACTTTTGTCTCCTGATGAAATATGATACTTTATTTACTAACATTGTGTCATAATTGATTTAGGACAACAATTTACGGTATTCTCTCCAGAAAGGATTTGTGTTATGATTTGTCGTCATGGTTACAACGACTGTTTTGTCAGAGAGCTGTGTTATAGATCATTGTCACTTTAACAGCTATGTTCATTCTCTCGGTTGCCTTGATAAGATTAGCATCAGAGACTGAAATTGTAAAGATTATCACTCTTATGTTATTGGTTTATATTTACTGTTTAAACATTTCATATACAGATTTTCATCTATACAAGTAAATGAATAATGTAAATTTCAATTGCTGGTTGATAAAAATACTTCAGTAAGATCCAAAAATTGGAAGAGTCTGAAAAATCAAGCAGTCTGTTAAAGTGTCAATATGACCATATAGTCTTCACCCTCCTGTCTATATTGATTCAGTTTCTCTTAATCTAGTAGCATGTGCCTCTTAATGTCCAGAAGAGTGACATAGAAACTGATATTGATCTAGAGAGAAGGGAAGGTCATTATAATTACAAGAAACACCATAAGAAATCCATGTTTGATTTTGAACTATTTTATATTTTGGGGTATTGATAAGGTTGAGATTTTTACGAGCTTTCAGTTTACATACCACGTGTTTATTGAATGCTTGAATGAATACAAGGGTGATTGAAATATTCGTACACTGTGCATATACTCTAAGCATACTTTATCTTCCTCAGTAGAAGGCATAAGCTATGATGTGAATTGATAGCTTTTGCCTCCAATAGTACAACCTGTCTATTGACGTACAAGAGTACATGCATAATGTAAGGATTTTGGCGTAGAAAGATGTGTGTCTATAAGATTGATCATTGTCCGATGTTCGGTTTACATGAGGCTGGAAAGTTATCCAAACGTTATCTCCCTTTTCTCTGGCTTGAGATCTATTCTCTTGATCAGGGGAAATCCACCCAGGAAAGTTTCAAACTTTCATTTCCAAAAATCTGGATTATTTTTGCATCTTAATAGAAAACACTATGACTGTATTTCATTGTATTTATAAACATGATTTTGAATCCAGATTTTTTGAATGGTTTTTCTCATTCCCAGTATTATGCATTTTACTAATTCATGTTTTTGTTTTCTTCTTCTTTCTTTTTGTTAAAATTATGCAGGCTAGAGCTAATGGCCTGCAGTCCTGTGTCGTGGTTATCAGGATTTTGAGAGACCTTTGTCAGAGAGTTCCAACTTGGACACCACTAAATGAATGGGTATGTGTGTTTTCCTTTTTACAGATGGGAACCAGTTTTAGTCCTTCCATCCTATTAAGATTTTGTAATTGGTCGCCATTTCACTTAATATTGGTTTCATTTAGAGGTAGAGTTCGATGTAAATATTTCTGTCATCAGCTTCTGATAGTTTACCATTGGTCAGATTAGACGTAAATTTCACGTGTTGGTCAACTTATTGTAGAGCATTTGACCTTTTTGTCACATAATTATGTATTATGAATGTAAAAGAAATTATAAGCTGACCTGGACCAAAGGTCACAAGGCATCTGTTATCTGTCTGAGATGTTCAAATATCTTTTATGTGGTCACGATCCCCACCCTAAAATCATAAATAGGGGTCCCATTTTTCATGCCGAGTAGATTTGTATGATATATATGATAAGTACCCAGATGTCATCCCCCACCCCTACCACTAAAGAATAAATTAAGATCTGCCACCCATATACCATTTATTCCCTATAAAATGAATTGAATGAAACATAGTGGGAGTCAGAAGGGGTTTATACTTATAGGGGACTTTTGGAGAATTTGTAACATCATCCTGATGCAATCATTTTTTGTTTTGTTAATTTCACTGTAGTGCAGTTGATTTTGTTTACTTGTGTAGGCAATGGAACTGTTGGTAGAAAAATGTGTTAGCAGTGGAGGACCCAACATGAGCCCAGGCGACGCCCTGAGACGTGTGTTTGAGTGTATATCTTCTGGACTACTGTTACCTGGTGAGTTAGTATTTTCATACTGATCTAAAATTTAATGTGTTAGCATGATCTCATGCTCTGAATTACTGCAAAATCTTTGTCATCTAGACTGAAGATCTAAGGACAAATTCATTCTGGTCTGTTTGCCTATCCAGTTATATAACTGGTGCCTTTATGACCTAATGGAAAGAGCATCATACTTTATTACCATTAGTCACTACAAGTTTAAAATCCTTTTGAACCTTAACCTGATTATGGAAATTTGCCTGTTTTGATGTGGAAGGCCAGTGGTCTTCAGCAGGTCCAGTGGCCACCTCTTTAACTTAAAATTGTTATGTGTGGCATGAAGCATTGCAGTTAAAAAGAGCTTAATCTTTGTTATAGCCTTTGAACATGTTTAGATGGAAGATTTGGAAAGTTAATGAAATGATTTATACTAAC
The DNA here is from genome assembly GCA_030159075.1 of Atrina japonica. NCBI lineage: Eukaryota > Metazoa > Mollusca > Bivalvia > Pterioida > Pinnidae > Atrina > Atrina japonica. The sequence goes on from BROG01000077.1 coordinate 936,898, forward strand.
TTTTTACCAAGATGTATCGAGATAACCGAAATTTTAATTGATATATCATTCTATTTATAAAAATTGGGACCATACATTCAGTTTTGATATATTTAGAATTTTGACTAAACCAATTTCGAAATAACGAGATTTCACTGTATATATGTCTAATAAAAAAAAAAAAAGAATATCATCAGAAAATATAAATGTTAATTTTGACGATTGTTTTTTTCCAGGTGGCCCTGGTCTTTATGATCCATGTGAGAAAGATCCCCTCGATGCTGCCTCATCTCTTACTAACCAGGAAAGGGAAGATATAACTGCCTCAGCTCAGGTATTTTGTTATTTGTGCAGTTATGTTTTGACTTGATAACCCAGTAATATTGTTTGGAAATATTGATGGTTGTTAGAAGTTCTGCTATTTTTCGTAATTCACTGCTTTTGACTTGTAAAGTAGTTTTTATGCCACCCCCTTCTCTGGGGATTGTAAGTCAAGGGCAAATTTAGCAGTTTTTATGCCCCAGAGATTGTAGATCAGTGGGCAGATTAAATGTTTTTTTATGCCCCAGAGATTGTAGATCAGCAGTGTTTCAGATTGAAATGGAACATTATAGGACATACGGCCTATTTCATAAAAAAAGTCTAGGCCATTTTGTCCTAAACATCAAAATATTTTAGGCCATATTTTTTTTTTTAGCAAAAACAATGAAAAAGGTAAGTCAATGCACAAAAGGTCATTTAATATTCATTTTTTTGCAGCAACAATACTGAACAGTTTTCTGTTGGTTTTGTTTTTCCATGTAGATAATGCTTCATAAAAATCAAAATTTTCCAATTGTTCACCATTTATCCTTATTCTCATTAACTTATCTTGAGTCTTAGTATGAAGTCGATTGCGCAGTGGAGTCAATGTCTGATTTTGTACCGAAAATCCACGCTCACATCCAGCTGTATTAGCTGGACATGTCAATGCAAGTTGTGCTAACCGCATGATGTTTGGAAAATCATCTTTGTGATAGGAGGAGATGAGACCCCATAGTGATGCCATTGAGGCTGTTGGGTTCGCTGTCCCTCTGCCAAACGAATTTTCTTTGGTGGCATGTTTCACCGCTCTTGCTCTTACTCTTACAGTCTTAGTTAGGGTAACGCTTGAAACATTGCGGCAGTCTAATTACCGCAAAGTGCCATAACATACCGCAAAGCCCGTCAAGACACAAGGTTCTTTAGAGGTCACTATTCTACCACATTTGGATATTATGAACATGTTTTCCAGTTGATTTCACTGATTTCTAATACAAAAAATGAATTGTCATTTACCGATGGGGGGGGGATCTTTGACAGAGGCCGTTTTCACAATCACTCGTAAATCTAAGTGAAATATTGTGAAGATGGTTTCTGGAAATTATCCTCTTTGTGGTAATAATATTTATTATTTATATCAAATTTACACAAACAAGTGGGGAAACAATTTAAAATTATAAAAAGTTAGAATGGTGACTTCTGAAGAACCAAGTGTCTTCCTTATAGTAACTCCCCCCCCCCTTGCAGTACCTTGTGGCAATTAGCTACACCCATTAATTTGACGCTTGAATTTGAGAAAATGGTGATACCTCTTATTACACCAAGCGCTTGAACGACCAAGAAGTATACTGTATTTTTAGCTGGAACTCCTCGTGCATTTAGACTGAGAATATATGTATATTTATAAATTCCGAATGAAATATTAGGGTGCGAAAATTGCTGGTAGATCATAAACTATCGTTGGAAAATGACTGTCCGTTTTAAGCAGAAATTTATCGGCCATCCTGTCCGCTTGACAGAGAAGTAGTCGGCCATTTTGGCAGATACAAGGCACATTTTTCGGCCATTTGGAATTTTAATCGGCAAATTGCCGATGGCTGACGCCAATCTGAAACACTGGATCAGTGGATGGATTAAGTGCTTTTTATGCCGCAGAGATTGTATGTCAGTGGGCAAATTAAATGTTTTTTATGCCCCAAAGATTGTAGATCAGTATGTAGGTTTAAGTGTTTTTATACCCCCAGCCAGAAAGATCTGCTGGGGACATCTTGTGTTTGGATCAGTCGTCTGTCTGTTTGTTTGTGTGTCTGTCTGTCCGTAATGCCATCCCACTTAAATATGTTGTGCAATATTTCAATTTTGGATTGTGATACAGTAACCAAACATAGACTGTAAATTCATCTAAGGGTTGCTCACACTTCACTGACATCATATGGCCCTGGGGTGGGTTCAAAATGTAGGACATTGCAATATATTATACCTCTTCATAAATTCTAGCGATTTCATTGGACAATAAGCGTTGAGTATTTTCCACTGTCTCGGTCGTTCCAGGGTGATATTCAGCAGGGTGATATTCAATGAAATATCACATGTGCAGAAATGGATACGCGTACGGTTCGTTTGTTTTTCCTATGTTGAAATTAGGTGTAACCTCTATCGATATATGAGTTGTGTAACATACAACTGGAACCGAAAGAAACAAATTAAATGATTTGACAGAATTGATATATCATTATCAGATATATTTGCTGAAGTCAGCCAAACAGACATGCACGCTTGAGGCTCAAGATTCAAAAGCCGATGCAAAGAACGGTTTGGGTATCGAAGGCAGTTTGTATCACGAACGTGATGAACTTGCGTACGTGATGTGTAGATTTTTGCATGAATAAAGTATTAAGATAATCTAGGCCTACTGTTTCAGTTTATTTTGTGTTTTAAGTAATTCAATGGATAATATATGCTTCAATACAGTGGATCGGTATAATATAATAAATATAACATTCCTGAGAGGGTGGTTGTGGAAATTGTCACCCTGAGGAAATACATTGTCAACCGAGGCTGACAATGTATTTCCTCGGGGTGGCAATTTCCACTACCACCCTCTCAGGAATGTTATATTTATATAATGTAACGTATACATATACATATAGAAATTTATTGGGGCCGGGGCATTTGTGTTTCACAAACACATCTTGTTTATGCCCAGATATTATAGATCAGTTGGCAAATTTAATGTTTTTCATTCCTCCGAGATTGTAGATCTGGGGGCAGATTAAGTGTTGTTTATGCCCCCAAGATTGTTGATCATTGGGCAGATTGTGTTATTTCATCCCCAAGATTGTAGATCACAGGCAGATGAAGTGTTTGTATGCTCCCAGAATTGTAGATCAGGGTGCAGATTAAGCATGTTTAAGCCCAAAGATTTGGGAATGGGGTAGATAACTACTTGTTTGTTTGTTTACAACATTTTGTTTTCTGTCAGATGTTAACCAAATTTGATATTTTACTTCATATCAATGAGATCCTGGTTAAGTTTGGTTATGGCTAATGTTCAGTTATATTTGCCACAGACATGTGACTTTTAAAATCTCTATGAATGACTTGGATTTCATGGGCATAGTGAATCTCAAAGTTACTGAAATATGTCAATGGTAAAGATATTTAGATTGAAAAGTTTGGCATTGAGTATTGTTGTCATTCATGATTTCTTTTCAAAAAGATTAAATTGAAAAAAATCTGTTGCAGCATGCCCTTCGTCTGATTGCTTTCCGCCAAATACATAAAGTTTTGGGAATGGATCCTCTTCCTGCGCCCAAACATTTACGACAGCGCATGAATCCCCGCAAAAGGAGGCGTGCCGACAGTTCAACAGGAGAAGGGGATGGTGATGGTAAGCATATTTTAGCAATTGAAATTTTAGGTTATTGAACTATGGTAATGAAAATGATGAAATTGATATGTTGTAGAGATAAGATTTTATTACAGAAATTATAACGATCAAAAGCTACAGATTTCAATATACCCATTAAATTCAATATTTGTTATGGAGAGTGGCAATCCCAAATTGTGATTAATTTCTTGTAGTGTATTTAGAATTTTGATCATGTTCGGTTAAAAACTCTTTTAAAGTGCTCTCATTGTTTATGTTGTTATTGTTCATTACCCCTGGACTTACTCGAACAAAAGTTGTGTTACTCAAGTATCAAAATTTCAATCTCACTAATAGAATATCATGATGAATATCATAATGCCAAATTTGTATAATGATATGCATTATACTGTCAACACTTATGTGATATGCATTATACTGCCAACACTGTATTATGATATGCATTATACTGCCAACACTGTATTATGATATGCATTATACTGCCAACACTGTATTATGATATGCATTATACTGCCAACACTGTATTATGATATGCATTATAGTGCCAACACTGTATTATATGTATTTTACTGCCAACAATGTATTATGATATGTATTTTACTGCCAACACTGTATTATGATATGTATTTTACTGCCGACAATGTATTATGATATGCATTATACTGCCAACACTGTTATGTGATATGCATTATACTGCCAACAGTGTATTATGATATGCAATATACTGCCAGCACTGTATATTTATATGCATTATACTGCCAACACTGTATCATGATATGCATTATACTGCCAACACTGTATTATGATATGCATTATACTGTCAACACTTATGTGATATGCATTATACTGCCAACACTGTATTATGATATGCATTATACTGCCAACACTGTATTATGATATGCATTATACTGCCAACACTGTATCATGATATGTAGTTTACTGCCAACACTATTATGATATGCATTATACTGCCAACACTGTATCATGATATGCATAATATTGCCAACACTGTATCATGATATGCATTATATTGCCAACACTGTATCATGCTATGCATTATCATGATATGCATTATATTGCCAACTCTCTATCATGTTTTGATAGAGTGAAATCACATCATATTGCCAACATTTAATCATGATATCTTTTATACAGCCATTGCTATCATAATATGCATTACATTGCCAAAAAATATATGCATCATACTGCCATCACTTTATTGTGATTTGAATCATATTGCCAAAACTACCATAATATGCATCATACTACACACTTTACCAGGATATCCATTATACCAGCAGCACTATCATGATTTGAATCATATTGCCAACACTGTATTATGATATATATCTATGAGCTAGAGATAGACACCTCTATTGTCCTAGCTGTGATAAAAACTCATTGATAGAGCTTTTCTTGTATTTCAGCTGCAGGAGAGAAGAAGGATAAAAAAGAAGATGAGATGGAAACGTGTGATCAGAAGTAATTCGCTTTCCAGATGCATGTGAACAGTCAAATATATACCATGTATAAGTTTACCTGAGGTCACACATACCTTTGGACAATGCTTTGGAAATTTACCAATCACAACAACAGAAATTTTCACTTGATTTTTCTTTTGACAAGTGACTTGTAAATATGTTTCATTTGATAGCTTGAAATGTATATTTTCATTTTGTGTGCCCTTTTCATCCAAATCAGTTTCTGTGTGCTTCAGGCTTCATAAGTGGAAAGATATATAGCAAACAAAAAGTTATTGTTTGTAGTGTATAACAAAAGTGTATTTACATAGTATAATTTTTGTCACACATTTTCTGTATGTTTTATATTGTCTTGCCCATTACAATGTATAAAATACATACACATATTTTTCTGCATTTACAATTATTTTCTGTTCTTCATACCTAATGACACTTGATCTGTTCACTTAGCAGTACTAACTAAAATATAGTACAAGAGTGCTAGAAAGAAGGTAAACTACTAATTGGTCAGATTTGTTTTTCCATTAATGAAACAGTAGAACCTCAAAATGTAAGTATTTGTGGAATATGTGATTCAGATTGTCACACTTTGTTTCCCTGTAAATTCATGATCATTACAAATTTCCATGCTTTTCTACAAGAGGCATATCAACTTGTCAAGTAATAGCAGTTACTGTTGTTTAGTTTTGACATTTTTGTATAAAATATTTCCAGTAGAATGTTTTATTTTTTCAGAAAAAGTGTGTTTTCATATGGTATGTCTTTAAAAATAATGGAAATAAACTGTTAAGAATAGTATTTTGTTCAATATCGTTCCATTGATTACCTTGAGGCAAAAGCTGTAAACAGATCCTGAGATTCTGATTGCCCATATTTGTTTTAAGATTTGAAATTATGAAAATGATTGTTAGGAAGTATTGTTAACTGAGCATACACAGAATGCTGTTATGGTATTTTGGTATTTTTGTGAACATTTTTTTGAGGTATTGATACTTATATTGTTTTGTAACAAGTTGCTTCATTATTCCATTCTTTTGTTTTGGGTACATGAAATAAATTGAACAAATGTAACAAAAATCTGTTTCTTTTATTTGCAAGCATATCAAATTACTGTATACAGGGTTATTTTTGCCCCGTGTTATATCGCCCTAATGTATACAGTATAAACAAGCTCATAGCTTGGACGTCTTAGGATGAATTTATGGTTACAGGGTTTGCATTCCAAGTTTTTTATTCTGTGTGTAGTAGTACAGAGGATATTTGCCGAGATAGCTCAGTTGTTAAGAGCGTCCTGCAAGTGTTGGGGAGGTCCTGGGTTAGATTCCAGGCCTGGCTGCACATTTTTCCACACCTACTACATTAGGCGCCCAACTGGTGTGGTGTTAAGTGTCTTGACGTGGATTTCTTGAGGTAGAAATCTAGTTAAGGGGGAAGAGTGGCAGTGCAGAGGGTATCGGCCCAAAAAGCTCAGTTGGTAAGAGTGTCCTGCTAGTGTCCAGTAGGTTCTGGGTTTGATTGCTTGTCTGACTGAACATTTTCTCTCGCCTACTACATGTGTAATACCCAACATGACTAGAACGTCTGAGACAGTCTTTCTGGTGAAACTCGTTCTACAACTCCAACACCAAAATGATATGTCAATCAAAAACCCCTCGCTGTAGTAACGTCTGTAGCATTAAATTATGCCACTTAAATGGTTGATGACGTCCCATACAAGTGAAAAATGCTACTATATTGCATTAATTCAAGAAAACGACACAACCGTGTGAAAAAAACCGACATGCTATGAATTTGATTTCTCTGCTGGATATACAACTTTGGGGCATGTCAGTTTTTGGGACAGAGAAGTAAAAATGACAAGAGTGGGTGTCGTATAGAAAAGCTTTCGCATATAGAATCTTCCTCCCTACTCCCTGGAAAGATTTATATATAGAAATCTCTCCTCAGGAAAATTTACTTTATAGAAAATCTTCCCTCCAGAAGAAATACTATACAGAAAACATTCCCCCATGGAAAGTTTTTTATATATAGAAAATATCCCCATTTATAGAAAATGTTAATTCCCGGAATTTTTTCTATATAGAAAACATTTCCCTCAAATCCAAAAATAATAATAAATCTGTTCACTGATTATTTATAGATATATACTATGAAGAGAACTTATTTTGAGACAAACTTTTAAGATTCTTTTTCACTTATTTTATTCAAACTTAAAAGTTTTCACATATTTTGAGTGTTACAATGTCTGTACCACTATAAAATTTATCAAAAATTTATTAAAACTGGACCATAAAATTCGTTCGTAAATCTTGATATGTCTGGATTTTACATACTAAGCCATATAATCAAAGTAAACTAAATAAGCATTTTCAGTACCTTTAAGATTTTGACATTTTCTGGGCCATGCAATATTCCATGAAATACATTGTATATTCAAATAATCTTGAGTTTTTGATTAAATCACGAGTGAAATAAAAAAAATTTTATTGCGGTTACTGAAAGAAACATTAAATTTTGATATTATTTGACACTGAAAATTGTGTGAATTGCACCGTTTTGTTTACATTTCATGAATTTAGAATCCTGGATAATAGTTTGAATAAAAACTTTTCTATCTATAACCGACATAAAAGTCAAAAGTCAAACCTGTAACGGACAGGTGGGAATGTATTTCATACAGGAAAGGTTGAATAAATTATATAAAGAAAATGTTCTCCCCTGGCGGAAGCTTTTCTATTAGGGTTGTCAAATCGGTTAATTTCTATTAACCGGTTAACCGAATGTTTTCCCGATCAAGTACTCGGTTACTCGATCACTTGTTCACTGTAATTCCAGACCCAGATATTATTAGTGGGAGGTGCAAGGATATATTTATATGCTCTAGGAGGTATATTATCTTTTATCCGACAAAAAAATAATTCTTTTAATCATAATAAAGCTATGTGGGTCATTCTATAGCTTTTGGAGACTACATAAGGGAGGACCGTTTTGTCTTATTTCACATTGGTAGGTTTATTAATATTTAAAATGAAAGCTTCAGCGGGCGCAAGTTGATCAAGAGACAGTTCTAGAAGATTCGGTAATGTGCTTCCCGATAATATTTCAGTGTATTGATTTTATTGAATTAAGCCAAATGTAAAGGAACCCTAATACCCTTAAAGGATTCAGCAATGTATCGTTGTATTCACTTAAACGTTTTGATATAGCTACTAGTAAATATAATGTAAATGGTGGTATTTCCTTAGTTTAACCAGCGATTAAGCATAACGTATCTCTTAACGGTTTTAAAGACAAAATTTTATTAAAATTAAATTATTATACTTGAAAACAATTCATCACATGTAGATATATCCCAGATGTAAAATACAAACAACTCCCGCTAGAGTTTAGCAAATCAAGTGACACGTATAAAAACACTAATTGTTGTATAAACACATTTCTTTTGAGGATAGACGGTGGGTCAAATAAGTTGGATGATCATTTTCCACATTTAAGTAGTAATATTCCCACAGTCACCCGTATATGGAGTTTATATTTCACAAAAGATCCGATATACCAGAGCGTGTTTAACATATGAACATTTCATATACAGATGTAATCTACTCACTGACAAATTATTGGCACAGATATTTCGAAAACCGCGTTTGTTGTCAACGTTCCGCTAATTTTACGGTCGGTATAGTAGTCTGTTTCACCAGGTGAAATGTTGAGTTGCCTTTTCGTTGGCGGTTGTTGAGACGTCTATACCAATTGTGACGAGGATTCTTTCCTCGCGTATTTCATTTGGACTTGACTGTGGACTCACGGCGGGTGTGAACGATCGACAGGGGATGCTTACTCCTCCATGGCACCTGATCCCACCTCTTGGTCTATAGGTCCGTGTTTGTCCATTTTTACCAGATTTGTATCTACATCCTGTACATCCCAATGATTTATACTTTGGTATCTGAGATGTTTTGTATTTTATTTTTAATATTTTAAAAATACAAAATACACGTGATTTTTAAATTATGTTCAAGTAACCGAATACTGATTTTAGTATTCGATATTCGATTAACCAGTTACTCGTTGACAACCTATAGTTGGATAATTGGACACACTTTTGAGTCCGCCAAATACTTTTGAGCATCTCGAAGTTTCAGAGATTTATTCCGTTTAGTCATTTTCTCATTATTGTTTGAAATTTTTCGGACACATTTCTCCAATTTGCCGCCCCGTACTTTGATATTATTTAAATGATAATGGCAAAGTGTAATTTTAATCGGGTTCTCTTTATCATTATAAACTTTCCAATAGTATACAACTGAAAATATGTATAGAGTGTGTAAAGCAGGGAACAAATCGCCAGATTAATGGCATAAGTGGACATGAGTGTAACTGGTGAAGCTTGACATCTAGGACCACAAACCGAGATTGATAAATATGTACATGTACTTGACATTTGTAATAAGTATCACGTATGATTTTACATTACATGTACATGTATATGGAAACTCATTCGTTGACTTTCTTGTCATGTATATATATATATATATATATATATATATATATATATATATATATATATATATATATATATATATATATATATATATACACACACACACACACACACACACACACACACACACACACACACACACACACACACACACATACAAGAGGTCAATTTAATTCATTTTAAAGATTCATTTTCCGAAAGAGGCAACATGAAATCTTTGTAATTTTCGGGAGAGGACGACCCTTTCCAACATCAATTTATGTTATTTCAAAATGATAGATTTTCCAATTCGTTCTATTTTATTGTACAAAGCTTTTCTGGATATAATAAACTGTAGTCTTCTTAATTCTAAGCTCAGATATTGTAAAGAAGGGATAAAATAACAATTTACGACATTGCATTTACTTCAAATAAAATTTTATTTTGTATTTATAGGTAATCTGTAACGTACGTTTTATAGGAGGTAATATGCAGATGCTGAAAACATTCAGAAGATGTAGTAATTTGCCAAATATTTTCGTTTGGTTAATTTGTATGTTATATCGAATCAATTTGTTTCTGGCTGGATACCAAGGTATATTTAAAATTAATACATGTTCTGTAATCTGTTATTTTCCCTGGAAAGTGATATTGTTGTAGAGAATATCTTCTGATTAAACCTCATGATAACAAACAGCCTTTTTGATGATGGAATTTATTTTAATGTTATACTTCATCATTCGATGAATCATTTAGATAACACATGAACAATACAAATCGTTAAATAAAATGGCGAGTGTCTTGATCTATCGCCAATTGACGCGTTGATCTCATCGTGCATTGTTTACGTCATTCTATTGTGACGTCATAATAACATAGTTAATAATGACGTCATAATGGAAAAGTCGGCCAAAATGTGCTGTGTCGAGTCTTGCGATAGGACAATTTTACGGTAGTCTATGACTATACCACCAACATATAATAAGTCAAAAAATATCCGCCATCACACTCCATTAGATATTATGATATGGCATTTAGATATGAATTTTATGTTGGAGTCATCTTATGGTTTTAGCATTCCAAAAGTAAAGATTTGAGCATTTAAAACCACCTTGAACACTTTCTGAAAGCAAAATTGAATTCTTTCTGTACGAAACTACTCCATTTTATTCCATGTATTTTACCGACCTGCAAATAAACTCGGTGATTTCACCACTGTGTGAATGTGCTAACATATATACATGTATATATCAAATAATTCATTTTGTTGTACTATCGTAATTATATGTCATTGCGAATAATGAAATCCAGCATAACATTTGAAAAATAAAAATGTCCGTAAGATCCCTTTTGTGGTAAAATTTCGATACAATCATAATTTTTGTGTACAATATAATCAAAGAAGTTGAATGCTGGAAAAAGTAATTCATGAGCTCAACTGATGAAGTCTTATTGACATAAACGATTGTCTTAAGTTTTTTTTTTTTTTTTTTTTTTTTTTTTTTTTTTCAATTTAAGTATTGTTAATGATGTTAATATGATTTTATTTAAACACTGAAACAATTCCAAAAGTCAAGTTGAATTGTTAGTACATTTTCTGAGAAGTTTTGATGTGTTGATAACAAGATATACGCGTACTACGGGGTAATTTTTAAATAGTGATATGTTGCATGGATTATTACAAATATTTTATTGAAAGCATATACCATGTACATCATCCCCGGTAATTAATTAATGTATGTATGCATGTTTAATTATTTTGATATTAGAAGTTTTTAATATTTTATAAAAATAATTATAAATTTATAAATTGTGAGTTATAATATACTTGGTATTAGGTTTAAACCTAAGACTTCAGAAGGTAGTGACCCTTACTTCGCTAAACGCTCGACAAATGGAGTGAAAATCACGTGTCGTTCAAATGAGACTTAAAATCGAGGTCCCATGTTGCAGCAGGCGTGACACACACACACACACACACACACACACACACACACACTGAGTGAACAATTCTTGAGAGATGTAAAATAGTAATAGCATATTTCTTTTTATTTTGATGCTAAATTACATAATTTTAATTATGCACTATTGTTGGCTTATTTTTTCTGTTATCGGATGTACGTTGTATATTCAATAACAAACCGCATGATGCCGTTTTTAAACTAAAGGTTGAGGAGAGTACCAGGTTACAATGTACCCGGTAAGAGACCACCGATTTTCTGCAAGTAAACTGACGAACTCAGTTTAGTTTCCAGCGAAACTCGAACTTGCGCTGACTAGAGATGAGAGACTTCATGTTTCAAAGTGCTATACTCTAAACACTCGGCCACGGAATTCCATAGATAATACATTGACAATAGCGTATGAATTGAACTTGAATTGAACTTTGACACTGCAAAGAGTAATGTGCAAATGTCACATATATGTTGCACCCATCAATACTGAAAACGTAATATCCGCTCGTGTGCTTCAGTATTTTAGTGTTGATAAATATCTGAGAAAATGTAATATTGGGAAGTTGTAAATGACTGTGGCACTTTCAAGTCACTTCAAATCTAAGATTTCTGTTTGAAATCTTGCCGTCAGCAATATATTCATGTTACATTGTACGATACTTAAATCATAATTCTAACAATTCACTGTGATCATTGAAAAACTACGAATTCAAGTTAACCCGTTCACCCCTTAGCATTTGAGTGGTTTTGCTGTTTCCTATTGATTAAAGGCAGTCTATTATGGTCTATAGGGTTGAAAGGGTTGAATGGTATTTCTTTTTCTACAACCTGCCCTTCTGTTAACATTTCCTGTGATATCTAAAGTGTCCTGAATACACGTATCCCCGAAAGCTTTTAAAGTCACATATATATGATATAGATTTTGTTAATCTCTTTGTCATGAGAAAAAGTCCATGCTATTTTGTGTAGCAGCCTTGATGGACTTACCAATTAAGATAAACTCTCAATTCAAGTAAGTTGTAAAAACATTTTCATTAAACATCACATGCAATGTGAAATAATGCCAACATGGAACCTTAATTTCGTTTAAGTTTATAAACTGAATTCTCTCCTTTATAACAGAGGATTTTGTAAATCACACTTTATCACAGCTTTCATTGCAAAATAGATAAAAATGAAAATCAATTGAATATTTTAAAGCTTTTGTTGAAGAGTTTGAAACTGGAACTATTTTTCTTTGTAGGTCCTTTTTCCTCTTTTCGTTCCGAGGTCACTCTGGGAGATTTTGGTCTCCCACGCTGGGCTGCATGGAATTTTTCCTCCGATATAAACAGCGGTTGAAAATTTAAGTGTCGATCACCCTTTTCCCGTTGAATTTCATGAAATATGCCGTGAAATACGTCTTCCACATACTCAAATTCTTCCGCTGCCGTTGTCTCAAAGAATAGGCAGTCAAATTCCTGCGCTAAACTGTGTCCTTCCGCCTTACTTATTTGCCTAAAGAAGATAAAATTTACGGTTATTGAATGTGTAAGAGCATACGCGTGTCTTGTTTACTGCTGAAATAGATCGGGTTTGTCATTAGTCATAGGTCAACCTTACTAGATTTTGCGAATTAGTCATTTTTAACTTCGATTTATAAGATATAGCGTTATAAAAAAAATTCAAACAAATTTATTACAAATTATCAGAAAATAGTGTCGTTTTTACAAATTGTTTTTAAATTATTTTGGATATATTTTTCTACAGGAAACTACAAAACTACATATTTATATGTTTCTATCCGAACCATAAAACTGCACAATATCGTTGTAGCGGAAGGATTAAAATAGATATATACCATGTATATATGTACCAACAGCTGAGAAAAGGGTCCTTTCAACACAACCAATGAAATGTGAGAAAACACGAAATTCCATCTAACGTAATATTTTTGTAGAATTTTCGCGCCAGAAACAAGAAGAACTGCTCTTACCTGTGCTCATTCTTATATTATTTTTTAAACCCACAAGTTTCTAAAAAACAAAAAAATCAGCCCCTCCCCCAAATTTTCCTAAGAACCCTTTTCTCAGCTGCTGACTCATATATCAGCAGAGGGTGTCACAACAATCCTTACAAGATTCTAGTATTGTTCGTACAAAAGCTTTGGTACTATAAATACAACGAATCTTTGCATTGTGTTTAAAAACTCGTCTTGAATCCCTTTGATCTGTTCTCATCTAATGAAACTGCATGTTTTAGATGTAAAAACATGGCAGTGATGAATGAAATAACATTTTGTACATTCTACAAGTGCGATGGAAAGAAAATGAAATATTTCATAAACAAATTATCAATTCTGTTTGGCAGCTACAGAAGGAAGCAGGTGCATTGTTAAATGTATTTAGGATTAAGGAATTTTATTTTTGTCTTCGTTCATCTTGTTATGAACAGGGTTTACACATATTAACTTTATTGTAAATTCGGAGTTTGGTATGTCAAAAATATCACGCATATATACATGTACTTTTTTGTTTGTACAAATATGGCAGACTAAATTACTACCGTTATAAATAAAGAATGTCAAAGATAATTTTGTGTAACAATATTGTAATCTCTCTCTCTCTCTCTCTCTCTCTCTCTCTCTCTCTCTCTCTCTCTCTCTCTCTCTCTCTCTCTCTCTCTCTCTCTCTCTCTCTCTCTCTCTCTCTCTCTCTCTCTCTCAAAGTATATATAAATTTGGAAATAAGTTAAAATAACTAAAAAAAAAAACATCAACAACAATTACCTATATCGTTCCAGATCAATTTTGTTGCCGACAAGAGCAACAGGACTCTCCTTGGTATTAGATTTAAGGTGTTGTGTTATTGATTCCAAGTACCCTCTTCCTTTGTCAAAGCTCTGACGGTTTGTTATACTGTAAACAACCATATAACCGTCCGCCCAGCGTAGGTACCTCATGGGATCACTGTCCTCCTGTGAAAAAAGATATATATTAATGGATGACTGTACAGAAATATACAAACAAAAAGGCCAAAAGGTCCAAAACAACCTTGGTCATCATAGTGCATCAATAAACATATTCATATAAAATTAATCTAATATCATATATCAACAACAGAAAAAAATCAATTCACTCGGCAATCGTTCTTTTATCCATATTTGTGACATCGCATTGACTAATTTAATAGTCTGAATTTGATCGTGTTTAGATGTAAAACATTCCGTGACGTAATTATTACAAAAACAAAAATTCGGTAAATTTTTGTGTGGGCTCTTAATTGTTTGTGAGATTGATTTACAAGAATGATATTTGTCAATGAAAAGATACGCACATTTAAAACATATATCTTTATTACAAAATAATAAATTGTTTCTCTACATCGCTTGAGTAAAAAGTTTATTTCTACTATTACGAAGACTTGAGATAATTAAATGTTTATTTCATTTTCTTCTTTTGAGTTTGGGAAAAGATGTGTAAAGTACAATGTAGAATATATTACACCATTTGGTTGTCCGATTTAACTTTTTCTAGAAAAAAAATTGCCGAAAAATTAGAAATACAAACCTTATCACACGTATCCATAATGTGAACACACATTTCTTGACCATCAATATCTTCATGTTTTGTATACGTATCCTCTGTGAATGACAGAAAGTGTTAACGTATTTATAGACTTTGATAAAAGTATCACAGTATTAATAGAAATATATAAAAGTATTTAGATACTTCTAGACATATATAAAAGTATTTAGGTATTTATAGACATATTAAAGTATGTAGGTATTTATAAACGTATATAAAAGTATTTAGGTATTCATAAAAATATATTAAAGTATTTAGGTACTTATCTTCATATAAAAAATATTTAGGTAATTTTAGACGTATATAAAAGTATTAAGGCATTTAAAGACGTTTATAAAATATTTAGGTATTTATAGATGTACATGAAAGTATTTAGGTGTTTATAGACGTATATAAAAGTATTTAGGTATTTATAGACACATATAAAAGTATCAAGGTATTTATAGACGTATATAAAGTATTAAGGTCTTTGTAGACGTATATAAAAGTATTAATTATTTAGAGGCGTATATAAAATATTATGGTTTTTATAGATGTGTATAAAAGTATTAAGGTATTTAAAGACGTTTATAAAAGTATATAGGTATTCATAGACGTCTATAAAAGTATTTAGGTATTTATAGACGTATATACAAGTATTCAGGTATTTATAGACGTATATAAAAGTATTAAGGAATTATTAAGTATTTATTAAATGCATTTCAAAGTTTTAAAATGCACTATATCACTCCTATTTCATATCATTTAAAGCAAATATTGAGCGACGATAGTGAAAAGCAAGCAACTTTCCCACCATTCTGTAAGGTGAGGCTGTTGCTGCTATTATTATTATTATTATTATTATTATTATTATTATTATTATTATTATTATTATTGTTATTATTGGTGTAGTTGATGATGATGATGATGATGACGATGATGATGATAATGATGATGATGATGATGAAGAAGAAAATACAAATGCACCCAGCAGCATAACCATTAACACACTTACATTCACATACACTCATAACAAATCCAAGTAGTTTGAATGGCATAAAGCATAGTTGTTTAAATAAGTTTGTTTCTGTTATAGAATAGTGCTGCATTATTTGCAGGCTGTATCAGCAGTTTCATGAATATTTATGACCTAGTTTCAGTATGCAATATTCATTTGTAGAATCAACACATAAAACACACACAATTGTAAGTTTATGATGTGATAATTCACAGAATGCACGTATATCTTGACATGTCGTTTTTATCATCTATTTCACAGTTACTTTTTGTATCCATACAACATCATAACACGCTGTAAATTTATCAGGTATATTCTTATTTATCACACAGTAATTACGTTACTGAAGCACATATACCATTGCAGCGATGCAAAATGACGTTCTGAGTGTTAACTGTGCGCACAGTTGCACAAAATGGGTAATTAACGAATTGCGTCTTATCACTAAACCGTTCTACATTTCAACTCGACCTCTGTCAACCAACAAAAATAAACATGATTTAGCACGGATATTGTCGTAATACCGGCGACTGATAACACGGGGGCTAAATTCCCTCATCAAAGACGTTTAATTGCGATGGCATTGATTGATTTAGAACAACAGAAGACAGAAACACGTGCGTCATACATTGTAACAATGTTACATGTAAAACAGGATGTACATATTCTGGTTATAGACATGTAAATAACAGGTGAAATACTAATAAGATGGAATGAACGCAAAACATTTCCAGAACTGATATTTTGGTATTTTCATCTAAAATTCTTTAAACAGAGCATATTCCTGCATTTCAACTGAAACTTTTATGATTTTTTAGTATGCAGGTGATAAAATGTGTTTTAGCCCGATGGGAACATTTCAATATAAAAATAATTCAATCTGATTAAAAGAAAATCCAATGAGTAAATATCAGAATCAACTTTCGAATTCATAGACATGAATTCGAAACTGGCTTAGTCGGTATCATGCTCGACTCTTGATTTTGAGTTCGAGTTCAGCCGGCGGCAGGTTGATTTTCTGTCCTTCGGATGAGATAGTAAAATCCGGTCTCCTGATACAGTAGGTGTCGGCACGTTAAAGAACACTCATTGCTCAATGACCGTAAATGCCAAGCATAGGTGAAAGTTTAAATCCCTTCTCTGGCATTGGTGACGTCTTCATATGAGTAAAAGATTCTTGAGTAGAACGTTAAACAACAATACAACCAAACAAATCGAATCGATAAGATTTGATACAATCATTACATTATTTTCATATAGAATGTACATGTATATCACCATTTTAAGAAATATCTGGGCGAAAAACGCATCTCATATTGCTCTAATACGATTATTCAACGAATTAATCTAAACATTTGTGTACGGATCAAGTTATCACAGAAAAGTGACAGAAAACTCATCAGTTTTTTTCGTTTTTCACTGTCCTGAGCCATTGTTATATCACAAAAAGAAGACAAAGAAACACAGGCAAGGACTTGAGGAATTACATTTCGTCTCTGGTCAACTGAAATCGATCAATATTTCAGTTGTGGATACAGAAATAACAACAATGATAATGCGTCGATTTTATGTCTAGACTAATAAGATTAACTGTTAGATATAAAAATTCAGTGATTTTGCGAACAGATTACGAAGCCTTATCTATCTTTGATCGCTAATGCGGTGCATGTTTAATGTGTAATAATAAAGGGATATGGAAGATATGCCGCAAAAAAGAATATTACATGCGATAACATATAAATAATAAGATATATTCTCATCTGCATGCGTAGTGGGAGGCAATGTGAATACCTGATTCTGTTGGCGTATGATTTAAGTATGCGAATCAAAAATACTCTTGTATATATTATGTAGACATCTGTCGGAGTTTTTTTTTGTTCTGTACAGAATATGTATAACTGTGTAAGATGTGTAATTTGTTCATCTTCAGTTTTTTTTTTATTTTCATTGGAATGTCGTAATTTTAGAGAATCATCAGAAATAGAAAGAAAATAGAAGACTATTTTAAGACGCTTAAAACGTGTCATGTTAAGAATTACATGCAATTAAAACCTATGTGTATTACATATTCAACATCAAAGTTCTCGACGCTTTATTCGTGAATACAAGATACGAAGATGAAAATCAGAATACAATCTAATTAAAAACTAACCTCTCACCGTGTGTCGCGTTGAGGATCTAATGCAATCCGCTATGGAGTCACGCGCGGGTGACTTATCGACCGACAAAAATGCGTTTTACAAAAATTAATATCAAATAGATATTATATTATTTTATAAAAGAAACCCGTAAGTCCGCAAAATTCCATCGGATTATCATTTATGATTCGAACACATCCAGGGTTATGAATGTAATTCGGTACTACCGTATTTTGTGTGCTCAGTGTTCATTGTAATGTTAAAATGTCTACATCTCTTAGCCGTTTGATCACTTATAAGACTGTGTAAGTCTTTGGTTGAAAATGACACACCTGCGCGGTCATCCGCATGCGACTCCATAACGGATAGTGTTACGTCCTATACGCGACATATCAGAAAACGGGAGCGATTAGAGATAGGTTTTTCATTAGATTGATCAGAATATAATGTAATCATTGAAATAGAATAAAGAAAATATATACAAAATATGTATTGTGTGGACAATAAAATCATGACCCACTGAATTGCAAAGATTCAGTTTTCACGTCGACCACCCAAAAGCCAAATATAAATCGTTTAACTTATGAGTGACTGTCAGCCTAACTTGATAATTCATCAAGTTGTCTACATGAACATTATCGGTGTGGCTCTGACAACTAGTTAATCTCCGTGTAGTACTTACAAAGATTCAATCATTTTACAACAAACAGGATCATTCCAGCTTTCCTATGATCGACTTTGCATATTTACGTAGTAATATCCATGTATCCTCTGGTAATAGTGTAATTCCTTCCGAAGACATTCTTTGTTCAAGGGTATTTTTAAAGTACAACTATTTCATATCGAGAGGCAAAATATTAAGAAAACATGTTAATACATTTCACAAAAATAGATACAGGGGCTTCTGTGGCCGGGTGGTTAGAGTATAACACTTTAATAAACCAACAATTGCCGCATCTCTAGTCAGCGTGGGTTCGAATCCCGCTGGAACCGAAGTCCATTTTGTGACAAAGATGAGTCACAAATGTTATGATTTGATCCACAGTGGCTGTGGTCGATTGTCAGGGGATGTGCACTGTTTTATGGTACCTGCTTTCATCTCTTGATTTTTTTATGTTTGTCCAGATTCACCGTATTTGCACATTGACATAAGGACTTCCTACGAACAACATTTTATCTGTACTTTACATTTTTGATGATGCCTAAGTTTAATTAGTGATGTATCATAGGATTTCTTATACTGAAAATTTGAGAACTATTGTCACGTGATTTTAGTATAACTCTAAGATGGTCATTATATTTGTATAGAATGTATTTTGCACCTACTGTTTAATATTGCAATACTACTGCAAAAAATTAGAGTCATTTAATTTGCTGACTTTGATGTTGTAAACAAATTCACTTAATACACAAGCTGAACGATTTTGTTTTTATAATTTTACGATTAAACAACGCATAATTCATCCTGCAACTGGACATGTTATATAATAATATGAGGGAACAAATTCTCATCTGTGCATCGCGGAAATCGTGCAGTGTTAACTCACCTCGTTTCGATAGATCACAGAAGCATAACACAGGTAAAAGCTCACAAGTACACTGACATTTGTACGGTGTACATCAATTTGTAGCGTATTAATTGCACTATACACAAATGACTGGTAAAAGAGGGTCAAATGTTTCACAGGTCTATTTGTAGGTAGGTGGCTATATATAGGGTTAGACAGCAGCAACGTTAAGATGTTGCTCACTCAGATCGTCCCCAACAAGTACATCTTGAAGCAACTTCGAAAAAATTCGCAATGTCATTAGAAAGATGCCAGATACACCGCGAGGCAATTAGCTCGGTTGACAAACTTATCGTTAACACAAGTTCAGGGATTTCTGTCGAAGCATCTACAAATAAGAAAAAAGAATGCAAGATGGATACCCCATTTGTTAACAGATACACAGGAGAAAGCCCATGTTGTAAATCCCCCCCCCCCCCAAAAAAAAATGTACACTAAATATAAAAAAGACTTTCATCAATTGAGCGACTGGTGAAGAGACCTGGGTTTACTATACTTGACCAAATCGGAAGAATTCTAACCGAATTTGGGCCTCCGAGTTTTACATGAAAATGCACCCGCTCACAAGGTACGCATTGTGATCAATCTATTTAGACAGAGAAAGTTAGTCCTCCCACATCCTCCACATTCACCAGATTTGCCCCTTGGGACTATTTTCTATCTCCCAAACTCAAATATCATCTATCTGGAAAGAGATACAATTCGAGAAATGCTCTTGGACCTGCTGTTTATCTGTATCTGAATAGTGTCCCCATGGAAGAGTTTGAACTGTGCTTCCAAAAGTAGATTGACCGGATCTAAAAATGTATTCAGGCAGATGGAGAGTATATTGAAGTACAGAGCAAGTTAAAATGATCAAAACAGCAATAGGAAAAGCAATGCACGTGACATTATTTTTGGAACACTTCTCGTTGTGATAAGAATAACTTTCAAGAAATGACCATAGTTTATACTAAAATTGTCAGAACCATCTTCAAGGTATCTTTAACTCTTAATGGTAAAATCATAAAATTTGACCTTATGATTTTATGTGAATGAAAAAGAAAATAACGTGTTTTCTATTCAGTCATATCCAGAAGTTGCACGAACAACTAACTATTTGATCATATTGATAAAATAAAGGTATAGTTTGAGTAGTGAGTAAATTTTGTGACTGAAGACCTCTGGATGGTTGTAATAACTGTCCAGGTAGCTAAAGCTGTAGTAAACAAATTGCCGCTCAAATAAAACTCAGAAACGTTAAAGAAATCGTCGTCAGACGTAATAAACGTAACTGGATTCATTTCGTTGTTCACATTTACAGCCGTCCTGAAGGAAGAGAAACAATAATTCAAGTAAAGAAATCACAACAAGACTATCATCACCTACTGTTGTACAGTGATTAGGTATGACACACCACAAAGTTCCATCCAATATAGATCTGGAAGATCCCCAATATGTTCTGACATCAAAGAGCAGACGATTGCAGTTATTATGCATTTACTATCACTGTATTCTGATGTATAAGACATATTTACAGAAATAGCGACACAGAACTATCAGCTAGGCATTTTCTCTCAATGTGTTATGTCATTATAGTTTTCTAACACAGAAACAGTACTTTAATGCACATCAACATTACCTCAGATCTCCATAAAGTGTAATAGTACAGGAGACCTCAAGGGAATGTCATGGTAGAAAGTATATTTAGAATTTAAAATTTCCAGTGGTGTTTTGGGTTGACAAACCTTCTGACTGATATAGTGTCCAAGCAAATCCGTGATACATTAGATTCCCGCTTTATAATCTGGTTATTTTGAAAGCCCCGTTTATTTGAAAGAAAAATTCATTCACCTCCAATTTCAGTATATACGGGTTCGACTGTTGTTTTTACTCTTATAAAGGGATTTTACTCGCAAGTTTCAATTTCGTATATATTTGATACAAGTCACCTTTAATATCGCTCTTCTTTCATAGTGCCTATTGAATAGATTTTTTAAAATTTCAACACCAATTATCAATTTTCAATATAACGCTAATTTACATATTAGCTTCATGATGTGTTTAATTAAGACCTAAATAACGAGCGCTGTCAAAACTGCGTTTAATTTGTGAAATCTACTTTTTATCAAATTATCAGTTTTCCAGTTATATTTAGATTTCCTTACTAATTTACATTAACTGCAATTACCTCAGAATTTTCCCAGGTATTATGTTTATAATGTTTATAACCACTAGGTTGTTGCCACTGCTGGTGGACCGTTTGAGTCCCCGGGGCTATACATAAACCTAGTACCTGGCATGTCCTTACCAGCTGAATATCTTATACCAATGTAATATTTCGCACTGATAACACCATTTTGAAGAATCTAAATGAAACAGATTTTTTACAGTGTTTACTCTTAAACGGATTTGGCTATGCACTTAGATATATTATTTCGACTTATCTGACACCACCTTCCTTTTAGAAAATCCATTTTAAATTGGAGCTAAATTGATGAAGTCTAATTGACAGAAACGATCGTCTTGAGCATTATAACTTTGGTATTATGTTTATAATATTTTTCTTACTGATTTACATTAACTGCAGTTACACTAGAGTTTTCTCTGGTATGTTTTGTTTACCTGTGATTTTCTGATTTATCATGATCTTTTCCTTGAGGAAAGTATTGTATATCGAATCCATGAATATAATCAAGACACGTGTTCAGATTTGCCAAACAACAAATCAATATTTGTCATGAGCGTATAACTTAACTTATCATTTACTGTGCGAGTAATAACGACTTAAACTTATTTTCTATCAGTTTCTTAATTAACCGATTAAACGACTTAAACTTGTGTTCTCCCTTTCATCCAACGATTTCTCGAATCCACCTAAATTTGAGAGCAACTGTGAAAAGCATGATAATGATAGAAAAACAGTATGTATAGCTGAGATAAGTCAGGATTTAATAATCAATGTAATTTTGTATATACGCCTTTCCTTACTGTAAAACTTGTCATTTGCATATCATGCATGACTTGTTCATTTTACTGTTGGATGCTGCCATGATTAATAATTTTCCAGTTGTACGGTTCGACCAGTTTTTGTTGGAGAAAAAAACCACATGAGTTAAAATGAACACAGGAGAATATTTACGTCCGACTACCAGAATAAAGTCACCAAATTTAGTCAGACCTCAAGCTCATATAACTTTTCATGATTTTAAGGTAAAAACACGCAAAACTTATTCTGTAACTGGACATGTCTGTATATCGACGGTGTATAATTGTAGATAATTATCAAAATCATTGCTCATTTGAAGGAACTTTCAGAAATATTAAAAACAAATTTGAGTACGTACTCAAATTTTGAGTACCGCATTCAACATATTTATTCATTTTCACAAGTAAATCATAAGTTCGAGGCAAAAATGTATATGCAATTGATGAAAAATAATAATTTATTTACAAATGATTATATGGTCAAAATAATGAAATAAAAGTTGAGCTCTTGAACTGAGTAAATTTGGTTACTTCGGGCCCGGATAATATAAACATGGTTATCTATTATGTAGTTTTTATATCACTATCATATCTGATACTACTAGAAGAGAAGAATACGGTTAAACATGGAAGGTACGGTTATGCATTATAAATATAAACAAATTTCGTGTTTTTTTTTTAAAAATTACTGATACTAAGCTTTTAAAAAATATGGTGTGTATCAATATTTAATAGCTACAAGGTAATATAAATTACTGAAATGTGCATACCTTAGATAAGCTAGACATCAAGATAGATTTTCAAAATGCCTATAAAAATGTTTGACTAAATCACCAGTTGTGCCAAATTATGTTTCCGGTTTAAAACATAATGGCGATCATGTCAAACACACATACCTTATTTATTCCTGTGGAGTTTAAGAGTGTAACTTTTTATGATAGATAAAACCGTGATAAGATATACATCGACTCTATAATTTGTAGTACTTGTTTAGGAAAAAATGCACATTTCTCTAGACATGCAGACGACAGAACAAGGAGTTTGACGTCATCATAATTGTTAGAGTAGCTAATGTTAACGCGTACATCAACATACGAGTTCGGAATGACGACAGTATTTTCCTTCATGGTTGCCATTTATCCATCACACAGGTTTATGTACGTGTCTGGTGACTATATATAACTGATATGTCACTTTCAGTAATTTTCAAAAGATGTTGTACATTTGCATTTTTTCCTAATGGTTCCTAGCTGTGTTTAAAATATGTAGGTTAATAACAGCGATTATATTTAATGATAAATCGGCACTAGAAGCAGAAAATATAAAACCATATCATGAGAAAATATCAATGTGATAATAAATATCAATATTGGCATTAAGCAACTTGCTCATAAAGTACAGTCGAAACTGGATATATTGAAAGTGAAGGTGAATGATATTTTTCTTAAAAAGAAACAGGTGTTTTAAAATAAGCGGGCTATAATCGTAATAACAAAATTTGTCCGGGGAATTAAAAATTATTTCAAATAAAGCGGTATTTCAATATGAAATCGTTCAATACCAGTGATTCCACATGTATACAGGCGAACAAACTAATACAAAAAGAAAAGAAAATATATTCTCCCTCCAAAAAAGAAAACAATAAAATGCAGAACAGCAGAAGTATCCTATAATTTTCTTTAAGTCATAGAGGTTAAATAACTGACCAACGAGTACCCCTCTTAACAATGTCCACAGTCGGTCAGTACCACAGTAGAAAGTTCAATAAGTAAATAAACAAAGAAATCGCCAGTCGTAAATAACATTCTATACTATGTTCATTCAGCATATCTACTTTATACATTTTTGATAATTGCTTTCATATGTGTCCAAATATTTGCATATGGCGGAAATAAATCTATAATTAAGAGAAATAACTTCTGGTAGTGATCAACAGGTTATGCTATCTGCATTGTTGTGCTTGCATCTGGAAATAACTATTCCTTCTTCTCCTGACTGCGTGTCGACCTTTCGTCAAGTGTTGGTGTGTCAGATTCTCTTTGTCGTCAGTTCTTTCCGCTTTCCATTATCGACGCATATACATAACTATCCTCACTGTCTAAACTTTGTATTCAACACACACACACACACACACACACACACACACACACACACACACACACACACACACACACACACACACACACACACACACACACACACACACACACACACACACACACACACACACACACACACACACACACACACACACACACACACACACACACACACACACACACACACACACACCTGTAGTCCGCGCGGGTTCGAGCCCCGCTGGAACCTAAGCTGATTTTGTGAGAGAAGATTTTAAGTTTACTTCCGGAAGACCAAGGTGTATCCCCGGGTGAATTGTAACTAGGTTATCGTCTCAACCATTAAAATCTTCCCACCACCATATAACTGATAAATTGTTGAATGTGGTGTTAACACCATTCAAACAACAAAATAAACCTGACAAATATATAAACTTTATATCAAGAATAATTTAAAGTTATTGTTCACGTGAAACATATACGATGTATGGCTCAAGCCTTTACAAGGTTGCTTCAACACACACATGTTACATGTAAAACAAATGATTTCGCAGTTATCAAAACCAATAGCCAATAGCTAAATTCTGAGTTGTAGCAACTTTATATATAACACGTTATAAAAATAATATAAAATCACATAATTTCAGATACCAAAGTATAAATTTTCGGGATACATATACAAATCTGGTGATATTGGACATATGAACTTGCAAAATATAATTGGTTTAATATCTCTCTCTCTCTCTCTCTCTCTCTCTCTCTCTCTCTCTCTCTCTCTCTCTCTCTCTCTCTCTCTCTCTCTCTCTCTCTCTCTCTCTCTCTCTCTCTCTCTCTCATATTTCTACGATCAACATTTTGCACTTTGTTATTTACATACGAGATACAGATGTTGTGTAGATTTACTTACCTATTTCCGGATCGTATTCCATGATAAATCTTTTTGTAATATACTTCACTGTCAGTGCTGAAAAAATAAATTCACATGAATCATTTTCCACTACTTACAACAGCACGTTCATCTTAATTAACAACCACCTGCTTTTACTTATGGCTTCGTAAATTTATTCGAATGCATGTTCCTGAATTTTTGTAAAAAATATCATTCAGTACAAATATAGTTTTTGACATTAACAATCTTAAATGGAAGATGATATTACGAAAATGATTTTTTGAAATTGAATACGCCACCCTCAACAATTTTTCAGTTATAAGGTGACGTCCAGTTTTATTTGATGGAGGAGTGAACCCGGTTACCCGGAAATAAACCAACGATTTCCCACAAAGAAATAAATTGTATGAGTATCTGATTTTCTAGTATAAGATATCATGAATATATCATTTATGCCATTGTAATTGAAATTCTACAGATGCTGTATAACAATAAAGAATGTTACATAAAGATGATTAAAATCTCCTTTAAACATATCTAATAACTGATCTGAATTACATACATTTGTCCGCATACTCAAAATGAAAATAGCTGTAAACTAAAGGTGAACTGTCCAATTGAGGTATGCGGATATTGAGGACGAATTGATTCCAAACAAATAAATAAAAAGCGAGCGTTTCCATAGATGTGAAAGTCGGTAAAACTCTGGTTTATGTTATTGAGACCGAAAACCATACTTATTACATAATATAGAAAAATTAGAAACACTGTAGAACTATATTTAAAGCATTTTGAATATACAGTGAAACCTCGAAAAAAGACAACTTCGCTTTGGAGAGCACCTAACATTACAGACCTTTGGTACTTTCTTTTAAAATAAGTCCAGATCCTTACGTAAGAGACAATCTCGCTAATAAGACCAATTTGAGTCAAACAGGTGGTCTTAATACCGAGGTTCCACTGTATGCAACTTTTCAGCCAAAAGTGGTGTACGAAGAAAAGGTAAACAGCTTCAAATGTACTTTTCCCCATCTTATTAGAGGAAGATATAAGCGGAATATCTCACGGGCAAAAAAAGGTATAACTGATTTGTATTTCTTAGCTTAAGTGACCTTCTTTGTAATTATTTCAAAGTAAATGTTTTAGCAGTTAACCAAACAATTTCCAGTCAGTTCTAATTATACTGCGGAACATATGTATTTGTGTATACTAAATGATAGCTTGATAAATAAGACGTTACAATACATGTGTCAGAGACACTCTGTTGAAACTATGGGGAAATCTAGGATCGTGTTACAGAGTATTCAGCACAGTAACAAGAACTCGCATTTACTTAAATTGGGTAATTGTAGATGTTGCTGTACCTGTTTTGCCTGGTTTATGTAGGTTTTTTCACAAATATTTCCTGTTTTCTTTCAGCAAACTAAATATCATTTGGCATTTCTATCTTTATCATTGGAAACGCCTAAAATGTGCAAGCCCAATTCTAAATCAATTATGATATCTGTTTTTATCTTCGTTACTTTAAAAAATAAAACATCAGATGTTTGCTTAGACATTCTGACCAGTGCCACATGAAATGATATCATTAGTGACGTCATTACTTTTTTTTTTACTATTCCTTACTTTCAGGTAACAGTCGGTGGCAAATTGAAAAGATATATTGAATATATATATATATATATATATATATATATATATATATATATATATATATATATATATATATTGATAATAATAATAGCAATGAAAATAATAATAATGGCCGCATCGCATTTTGTTGAAATAAACACATTATTGTGCGTGATATAAGATAAACTTTGTTTTAATTACAGGATATAAATATTAAATAGTGTTCAGTACATGAGTGTATAATATATATCATGTCAGGCAGACGAACGCACCTGTCTACAAATGTTTTCCGAGTTTAATACTTGTTTCACATCATATCAAAATCTTGCACTTTTAAGGATACGTGATCAGTTATAGGTAAACTGACACAAAATTTGACCTGCATCATGGACCTATGCCAATACATTGAGGTTCCTTAACTGACATACATATCTTGACGTATATTCTGTGGATACAGTTCCATCCCATAAAACAATTGACTTTCACATATTGTGCAGATCACATCTGGTGAAGAATGAAACTTTACTTTCTTTTTTGCCAAAAAATGGAATACTTGGTCCTACCTAGAGCAATTCTAATTAGATACATATATTAATGCATCTTACACATACTATATTAACATTATGAAGTATACGTGCATACACACAGATCCCTCCAAAACCCTTCCCCATCTCCAATTACTCCCACCTTTTCCCCTATTCCTACCGTCCCTCTAAACTATCAATTTTCCTTCTATAAAAAAAACTTTTGAGTTTACACAATAATTCCTCATAAAAATGTTAAGCAAATATTCATAGACGCATCAATAAATATGTATATGTATAGATATTCACATAAATTATTTCTGTTGGGTATTTGGCCAAAATAACAGTTTATTTGAATTGATATAGTGTACAACCAATAATTACAAACTGTCATCTAAGCATTGGACGCTGACGTCATTGTTTGTAGGAGCTTTGGACAGATGAAGACTTAAGGGTGAACGCGCATAATGAATGTTACTTCACCAAGCGCATGGCTTTTGTGAATTATCCTGGTCGTTTGGATTGATCTTAAAATTTACGTACATGTTAAATATACACTAGTATACGTCAACAACAGTTCTTAAGTTCTGTTTCTTCTGCTTTTATGTGCGTAGTTCTTGGTGTAATGCTACGTTATATTAAAATAAACAGACAATTTTGTAAAGATCTTGTATTCTAGTATCAGAAACATCGCATATCCAAAAGATATAACGGACAAAAATGCTATCTATTGGTGGACTGAACTCTAAGAGTACATTTCAGATCGCACACCTTAAAATATCGCCACCTAATGACAGAATTAATAGATAAAATACCAGATATCATTAATTCATTTAACATATATCTGAAAATGCATATCGATATCAAAATGCTATTTTAAAATTATCTGTAATATAATGTGATACATATTAATGATTTAGTTCATATACCCCCTCCTCTGAAAAACAAATATTTCTGAAATACGCATGGAGATTGATCTTCACTGCCATATTTTTGTATGGAAAACAAGTATGGGTTTTTCTGTATAGCCCATTTTCCTTTTGAATTGGATCAAAGTTAATTTTCTCATTCAAGTCATTAACATTTCTGTTATTTTATTAGAATTAGATCCTCCCTATTGAGAATTTATTCGATACATGTCTTTATTACTGTCCTCCTTAAAGATAAGCCATGTTAGAAGAATTCAGAACCGATTCCTCATAAAAATGAGAAATTCGATAAATATCTATTTCGCATGGAAACACCTGACTCTTATAATTTACAAGTACGTCGAAAAGATCGCATAATACAGAAAATTGATAACATACGTCTGTTATGCAATTTTCTCCAAAACCTCTGTAAACAACTTTAAAGATCGTAAAATTGTATGATTGAAATTAATGGATGCTTTCTGTACCAACAAAGTCTTACATATATTTCAAAGAAAATTTAAGAATGAAAAAGGAGAGAGAAACAGTATTATGTAAGATGACAATCAGAAATAGATGGGACATGAAAGAAAACGAGGTAAATTAACTGCCAGTTTAGGAGAGCAAATGAGATAATGTTATAGAGGGGGACTGGTCGAGAGTGACAAATACACAAAAACTGGTGCATAATAGAATGAGAGAGAGAGAGAGAGAGAGAGAGAGAGAGAGAGAGAGAGAGAGAGAGAGAGAGAGAGAGAGAGAGAGAGAGAGAGAGAGAGAGAGAGAGAGAGAGAGAGAGCTTTTCAAGGTCAGTGATTGGTAGCGTAAAATGAAATTTTACACACAACTGCTAAATCATTTCTGACGAGGAATATATTTATATCTCATCTTCCTTATTGTAAAATATATCATAAACTATCAAATGCAAACTGCATTTTTGGGTATTTTGATTTTGTTTTACAAACATAAGTTCGATTTGATTTTAAAGAAAAACAATAGTGATAACAAATGTTTTGTTCACAGTTATCTGAATCTACTCAATGTATTTCAGGTGTGCACAATGTGAATCAGGAATTCGCAGTATTATCCGGAATTTAAGTATATCAATATGACGATTTCACAACGTAAAATTTAGAACAAATAACCGAACATTTCAGTCAGATGAAAATGATAATTGCAAACAAGATCATAACACATTCATATACCATGAGATTTGCAAAATGGTAAACTTCAAACACGACTTCTTTTTTTCCTAAGGCGTCTGAAATACAAGATAAAACCGTTATTTGCCTTCACAGAATTTGGTAGGTAATTAAGTCTTGAAACGGGAAATCTTACCGTTATTAAGTGTGGATTTCGGAATCTGGTTAGTATACAGTCTTACTCAGACAAGATTTCTTTTACATGGATTTTGAAGTTCGTTTACCAAAGTGTGGTTGTGTCTGATTACTGTTTGTAGAACACAATTGCCGTGCTGAACAGACATTTTATCGTTTATTTAAAGTTTACACCGACAAGCCCAGTTGTATTCAAGTATACTTAAGGAATGGTCACAATTGTCGTACATTTTGAAAATAATTAATATCAGCAATTTATATCTAATCTATCGTCTGCCATAACACCTCTGAAAACATACATTTATGTATTTTGACTGTATGGTAATTAGAATTTAATGAAAGATTTTTGAGTTATGGAAGTAAAAAAATGTCTGCTAAATATTTCATAAATTTTTAACAAGTGCTTAGACTTAGAGTATTCTGACGGTTTGTAGTAATCTAATATAATTGATAAAAATTTCGAGAATCTCATAGACTGGGTAAACATATTTGACTGAAATGTTTCTGTTGATTGCCGTAATATACGAAAGCGACAATAGTTAGAGCCTAAATTAAACGATACGTTACACTCCTTAACACCTACACGATAAATAATTCCAATTTCTCTGCAATGATACCGATGATATAATCGACCCACTCTGAATGGTTAGAGGTTCAATGTTGTATTACAAACATAATAATCTACCAAAGTTATAGTTTTTTTTAAAAAAAGAAGCCAAAACAAATGCTAAGAAACGATCGTTTCTGTCGAAAAGACTTCATCAGTTGAACACGAATTTAAGATAAATGAGGATAGAGTTTCGATACACAAAAAAACCAACAAAAAAAACAAAAAAACAAAACCAAACCACAAATACATTGTTTCAAAACAACATTTATACTGTTTATCTGGACATTTTCATCCCTGTTTATTTTTGTCCTGTTATAACAGAAAACATATTCGTCCGTCTTAAATTTACTCTTAATCACCATAGTCACTTGAATGTTATGAATGTTCATGCTTCAATTATGTAGCATAGAATTTTCGCCCTTCTTTAATCTTCGCCCCCTTATATCAAGGGCAAATATAAAACTGGATCAAAGACTATCAGGTGTAAAGTATTTTAAAGAACAGTATTCGTCTATGTCTGCCTGAGATGAAATAAAGAACCCAAACGCTATAACTATTTTCCAACCCTAAGGGTTTTACTAACGTATGCAAGCGTTTTAAAACCTTGTTTTCATTGAACATAAATATTCAAGGAAATTCTGTGAAACAACTTAACGTCACGAAATAGTGATATTGTACCGTACTGAACTAAAAATATTGTTGCTAAATAGATAGTATGGGGCAAATGAGATCATTAGGTCGCCAGTTTTCATCTGATTATAAGTACATTCAAGATAAATAAACACGTATTAGTAAACACAGCCAAGTTTTAAGTTTTCTTATGACAAGGGTATCAAGTATGATTCCAATCAGAAGGACAAACTTATGATTGCTTTTTATATTACACGATTATTCTGCTTGAACATGCAGATCTGAAAAAGTTAAAATGTTAACAATCCCCTATCATTTGAGAATAGACGATGGTTTTTTAGTTTCTACTAGAACCAGAAAGTACCATGATGTTTTGTACTCACAACACATGGGTGTAAATAATTTCGATTGTTGTTGATAGAGGTCCCATTTTATTTCGTGGGAATGGAGAATACATATATATGTTTGTACTTCATAAACACTAACGCTGGTCTAGCGGTGTGAGCTAAATGGTGCACCACAAAGGAAGTCTTATGTCACGACTTTGGTTCGTTTGTTTGAATGGGGTTTAATGTCACACTCAACATTTTTTCAGACATACGGTGACGACCAGATTTTAACGGGCAAGGTTATAAAGTACCCGGGAAAAGACCACCGAACTACCGCATGTAAACTGGCAAACTTTCTGGTTAAATCAGCTCTTACCACTCGACCATGGAGGCCCAGCGATCTAGGTAAAACACATTATTATGTATTGTAGATAGTTGATGCAAGACAATTACTGGTACAGAAAACAAGTTATCTCAAGTACAGCTATTTTACAATCATGTTTAAGAGGAAACCATCATCTTAGGATGATACATGTTATGTGATATATAACGTACGTGACTTTTTCTTCTTTGAGTAAACGTTACGCAAAACATGAACTATTGTACCACAAAGGAGGACTGCTGTTGGCTTTATTACAAAAGACTCGAAAGTTCAAACACAACAAAGATATTGCAATCTCAGAGATTGCTTGACTGTACTTGGGTTTGGATTCTAACACTTCACATCACTTTAGTTATGTTACAGTCTTACAATGACTTAAAGAAGCTGGTGCATCTTCTGTTAATTTGACGTTTTGTTTCGGAGTACTCGGATGAGTGAAAAGTCATGCCGAGTAGACACCTGAGACGATGATTCGTATTCTGATCTGAGCACTGTATTCGATCACACTGAATTCTTGTTATAGTAATTAGAAACAACATTTATTTAACTTTCAATAAATCTTCCCGGCACAAATGTTTATATCAAGACATATCACATTCCCCGGTTCTTATTCACAAACTGCAACACGAATGTTAC
Source organism: Atrina japonica (assembly GCA_030159075.1). Classification (NCBI taxonomy): domain Eukaryota; kingdom Metazoa; phylum Mollusca; class Bivalvia; order Pterioida; family Pinnidae; genus Atrina; species Atrina japonica. The sequence continues at coordinate 969,674 of BROG01000077.1, forward strand.
TAACGTCATTTTATCTATTTTATCGGTTTTCGTAGTCGATATGGAATTCCAAACTCGAAATTAATGAGTAAATAAGCTTAATATGAAATATTTGCCAACTTATTTATCTTATCTTTATGCACCAGTATAATCCCAATTCCAAAATTACATATTCCTCCTTTTTCTCGGTTATAAATGCAAATTATAAGTTGAATATGTAATGCAGTAATGGTAAAATTAATAACGCAACCAGATCTGAAAAATGTCGTTTGTAATTAAATGTATAATGAAAAAATACAATGGATATACGAAACTCGAAGTCCATTAGAAAACAACGCTTTCGATAGCAGAATGTCTCAACACGAGGAACAATTGCGAATCCCAAACAGGACAAGACTAGGTGTCCGGAAGGAGTCAGCGTACCCTGTTAGCATGCTACACCCGTCGCATATGTTCCAGGGAAACCTCTCGAGTTCGATGAAAAGGACAAGCTCGTTGAAAAGTCATCAGTGAGCTCAGCTCTAGATCTGACTGGAACTCACTGTAAATGGTTGTGCTCCAGAATACCATCTAACATTCGTGAGAGGGGACTTTAGCAAGAGAGTGACAATTACAAGCGTTCAACAACGTACCCTTGTGTGAGTAGTTCATTGCCGAGTCGTTTTGGCTCTCTGAATAAACATTCATAAGTGGAGCCTGCCCTGGCACGACGTATAAGTTGAGAAATGGAAACGCCATAAGCAGGAAAAGATTTTACTACTCAGGAACGGGGATCGAAACAAAAATTAAGTTTCGATCAACAACAGGATTATACCTAAAGTACACAGTATCACGTATATCACTATAATTTTACCTTTTTAGTACAATTCTAATAATGTATTCCTTTGATTGTTTGCTTCAGTGTTGTTTTCTTCCAATAATATTTTTTACTTATATAGAAGTCACCAGATTTAAGTGGAATACTACAAATATGGACTTGTGTCATGGACGTTTGCAAATTCTAAAAGGTTCTACATGTCAATTAAGGGAACGGTCTTATGCCTTACCCAAATTTAAACTAAAGTTCTCCGCTTGCGAATACAACACTTTAGTATTAGACCAACGCTGGTGAATTTATAGTCGAGAACATAAAATAAAATAATATTAATAATAAAAAAAACAGAATTGTATAATAGCTGCGTACATCTAGATATAGATGGAATACTCTAAATTAGACAAATTAATAAAAAATAAAACGAAAAATGATACATAAAAGAATCCATTTTATCAGTTTCATTTTGAGTAATTATTTCCTTGGGAATATGTTTAAAAAGCACATCCATTATAAAACTAATATCTGTCTACACGGGGGTTTACCATTCATGTTTCATATTAAGTCTTCACTAGGAAGCTATATGCGTATGAGAAATAGAAGTAACTAATTATCCCCATCGTGATATTCAAGGTAACTTCTTATGTAAGACAATTTTGCTCCAGTGCTAATGTAAGCACTTGGGATAAGTGATACTTTGTACTAATTAAAGAGCTAATACGCTTGTCTTGTTTATCTAGATTATTACAAGGTACCACACTAAAGTAATACACAATCCTGTATACATTAAGATTTATTACCGAACCATATCACTTTCGCTTACTTGGTCATGTTAAGACTTGTTAAATGTGGTTTTATCTGAGCTTTCAGACCTGCAATACATCTAGTAGACGAACTTGAGACCACAGTGTCTCACATTTGAACTCATAATGAATTCTTTATTGGTTTTTAATGTCCCACCAAAATTACACGGAGAAGTCACCAACAATTGGTGAAGCTCTGTAAATTTGACCCATGCTATGGGAGCTCTTAAATGTGGTATGCCTACCGTGACGTGGGACATCAAAGTTTAATTCAAGAGACGTTAATTTCTTGGCGAAATCCGAAACATTGCGCTTGCAAATATATATATATATATATATTGCTTATTTCTCTGCTAAAACATACTTTTTAAACTTATTTATCAATTTGAATATGCATCATCATCATCATCATCATCATCATCATCATCATCATCATCATCATCTTCATCATCTGCAGCAGCAATAAAACTATAACTTTTGGTGTTTTTAGTAATATTTATAACCTCTGGGTCGTTGCCACTGCTTCGGTACCGGTCGATTATTTTATACTGAATAATGTTTCATTTTTAAAATTCTAAATTTTTCAAAAGCTGAAACGTAATCTTAGATACTCTTAAAGGGGCATTAGCTGTGTTTACAAAAAATATTATTTCGATTCTTTTTTCCCTTTTCTACTTGTTCAACAAGTAAGAGCTATACACTGGCATAAACAATCATATATTCTTATATAGTTTGAGAATGTAAGGTCAGGTCCTGTGTGATATTCCTATACAAAATGTAAGGTTAAGTTAATCAATTGCAATTGAAAAAAGTGCCAAACCTGGTTTTCTCAAGCAATCTTCACAAAATATACAGGGATTTCAGAATTTTTATGCCCCTGTATGTTTTTCTTTTTTGTTATTGTACATTAGTTTAAGTAACACATTTTAAAAAGAAAACACACAGCTAATACCCCTTTAAACGGATTTGGCAATACATTTAGGTTTCTTATTTGACCATGTATAACACCACTTTTTTCTTTCGGAAATATACATTTAAAGTGAATTAGATTTCAGTTGATGAAGTCTTGTTGATGGAAGCGATCGTCTTGAGCAATAGTGTTGGCCTTTTTTTGCAATGCATCTATTAATTGTCTTTCATTTTAATTTCCATTTTTGTGGTATTCCCTTATTTCAAATTCTCTGTTTCAAATGACATTGCTATTCCAAATACTGTGTACATTATAATGACCACACAATACACCTTATAGCACCGGATCCCAACTTTTGATTTCTAGACGTCAGTGTTTTTTAATTTTTACAAGATTTGTATATATATCTTGGACATCCTGAAGATAATACGTTGGTATCTGAGATTTTTATATCATAGATAACCACAAACTCTTCATACATTACATGATGTTTGTACTAAAGTTTTATAACTATCATAAACATAATATAAAATTTATCATGCTCAAGACGATCGTTTCTGTCAATTAGACTTCATCAATTGAGCCCTGAAAAAATGATACGTTAAAATTATCTCACTAATGTTTACATTCATTGATCTGACCCATTCATACACTTCCACTGATCTCACTCATTCTTATACTCTCGCTGATCTCACTCATTATTATTTACCCCTGATCTCACAACAAATAATAACGTTTACGTTGAGGTTTTGCGTTAGCCATACTCTGTTTTGTATGTATATTCATATCTCGTTTTACGATTTTTAAAAAAAGAATTTGAACGTTACATAAAAACTAATCAGACCAAATCTTAGAACATGTAATATTTGTACGGGCGACGGAATTTCATGAAGTATTTGCATTCAATCCTAATCTTTATCAGTACACGAGAGAGTATGCATTTACAGATATACAGAGCTTTAAGATAATATTTACCATACATTACAAAATAATGTTTGCGTATTTAAGTTCATTTTATTTGCAAGGTGTGGAATGATTCGTGTATATTATAAGGAATTCCGAAACCTTGTCTGATATAAAAAATGTCAGATTCCAAAGTATAAGCATGTCCAGGGTATAGGTACAAATCTGGTAAAAATGGACAGACACGGACCACTTGAAATCAAGAGGTGGGATCAGGTACCATGGAGGTAACATCCGCCGTGAGTCCACAGTCAAATTAAAAGGAGAGGCACGAATCATAGTCACAACTGGTACATACGTCTCAGCAACCCCCATCGAACAGGTAACTCAAAATTTTACTTTGTGAAACAGAGTAATCGCAAGCAAGAATATTATACCGACCGTAAAAGTTCCGGAACGTTGACATCAAACGCGGTTTTCGATATCCCTGTGTCAATAATTTGTCAGTGGGTAGTTTACGTCTGTATATGAAATATTCATATATCGAACACGCCCTGGCATATCGGATCATTTGTGAAATATAAACTCCATATGCGGGTGATTGTGGGACATTACTATGGAAAATTTACGATAGGAAAGCCGAAAATGTCTCGTTAGTCGAATAGCTAAGTTGTTAATTTCCCTTCTGTGTCTATAGTAAGTAAAATGTCTAAGTACGAAGCGTGTGTAATTGAGTCTGTTGTAACTTTAATTTCTCGTTCGCTGGGATATATGGCATTGACATATGTATGGAAATTGTCATTGCTAATTGAAAAAAAAAACGTCGTCGATAAATCAGAATGTCAAATTAAAGGACACCGTTAACTTTTTCTTATTTTGATTTAGCAGTTTCTGAATGAAGTCTGCTTCGTTTGAATAAAGGAACAGGTCAGCCAATAAAGGGTCACAATTGGTTCCCATAGGAATGCCGACACACAACCGTAGAGTACCGAATGACTGGGAATATAGGCGTGATATGAGTACAGGAAATCGTTTATAATTGTATATCAATTGATATATCACCGGATGTCTGACTCTTCGTCTGCACTATATGAAGTTATTCGATTGTGATGTCATAATCGCACACATGTTTGACAGGGCATTTAATTGTTACATCATAAACGAAAAGTCTATTATAAGGTTCCATGTAGGAATTTTAACGTGAATTTTATTAAATCTATCACAAAATATTTCTTTTGATAAAAAGTATCATATAATGCAATGTTTCAAAATAAATTAAAATCATTCAGACACATGGGGGTGAAACAGGGCTGTAGTGTCTTGGACGCTTTGAGTGTATTCTCTATATAGATATGTAAAACCTGTTCAGAAATATGTCAAAGTAAATATAATATTAAATCACAGATACAAAAGAAATGAGGTTTAGGACACAATATACGAATCTAGTGACTATTGGGGAATCACGGACCTCTAGAAATACAGAAGTGGGATTCAGGTGCCATGCAGGAGGAGTAAGCATTTAACTAATCGAGTAGGTAACAGGCAAAGCATAAACTTAAGCGGAAATAAATGTTTGACTTTTTGACCATACACACGGCTGTCTGTGAAAGTGTACCATTGATATAAAAATGTGAAATAATAATGTCTTCGTTTTTTCAAAAGTACAATTTTAAAAACCTTTAGTTCATTGGATTTCATTCCCCGAAAACCAAACAATAGATAACATGATCAAATACTTTTGTAAAAGCACACATTGGAAATTTGTATCATCTCTGACAGACACAGATACAGCACAGCATATGAAGATTTCATATACAGAGGTAAACTACTCACTGACAAATTATTGACACAGGGATATCGAAAACCGCGTTTAATGTCAACGCTCCGCAAGTTTTACGGTCGGTATAATAGTCTTGTTTGCGACTACTCTGTTTCACTAAGTGAAATGTTGAGTTACGTGTGCGATGGCGGCTGTTGAGACCTCTGTACCAATTGTGACGAGGATACGCTCCTCACGTGTTTCATTTGACTTGACTGTGGACTCACGGTGGGTGTAACCGGTCGACAGGGGATGTTTACTCCTCCATGGCACCTGATCCCACCTCTTCGTTTCCAGAGGTCCGTGTTTGTCCATTTTTACCGGATTTGTATCTATGTCCTGGACATTCTATTGATTTATGCTTTGGTATCTGAGGGTTTTATATTCTACTTGCAGACTCCGGTCTATCTCCACCATTATTTCTGATTTCCTCCGTATAATTGAACAATTATTGAATGTAGCGTAAACATGGGTAAAACAAATAAATATAATGGTTTTTTCAAGAGCTATATAACCAGTCGGTCCTTGGCACCTTATACCACACCTGGGTTTCCCCATGGTTTCACTACAGTAAATTATAATGCATACAGCTTACAATAGCGTTTATTAAAGCGGCAATGTTGCAATAGCAAATCACATTATCACAGTATTTCTGTATGCGTTTTAAATTGATTGAATAGAAAAAAACTATAGTTAGCTGAGACAAAAATGAATAAATATACAGACAACGGATTGCCCAGTAACAATTGGGGTTTTTTGTGAGAAATATTTGGTATCTATGCAATATACCTCCCAGCCATTACCAAGATACCAACCAATTCGTATGCTCAAATCATTGTTTAAACACATGACCTTTAAACTTACAAAGCTAGTTTAGGACTTAACTGAATGTTTAAACATGTACAATCTTGGGCCCGGTTGCTTAAGCACTAACTTTTTTTTGGGGGGGGCGTTATTTTCTCTACACGAGAGATATCTAATTCTTTCCAAGTAAAAGCAACAATATTGTAGGTTTGAAAGCTAATGAATGGTGTATATCTGTTAATTAAATATACATATGTGAAGATAGTCCTCTGCCAGACACGTATAAACAACTTCAGCTAAAGTGTATCGCTTATCTCAAATATCACGTGGCCGAAAAAATACAATTTTCTAGGATATAATTAAGTTGATTATAAGATAAGAGAAAAAAGAAAAAAAACAATATATTCATGTGAATCAAACGGTTTTCCTTTTACAAAAGATACATGTGATATAGATTTTATCTGCTGAAAGAAACCATGAAGTTTCAACCAACTCATTATTACTTATATTCTGTATAGATATGCGTCTGTGTATTGCAAGTTTTATCATCTTGCGATTTGGTGCGTGCTGTCTTAATGTTTTACAAGCGTCCATTAAACGTCTATAAACAAATCCATCAGAAAATGCAATCGGAATTTATACAGCAATGTTTACTTTATTTTATTTATATTATCCCTTAGTTAAAGGATAAAATCCGTTGGAAGCAATAAACGTTAATGAAGTGTTTCTTTTATATTTTTGGATATATATATATATATATATATATATATATATATATATATATATAAATATATATATATATATATATATATATATATATATATATATATATATATATATATATATATATATATATACTGAAATAATTGATATAAACATGATTTTATAATTACCTGATTTTCCAACACCTTGTTCCCCAAGGAGTACAATATTGTAATCCGGAATGTTTCCATTTCGCTGTGCAATCTTTCTGCCACTCATTTTTGTACTAAAATTAAGGATTCAAGTGGAAAAGTTCATAAATGTATTTATACAAGTCATTTCCCTGAAACACTTTAAGCTTTTATATTTTGTTATCACTTTAATTATATCTTTTTATTAATTAGTCCGATATTAAGTCTCTTCGTTTTAATATTAGGATATCATTCACTGAAGTGACATTTCTATCTAAAACACCACAAAGGTCCAAATTTATGGATATTCCAGTAATTTAACCGGTAAACAAATTGCTAAATGTCATAGAAACCTATGAAAACTTAACATATAGATCCATGTAGGATGCTAATCAGCAAAAAATATCCCTCAGTATTGTTGTTGACGTTTTACATTTTATACTTAGACAATAACACACTCCTCCAGTGCCCGAAATTCATGAACGGAATTCACAACACAGAATCGTTACTCTAACCCAGTTTACTCCATATTATATGCCGAACATATGTGCGAGAAAAATATTGCAGCTTTGAGCATATCACACAGTATCCTATATAAGCGATTATAAAGGAGATATCTTTTTACGAACAAATACATTAATCTTAGAATATTAAAGGAATAAATTCTCAGATACAGGATCACGTGGTCATTGCATCATGAGCGTGGGTTTCATGCGCCAAAACAAACCACACATCTGCTAAACAAAGAAATGTTTTGAATAATTTTTTATGTTGCTACAGACTTGTTAGAATAATCTTCATTCTGGCACGTGTAAATGTTGCTTGGCTGCTCGTGTGGATATCAAATACGTCTTCCTGCGTGGTAACCAATCGACACCTCATGTTCAACAATTTTTTTCAGTAAAAGAATTATATTAATTGTAAATAATTTGTTAAAACAGCAAATTATTCGTTGTTGCGATAGAATTGAAATAATGCAAAAATGTTGTTTTATGAAGAAGAGAATAACGTATTCAAAATTATATCAAATTATGGGTAAGATGTTTTTACTGTAGAAAATACATGTAGTAAGTATTTCTTTTTACAGACACAAGACCGAAATGGAATTATATATTTTATGTGGACATATCTGTGCTAGATTGATATGACGTTTTATTATTTACAAATATCATTTTGATAATATCCTCGGTGTTAATTAGTGTAGTGTAATAAACAAGAATATTTACTTAAACAAGAAAACTGTTGAAACTAAAACTACCCTTTTCTTTTTTAAAAAAATGTCAACACTGCTATTGATAGCTGTTCACTTCTATACAAAAGAGAAAGGGACTTATTGGTTATTTGATAGCATCTTTATGTATCACTTTAAATCAAACATAATGACGTAAACCGATATAGGTAAAAATGAATATGAAAACCAGGGATGACATCAATTAAAATAATAAAAAGTGGTAATCCATATGATATAAGTAGGACCATTTAACGACCAAACGCTTTTCAGAGTGCACCTAGATCTATTGTCAATTCTTATACCGTTTGGGTGACAGATAAATAAGAAGACACACGCTGGTGCGCCATGAATATTAAGTTATCGCCCAAAATGGATCAATATTGATAATAGTTGCACTCTTAAAACGTTCATTCGTTATATCTACTTACAACAGTTTAAATATTGGAAAACAAACTAACGAGAATCGAACATATCGGTCTTGATGGAACAAAAAATTTCAAGAAGAAGAGTAAATTACGCTCGTATAGAGTTTATCTGATTGTTGTTTATATTAGTGTGACGTCATCTATAAATAAGAGCCGGCCTGGCTCAGTCGGTAGAGCGCTCGTCACTTGATCGTGAGGTCGTGAGTTCTAGTCCAGCCGACGACAGGTTGGTTTCCTGTCTTTCAGTAAAGACTGAAACTGTGAAAAAACGGAGTCCCGTGTCACAGTAGGTGTCGGCACATTAAAGAACTCTTACTGCTCAATAGGCCAAAATTTGAAGCCCATCACTGGCATTTGGTGACGACTGCGTATGAGTGAAAGATTCTTGAGTGGGACGTTAAACAACAAACAAACAAAATCCATAAATGAGAATGCATCTTTGTATGATGTCACACCAGGAACTTTGATTATACCTTATATAAACACAGTTTAGATTAACATTGAGTGAAAGGGAGTCTGTTGCGGGAAATGTAAATATAGGTGACATAACATAAATGAATCAAAGTACGAAGATTACTTATTCGCGCGGTTTAATAGTAAAATCTTGATTATGTACATGGTCTAACATATGTGTTTTGACATTACACAGAAAAACACGTGGAATAACCACATGCTTTTTTCAAACCCACAAAACTGCAGTTCAACATTTTATGTTTCTTTGGTCGGCGTACAACTGCCAGTCTTAATAATCATAAAATTTATCAAGTCCACATTGACTGCTAGATAACCAGTGTCTGAGGCATATTTTGGACAGACGCGCCGAAACCACGATTCTCATCTATCGACAATGAATAACGCAAGTATACGTGACAATAATGTATATCTATTGGGTATGATTGATGCTTGAATTATTTTGTACGCATTGTAATTGATTTTCATTTTGAATCCATCAATCATAAAACATAATTGACAAACTTAGTGTCCATATAATACACATAATAAATAAGTTATGGTTTTGTGAAAAAGGGGACGAACAGAGAGATCAAGACGATCGCTTCTGTCGGTTAGACTTCATGTTGAGCTTGAATTCAAAATAGATGTATAGTTCCGGAACAAAAATGTAGCATACAGCGCCAACAAATAACTGTCCATCTTATTATGTAAAAATATATTTTCAAGAGAGCATGGAAAATCGAATTACAATCTTACAGAGATAAATTAAGAAATCAGCAATTTTAATTTGACGTCACATTTTGAATACAAAAACCCTGAATGGCGACAATGCCGTCGAACAATTAAAAGTTACAAATCGTATATGCCTAAACATATAGGTGCGTTAAAGGTGCATTAAAAAGGAATCATTATCAATCATTTCAAAGCTGATCTATATTTATTATAGAATTCTACCTTGGTGGTTTGGAAAACCTTACCCATTATTATGCTTCGAAGGGCTAATTTTAACAAAGACTCGCATCTGTAGCTATGAAACTACAAATATTTTCTATAAAAAACGTAGTCAGTATAGAGGCATGTTTGTCATTATGTGTGGATTAAAGTGTGCCATATACAACACCTTGTACAAAAGTTATAATAAAACTTTCACAGTACCGAGTGCAACACAGCTACACTTCCAATTATTTCTTGTCTTTCAAAACCCTTGACGAGTGTTTTGAATGACGAAAATTCGCAACGCTGAAACGCATATGTCAATGTCTGCACTTTATCACTGTACTATCGTTACGTTCGATACTCCCAGCTCTAGTTTTTGTTACAGTTCTGACCGGTCATACCCTATAATACGCAATCTGGAAAAGTCATTCATAATGTGTTCATATGCATATAACTTATTCTGCTTGTACATACAATTACATGTGCAACATCACCATATCGGCATTGGACATGGATTTGTATACACTGGCATGTCTCTCAAAGTCTGCTAGCCTTCACTGCTGTACTTCATATGAGAGATATATCCCTTAAATCAATATGTGGCTTATATGTATTTATGCGAGTGTTAAAAGTAGTTCCTAATGTAATTATTCATCTGTTAAAACATTTAGTGTGCAGATGTCTTTGATTGTTAAAATTTTAGTTATTTTTTCTCCTGTTGTATATATATATATATATATATATATATATATATATATATATATATATATATATATATATATATATATATATATATATATATATATATATTTACTGCTTTTTTTACACCAAATATTTTTCAGTGGCATGGAGGCGTCAAAACTATTTATGAGGTACAACTCATCAATGTCAGTACAGGAAGCGATCTTTGACAGACCGAAATTACCGTGACATTGGACCCCGTTTGTATACCACAATCCGGTCACATCTTATTTTGAAGACAATTAAGCTATGACTTGCATCTTGAATTGAATGCAGGGGCTTGCCGCTTTCAGATACGTTCCGTTAAGATAAACTTAAGATACGAAAAACGCCCATTTTTATGTATTACAAAGAACTACGTACATAAAATATAAGTATTTTTTCCTTTTGATCATTTCCCTTCGTCATGCGGACGAACCCAAGTGTATCAAAAAGACGTGATTTGTATTTATCAAATGTTATTTAATACCTAAATTTTGAATTCATGTCATATTGATTATATACTTTAATGTGATATTTTGGAAACTATTAAGTGTGGCATACAGTTTTAAAAGACTAAATTGTGCATGAATGTATAGATAATGTGTACAATGTTTCTAGTTGTTCTGCTGCTTATTAGATTATTATTTAAAAACCAGTTTTGCATCTTGAACAAAATTACTCCCCTAAAGTAAGTCTTACAATAAGTCGGAAGCGTCACTCTATCAGGTCACCATCGCTTCCTTTTATCAGGTTACATTCACTTCCCTTCATCATTTTGTTTTTCTTCTGTCGGTTTTCATCTCCTCCCTTCCTCAGGCTGTCATCGCTTCCTTTCATCAGATTGACATCGCTTCATCTTATCATTTCAAAATAGCTTCAATTCATCAGATTTTCACCGCTTTGCTTCATCAAGTTGCATCGCTTTGCTTCATCAGGTAGACATAGCTTCACTTCATCAGGCTGACATCCTTTCAATCGATCAGGTTATCATCGCTTCATTTTACCAGGCCTTCAACGGTTCAAATCATAAGGTAGCCATCACTTCACTTCATGAGGCCGACATCATTTCAATCGATTAGGTTGCCATCCCTATACTTCATCATTTTTTAATTCATAAAGTTGTCATCGGTTCACTTCATTGGGTAGACATCTTTTTAATCCATAATGGTGTCATCGCTTCATCAGGACGACTTCGTTTTACTTCATCAGCTCGAAATCGCTTCTATTCATAATATCGCTACTGTTTCACTTCATCAAGTTGCCATCCAAATTTGCGATTAAATATAAAAGTAGGACATGTTCTCTAAAGTGTAAAAAACAAAATACAGCGCCATTCATTTTTAGCTATACAGTAATTAATCATTTTGTATTGGTACATGGGCAATCACCTTTAGTAATCGTATTATACATATCTGCTGAAATTCAAAGTTTAAGGTGTTTGATAAAACTAATCAAAGAAATAAATGTCAGCTTAGTAAGTAGGAAAAATGTAGTAAAAGCCTGTCTTTGACACCAAATCATATACACGATAGTATTGTTTCTGACGGCTGCTTAAGAAGTTGATATTCCATAATGCATTATTATTATAGTTTAATTTAGAAAAAAGCTCTTTTATATCAGTTTATTAATCCGATAAGATCATGACTAGTGTCGATCTTCTCATCTTAATGGAACATTGCATTTCTTTTTCCTAAATAAGAAATGGGTTATATATATAATGTGGAAAAAATATGTTTAAACAAATTTGTGGTACTTTACCTATAAGATGGCACACAGACACGCACACACACACACACACGCACACACACACAGAGACACACACACACACTATATATATATATATATATATATATATATATATATTTATATATATATATATATATATATATATATATATATATATATATATATATAATATATATATATATATATATATATATATATATATATATATATATATATATATAGGAACCTCGCCTGAATACCACATCGTTTAGGAGACCACCTCGCATCTTAGATCAGACCACCTCACAAATCAGACCACTTTCAGTCAGTCAATGTTTTTGATAGCGAGGTTCCATTATATATATATATATATATATATATATATATATATATATATATATATATATATATATATATATATATATATATATATATATATTTATATATATATATATGAGATAAACAGCAACTATGAATCAAACAAAAATTGAAAATTTACTGTAAATAAATTCCGAGTTAAATCAGGTTTTAAAAGTAAAGTCGATGAACTTTCAAATAAACATCTGTTTTAGAATATGACCCATTTGATAGCAGTAAAGTGGAAAATAACTCTTTTATTCGCCCTTCAACAGTCTGTTTGAATAAACTTTATTGTATAAAACGTTTTCCTTTAGTTTATCATATGCACGGTAGTGTTTTAGAATATAAAAGAGATAAGAATATTTCTGTAAAATAGACCCTGTGCACGTCTTTGATGTATCAGTAGCAGATGTACACAGATGTTCATTTAACGCAGTGGACAGACAGATTTATAGTCTCTGTGATGAAGATTATAGCGAAATACCCGGATGTAAAGTCAAGTGGTATATAGGTAATATCAGTTTTATACAAAACGCTTACTTGACAATACTCTTTATATATCATACAGACGCATGTATGTAACATAACTGTTTACATTCAGTTTATTAATACTTCTGCATGTTTACCTTTAGAGAGTTATTTTTTTTAATTTAAAATTCGTTTTATATACACGCAGTTTTCGTTTCGTGTCTATACACTTTTTGTGTGTTCTCAATTTAACTATTTTATCATTAAAATGTAACGGCCATTCTTACTGGTGGAGAGAACCGGTTACAATGTACCCAGGAGGACACCACTGGTCTTATGCAAGAAATCATCTTAGGTTTCAGCGGGATTCGAACCTGCGCTGACAGGAAGTGAGAGACTTCATGGTTCAAAGTGCAATGCTCTAACCATACATCCACGGAGGCCCCTCGAAATGTAAGGAAATGGTTCATTTATGTGACTTTTTAAAACTTTTAATGTACGATATCATATCCTTAATCGTTTCAAGTATATTATAGAAATTATGAGAGTTCTAAAATTTGAAAATATTTCAATGAAATAACAGAGAAAGAGAGAGAGAGAGAGAGAGAGAGAGAGAGAGAGAGAGAGAGAGAGAGAGAGAGAGAGAGAGAGAGAGAGAGAGAGAGAGAGAGAGAGAGAGAGAGAGAGAGAGAGAGAGAGAGAGAGAGAGAGAGACTTAGACTTTTAAATTAGAAGGATCAGCGTTTTGATGGACAAAATTACACATTATTCAAATTTCATAACTTACAATAAAAGTTAATAAGACATATATGGTCATTACAATAATAAAAAAATTGATGTTCATCGGACATCACTGTTTGAGAACTAACAACGTGTACTGGATCTAACCAATAGGAGTTTGTCTATTCATAAAGTATATATAATAATTACATATAATTATCCTTAATACAGGCACTGGCGAAACTTGCTATTAAACTCCTCTGATATCTGAATATGTCATTACTACTTCCTATCCCTGTTAAATTGTTAATTATGTAAATACATTTTGGTTATACAAATTATAATCAATTGATACGTATGCAGTTGTTATTATACTTCCTATGGACAAGCTAAAAACCACTGATTGACACAAATCATCAACTTTCGTTTAATTTCTTCAATTTAGTTCTATTGGAAGTATTTTAGGTGTTGAAGGTTTGATCTATTTGTTTTTTATTTCTAGCCATCATATAGTATGAACATACATGTATATGTAGAACAAATATGGTAATGTCTTTATGTAAAATAGATGTCATTTGATAATGTTATGCTTTTCTTTTTCACATTTGATCTATTGTTCCACCCATATTGTGACAATAGTCCGTCCAATATATGGAACAAAGAACTCGTGGAATCAGTTTAATAGACCAGTGAATACCATTATGATCTTGTTTGAATGGTGGAGTTGACCAAATAAGGCTCTTAATATGATGTAAAATCCTCCATGGCGCAAATAAAGAGTGGACGAAGTTATGATCGTCGTACACGGCATATGACGATACAAAATGTCCATCCACAATTAAAGATCCATCCATTGTAAGTGGTGCAAACAAACCTTGCATCGTATTTCTGACTATCTTTACAACTTTACCGATGTTATATTTTCCCTCATATGAATCCCATCTTTTCACGTAATCTCCAGGTTGTATCTTTTCTGCAAAATTACCGTTAAACGTTTCATTACGATGACGAGCGGTGAATATAAGATGATTTCCACTGATACGAATACTTTTGCCTCCCTCCGTATATATTGTCAGGTATTCAAATCGAGGCTCAGGGTCATTATGCATCATTAAAATGACCTCTGAGTAGATTGGATTGTTGTCGATATTAAGAGTCAAGACAAAATCTCCTATCTTTAAATCAGCAATAGGTATAGTTTTTCCGTTTTGTAATTGTACGATGGCTTTTCCAGGGAAACATGTCGCTGTAATAGAAACAATTCTTGTTAACTTTTCTCATATTCCCCGAGTTAGTTGAATAACATAATCAGTAACAATTGAATTTTTTGATCGCTAATTGATAGCTATGTTACTACTTTTAATAGTACAAAACCTACAAATGGTGTTCTCTGTAATTTTGACATATATTTTGTTATGTATTTGCTGTCACGAAGTTGGGAGACATGATTTTTCCTTCAGAAAACTCTTCACTTTCTCAGATTGTTGAACATTCCAATCGTAAGCGTCATGTTTAGTGAAGGTACGAACCTATATCCCTTTATTACTTCGTTTTTGTTTGTATAATTGTTGTTTTGCATCCAGCTGAAATTATTTCACTTATATAGATGAATTTTTAAATTTTGAAATTTGCTATGGACAGATTCCAATGCAGTGACACGGGACCTCGGGTTTAA
The DNA here is from genome assembly GCA_030159075.1 of Atrina japonica. NCBI lineage: Eukaryota > Metazoa > Mollusca > Bivalvia > Pterioida > Pinnidae > Atrina > Atrina japonica. The sequence goes on from BROG01000077.1 coordinate 985,312, forward strand.
GACTCTTCCAAAAGGCATGTGACTTTAACTTAGAATGCCGAATGAACAGTCGTTAGAATTACCGATACCGGGATTCGAACACGGGATATCCCGCTTGCGAGTCGAACGCTCTACTAGGTGAGCGCAAGAGGATTCATTCCTTTGTAAAACGCTGGACAAAGAAATTGAACTCACAAGTCTTTTGAATGGAATTTTAACAAATACGACCTTGTACCGTTGATACTGCTCAATACATTGAAGTTAGTTACAATTTTTTGTGATTTCAACAGACACGACCTTGTACCGTTGTTGATAATGCTCAATACATTGACGTTAGTTACAATTTTTGGTGATTTCAACAAATACGACCTTGGACCGTTGTTGATAATGCTCAATAGATTGACGTTAGTTACAATTTTTGGTGATTTCAACAGATACGACCTTGTACCGTTGATAATGCTCAATACATTGACGTTAATCACAATTTTTGGTGCCTTAACCACACTTGGAGAATTCTTTATAATGGATTATTGTTTTGAAAATCAACGTTATAACATGTAAAAGATAACATACATGCTTTGTTGTAACATCAAGTTTGAATCGCACTGTAGTTAAGGCGGTGCATCACTTTCTTACTTTGAAACTGAAAACCAGGGAGATATTACAAACGCGGACCGTCTTGTTGTTGCAAACATAATCAAACAAGTGTAGCTAAAATCTAGAATGCATTTAGAATACATTTAAACTACTTATTTATAAATATACGTTTACCTGAACATTTGCCATTGATATCACGATATTCGTTTTTCTTGCATCTGCATGTGTTAGGATTGTAGTGTTCCTCATCGCAAGTGCAGTAAGCCCCGATCGTCAAGTTAGCCATTTCGCTCTTGACCACTTTACATTGTTCGGTTCCAACACAAATGTTTTCCTTACAATTGTCATCTTCCACTGTCATATCAAATGAAATAAGATTAAATCAATATAGAATATAAAAATCTTTGATACCAAAGTATAAATCATTAGGATATATATAAAATCCTGCTTAATACGGGACAAAAATGAACCTCTGAAAATCGAGAAGTGGGAGCAGGTGCCATGGATTGAATAAAAGTAAAATAAAATGAACAAGAGGCCCATTTTGTCTACATCGCTCACCTGAACCTAGTCAGTATATTACAAATACAGTGGAACATAGGATAAAGACATATCCCCGTGTCAATAATTTGTCAGTGAGTAGTTTACATCTGTATATGAAACGTTCATATGTTAAACACGCCCTGCATATCGGATCATTTGTGAAATATAAACTCCATATGAGGGTGACTGTGGGATACTACTACTTAAATATGGAAAATTTACGATGGAAAGCCGAAATCGTCGCGTTTGTCGTATAGCTTAGTTGCCAATTTCCCGTCTGTGTCTATAGTAAGTAAACTGTCTAAAATTGACATATGTATGAAAATTGTCATGAATGCATCATGAGAAAATGAATGAAAATGACAATATGTAAAAAGATGTCAAAAACGTGTCAAAAGTTTATTTTCCGATTTCTGCTAAATAAACACAAATGACTCATACATCTATGTAAATCACTTAGATGCAATTCGTTTTTCAATCCATGCAGCGATTCTGGAGGAGAAGATTTTAAAAGAGGGGTCTCCCTGAGGTCTCTTTTCCCCTTCTTGGATCCAACCCTGGGCCGATCTGGACGAAATGTACAAACTTGGTAGAGAACCTTGAGTACTTCCTTCCTATAAAGTTTCATCAAAATCTTTTCAGTGGTATTGGAGAAGAAGTCGAAAGTTTGAAAAGTTTACGGACAGGCGACAGACAAAAATAGAACAAAATAAAATAAGTATTAATAGTATAAATAATATACTCTGTTTAAGGGAACGTTGTTTTGGTAATGTTGTTTAACGATACTATCAACAATGTATCTGTCATATGGTTGCGGCCACTTTTTATTGGTGAAGGGGAGAAGAACCCGGTTACAATATAACCGGGATGAGGCCACCCCTTTCTCATGCAACTGAAAAACTTCCATACAAACTCAGCTAAGGTACCAGTGGAACTCGAACCCGATCTGACTAGAGGTTAGATATTTCTTAGCGACAGGCTCTAAAAACTTGGCCATGGCGGCCCCCAGGACTGTTAGAGGGACTGACAAAAACTGGAAATGAGGTGACAAGCAATCAGTAAAATACGAAAAGAACTCGGAACTCTAGATCTCCTATGGTAAGATGGCAGTGAAGTTGGCTAACAATCCGCGGATCAGTTATAATCAGCGCATAAAACTATAAAACAAACTTTTTATAAAGTAAAACCAATGAGAAAAACCCACTAACGTACCTGCTAGGTAACAATGACCTCCGATAGATACACCATTACAGCTATGATGGACTGGAAAAGAAAACAACAATTTAAAAAGATGTTTCGAGAAACAAAAACAATAAATTCGTTGTCAATATTGCATTAACAATTCATTGACGCATTTGGGAATCAATAGATTAAGACGTAAGGGTGTTTAGATGGATGGTATTTATACAACTGTCATGTTGTATATTTTGAACATTGACCGAGTGGCTGAGTATACAGAATTTACAAAATGATATCTAGTTGAGATACATAGTATAGGTATAGGAATTAAATCCGATTTTACCAGAAACCTGGCAACGACAGATAGCAAATGTGATTTTTGTGAAAATCAGGTATTATTGTGCAAAGGGATCGGGTCTTTGAACAACAAGCTATTAAGGTCTTTCTTGAAACGTTAAAACCAGCAATGTATGTTGACAAAATCCAAACAGACGCATAATATGGGTTTATTGATAAGTGTCTTCCATACTGGCCAGGTTTTTGCGTTGAGGTTTGTGGTATTGACCTGAGGCAAAAACTAGGCCAATATGGAGAACACTGATTCATGAACATTTTATAACGGAAAGTATGCGCATACGGTTCAATGTGAGAAATACTTAGTGGGTTACCATACTTGAAATCAAATTTGGTCACGTGACCTTTATACTTAGTGTTGTCGATATTGACTCGGTTGTTTCTATAATGGCTTAACTTTACTTCATATCGTTTGGAGATGGAATCCATATAAGGCTAATATTACTATGGATATGTCCTAGTGTCGGTCTCCGGTCAAGGAATGATAAATATCAGAACTTCCAGACATGGTGTCTTTCAACTCTATTCAGCATAAGTTTAAGGCCCTAATGGAATGTAAGCTCATTAATTTCTTGCTATGGACCAACTGTTTTCCCCAGTTAGGTTGTAGACTGGTTTTGAACTTCACCATGTTATATTTCCAAGACCGTATAACTGGAAATTTGTATTGTAAGGCGAAATATCGGTTATATATGCACATCTCCATTGGCGCAAAGTGAATGGGAAGATACGTAAAGGAAATTTAAAAAGTTACCATTACTTATGTTATATATTTGATGCAACAATTTAATATTGCTGTTATATCTATTGAGTGAATAAACAGATATTTAATTATCAGTTGATTTGGAACTCAGAACTATGTTGAGAACGGAAAGACAAAGAGGCATTTTGCCATGTTGATAAATTGAATGTAATTACATTGTTCAATAAAAATATTGCAAAATAAAAACGATATACATCTCATGAATGGAAGCAATATATTGTAGATTGGGCCTTTCGTTTAGAAATATTTACATTTTTCATAAAAATGGATTTTTCTTAATAAAACCCGATAAGATTAGCTGATACTGCTCTTATATTTAGACATATATACAGCTGTTATCTGATAATACAGAAGGATAGTGGTTTCTAGATATAAAGATATACAAGAATATATTTTTCATCTAATAAATATTTTAATGTTTATTTGCACCTCTTCTTCGAAAAACAGGGATATCACAGGAAGAACTGCTGTGATAGAACTTACAAGTAATCAAGATGTTTAAAAAAAGATTCAGTGAATTCCATTATCCATTATCATATGCCATTCAAACCAACACACACACACACACACACACACACACACACACACACACACACACACACACACACACACACACACACACACTCTCTCTCTCTCTCTCTCTCTCTCTCTCTCTCTCTCTCTCTCTCTCTCTCTCTCTCTCTCATCCGTATAATATTGTTTTTGGCATTCCTCCTTTATTGACCGGAAATATGTGGCACTTAAAAGATGAAATGATAAACGGTACCCTGAGAACAGCTGGCTCCTGTTATTCCGTTGTCACAGTGACATTTAGATGTTCCATTTTGAAAGTTCAAACATGTGCCATACATGCAAAGTTTGCCCCCACACTGGTCACAGCTCTGTCCACTCCAGTTTGGATTACATACACATGTCTGCACACCGGAAGTACTATCACAATGTCCTTGATGGCAATACACATTTCCACAACGAATTTTGGCTGTGGATAAAAGAAAATAAATAAAAAATCATTTATATTAACAAAATATTGTTAAATCTTTAAGTATTTATTTATAACATGTTTTCCAATAGTAATATATATATATAAACGCATGCTGTACAACAATTTATTCCCTATGCATAGTAACGCACATATTAATTTTAGGCTACTAACGATAACCGCATAACCATTAACTACACATATTTCAAACAAAGATTCGTGCTACGAGTAAATCGCTAAGCTTTGTACACAGATATTGTTACGACGCATCGTTTCTAGTTCTGTTTGGTTAACGTTTTGAATCTAACCATCTCATTACGGTATTAAGTTTGCATAACATTATCACGTAAGTAATTGTAAAATTGTCAGGGTCTTTCTACGAAAATATCAAACGCGTATCTAATATTCACTCTCTACACATACTCTCTCTTTCTGTCTGTCTTTCTGTCTGTTTCTCTGTTTCTCTGTCTGTCTGTCTGTTTCTCTGTTTCTCTGTCTGTCTGTCTGTCTGTCTGTCTGTCTGTCTGTCTGTCTGTCTGTCTGTCTGTCTCTCTCTCTCTCTCTCTCTCTCTCTCTCTCTCTCTCTCTCTCTCTCTCTCTCTCTCTCTCTCTCTCTCTCTCTCTCTCTCTCTCTCTCTCTCTCTCTCTCTCTCTCTCTCTCTCTCTCTCTCTCTCTCTCTCTGTGTTCGATTGTGTGCATCATGATCATACCTTGAGAGCAGGAGGATCCAGTCCAGCCAACATCACATTTACAGCCATCGGTGGTATAATTCGCTGTACAAAGTCCGTTTCCACACAGGCGGGATACCTGACACTGATTGACTCCTTATGAAACCAGAAATTACATCAAAACAATCAATAAAAATGAACAATACAAAAAATAGTAATGACAATAATAATAATAATAATAATAATAATTATAATAATAATAATAATAATAATAATATAAAAATCACACACCCCAAGCTGTTAATCTTCCGAATGTCAAGGTAACAAATATACAAATCTGGTAAACATTGAACAAACACGGATCACTGGGAATCAAGAGAGGTTGGACCAGGTGCCATGAATAAGTAAGCATCTCCTATGAAAACAACGGTAAATAATAATAACGAAAAAAATATATTGTTCTTTAGTTCCCCTTATGTGTTCTTAAATCGAATTGCTCATACACACACACGTGTGTGCGTGTGTGTGTTACAGATAAAAAGTAGATACTGGTTTAACTGATAATAAGTTATAACTTTCCCGGGTAATGTTTAATGAAATTTCGTAAACCAGCAATCTGTAAATTTTGTATGACGATTGAGTTGACAGTTCACTGATTACCAGCTAACAGTTCTCGTTTGAAAATTGTTCATGTTTAATAGATACGTCAAATTAATGGGTCTCAAAACCAATAGAAAATGTAAATGTTATTGTTATGACTGCAGTGGGACTTTATTATAATCCGTTCCTTTGAAGCGCACTCAATCGTATTTAAAAATCTCAGACTTAATCCTCCACCATAAATCTTGCAAAAACTAAGAACAAAGATATATCATACTAAAACAAAAAATTTAAAATCTTGGATATAAGTTGTCACATAGTAATCCTGGAATTATTTAACCATTCAACCCTGCGTAAAGCAGTGGTATACTCTTTACCATTGTTTTAAATCAGTCTATGATGATCGGAGGGGGGGGGGTTAAGCAAAGATGATGAACCGGATTTGGCTATGTATTTAGATTTATTATATGGCCTTGTATGATGTCACTTCTTCTCTAGAAAATAATATTATAAATTGGAGCTAATCTCTAATTGACAGAAACGATCGTCTTTAGCATTATAACTTATGGTATTATGTTTATAATATTTATGCACACCTTCATTACTATATCTCTATATTAGTCAAAGGTCAGTGAAAAAATATGATTCATTTGAAATCATAAATGTAAGTTGTCTCAAAGTCACCCTGGTGTTTCTTTCTAGAAGCTTAATTAATGCATCGCTATATATTCGTCAAATGAATGGGGAATTTATCCTTCCAAATAAAAACTCGTTGTTTTAAAATTTATCCTTTAAATCAACATGAAGTCGATTTATGGGTTAGGAATGTAATCCATTCCAAATGTTATTTTTGTATCTTCAAGCTAATTCTTTCAGAATCTATCATTTTATTTGCCATAATAAATATGTAATGATAGACCATGTAAACAAATTTAATCTTGTTCACGTTTTCTTTCCTGGTAGAGGTACTTTATCATGGTTTAAGACTTTAACAATCTGATCCAGCACACAATTTTGAATCATTATAAACATACGATATCAAAGTGCCTTGAATATTCTATTTATTTCCGGGCTATATCACCCACAATGCAATCGGTCTGAAAATATTTGTTTGAAAGGATACATATTGATATAAAGCAGACAATAGCATTAATAAAATTGAAGTACATATATCAGATTGTCAACCGTGAGGAAGTCCAAAAGATAAAACACAGATATTGTGTACATTGGATAAACACTGATCTCTGGCTGGGTGAATCAAGTTCCACGGGGAACCTACCGACCGTGTACACAAGCCTTGAATCCACAATCAAATCTTAATAACACATATCAGAAATTCTACAACTACAGTATGGTGACAAAAGTGAGTTAGCATTTACTTTTTCTCTGTTTATTTAAGTCAAATCAACACTTTTTTCTTAAAATAATTAGTGTAAAGTCATTTCTGAATCAATTGGGACAAACACGTTTCATATGTTCAAATTTTCTGTTTTCAAGTTCAGAAATTTGAACAGAAAAAATTAAATTATTTGTGTTACGATTTCCTATTGATACATTTTGAAAACAAAATATTTTTGTATCCATCAATCTGTGATTTTTTTTATATTACTAGAAAAATATATTGAAGTTGATAAAGAAATGAAGTTGTAACAGCTGTGTGAAAGAAATGTGGTTTCGTATGAAATATATCGAGAAAAATGAAATTGTAATTTTTGAAAGGTAATTCAATATTTCAAATTTGAAACATGATAATTGCTATTCAGATCACTTTACCGACCTTTATATTTGTACAATGTTGAATTTTATCTCTATTTCTCATATCCATCTGTGCCAGTTGTGACAAGGATTTATTCCAAACGTATACCATTTGATTTTATTTGACTATTGATTCGCAGTGGCAAACAAGGGACACTTACTTCTCCATGGCACCTGATCCTACCTTTTGATTTCTCGTGTTTGTCCAGTAGTCACCAGATTTGTATTTTGTATCTTGGATATCCTGAAAATTTATACTTTGGTATCTGTAATTTTACATCACTTTGACAACAATGTATCTCATTTTACTGATCATAGAATAACTTTTAAAGGGGCATTATCTGTATGTTTTTTTTAAAAAAAAAAAGAAAAAAAAATTCCCCCTTTTTTACGACTTAGATTGATATACAATAACAAACATTGACAAACACAAGTATAAAAATTCTTAAATTCCTATATGTTCTGTGAAAATTGTTTGAGAAACCCAAGTTTTTGCACTTTTGGAATTGCAATTGATTAATTCAACCTTACTATTTATATATGAATACCACAATGGGACGGAACTTATTTTCACAAAATACATAGGAATATAAGAATTTGTATGATTGTGTATAGCTCTTAATGCCCCTATAACTGATACCTGGGCAGGATCCGTTTACGTTTTTAACATGACTGATTGGACATCCACAGTCACCTCTAAGTGCAGCGTTTATTGGATCTCCGGAGACGTCACATATACAATAAAGTCCTCTGATGTGTTCCGAAAGTAAAGCAACGCAAGACGTACCAATAGGACATACATTCTGCTTACAATCTTGTACTAAATTATCTAGATACACAAGACAGTAAAATAGTATATGCATCATAATTAATATAAGCTTATTTCTTTCAATGTTGACATTGTGTTTCAAGAAAAAGTTCATAGCAATTTAATACAAAAAACTGGCGAATTCTATGACTATCATGACTGCAGACTTCAAGAAGAAGATACCGTTCAGAGTCACCGAATGCAACAAATTAGTATGAACTGTATGTTTTAAATAATGTGTACGCTCTTGGTAATAATAAATAACTTACTGTTTTGGTAGCATTGTCCCCCAATCTGCAACTGGCCAGTTGAACATGTCGCTAAATGAGAACGTTTCGATATATATATATAAAAGTTGTAAGTTTTAACTTCATTGATATTGTCGTATTTGTTTTCTGTTTCTATTTATAGTTGTATATATTTGCCGACACTACCACTAAAATTACCATACATTTTTATCATTAACAGAAATAAACATGTTATGATATATAATGAACACAAAACCAAGTTAAAGATATGCAAATATTATCAACAATACCGAAATTACTGATTTTTTTTAAAAAAAAATAGACGAAACAAAATGCTGAAGACGATCGTTTCTCTCTACAAGCTCAGTTGAGCTTCGATTTAAAATAAATGTATATTTCCTAAGAAAAATTGGTATCATACAAGGCCAGATAATAATTCCAAATGAATCAATTTGGCAAATCAGATTAAGAGTACCAACTGTAAAAAAAAATGCCAAAATAAATGCTCAAGTCGATCGCCACTGTCAGTAAATTAATTCATATGAGCTCAAATTTAAGATAGATGTAGAGTTGCGAAACAAAAAGTGTTATCATAAGAGTCCACAAAATCACCTGAATGTATCATAAATCTGTATAAGATAAAATAAGTCAAAGAAAGGGGAAAAATAGCAAGAACTATATCACTTCATACTGAATAGTTGAATGATATCAGAGACGTAAGTATGGTACTTTGTATAATAAAGTGAGACTATATACTTATTTAGATCTATATTGTGTATATCTGGATTTTTTTTTCGGGCATACTAAGGTTGGGGTTTGCCATTATACGGAAAATGGAGGACGACGGATGGTGTTTTACATGGTATATTAAGGATTTTGCAAATTTAAAAAAGTTATGGACGTGGATCGTCTTTTAAATAGGGGTGCCAATGTATGGTCTTTTATCGGGTATAACGTAATCAGCTTTTTCTGCTTTAATAACGAGGAAATATTGGTTGTGGTACAAAATTAAATATTACCTGTTGGAGGTGATTTTAGATACCCACACTTCGCGATAGCTAAATTTTCATTGACAGGCATATAACCAGTCTGAAATGTACATAACAAATCTTTGTAACTCAGGTGCTTCGGCAGGAGGGTCATCAAAGTATAAAGATTATATGTTAGTAATTTGAAGGATACGATATTAAAGCATCGAAGAGTACTTAAACATAGTAAACAATAATGTGCTATTTTCCGTGACAACAGGCAATTTATCTTTACTTCAGTGACACCTCTGAAAGAAAGAATTCAAAACTATCATTATAAATCATAAATATTTTATTACTCTATCAGGAAAGAGGCAAATTGATTGCCATGACAAACTCTTGGGTACAATGTCTATGAAGCAGTCTCATCTATGGCCAGGAAACACTGCCAATTTCTAGACTTAAATCAACTGAAGAGGAATCTTCTATATATATCATTCTTCAGAACAGATGCGTGCAATATGGAAATACATGTTTTGTTTTGTGAAGTAATGAGATATCTTTATCAGCAAAATGGAACGAAGGTGTTGGAGTGTAACTATCTCTTTTCGACTTTCCATATATGAAAATTAGTCTCACATTGATACTAATAAATGAACAAACCAGATACATTGACCGTGTTTTATCGGTATCACAACGTATTTCCCAGATCAGGTTTGTTATCATATATGGTTTTGAATAACTTCTAAGAGTTACACTTCAATCAAACATTTTAATATGCAATTACTTAAGTCATTTGTCTATAGTAATTGATTAAGACGAAAAGTAATGTCGGACGTCAGATACTAAACCCAAATATTTAAAAAAGGCAGTACTTTCTCCTCCTCATGATAAATATGAGCTGTCGTGAAAAATTTTACATGCCCATTTTATGTAATATTTTATCTAATATATATCCCAAAGAGACCATCTAGTGGTTAGAATAACAAATGCATGCGTATAATTGCAATAATCTTGCCAAACGTAACCCGTAATATCAGTATTTGTTTGTCCGCCATTACTCAGTGCATTGCAAATTAACTTTCAGTAATTTTTACGAAGATTATCGAGTGTCCAATAAGCACGTGCTATTTGCACTTCATATATATTCTATTCTTATTACCCGTTGCGTTTATTTTCGTACATCATCATTTCATACCTAAATCAGATAAAGTTGGTCGGATATATCAGGTGATCTCGACCGATTTTTAACTCATCCCACCACATTCTTTGTTTTGTCATTCTTGACACATATGAACTGCCCAACTAGACCGGAAATGGCGGCACGATTGTAAACCATGAGGTACGCATAGTTTTCACAGTTATATTGTTTTGATTTTGCCAATGTTAGCATTCAGGGTAACTTTAATGATTGGAAAAATTTCTTTTAGTAACCTGATATTTTTATTGATAGGCTATATAAATCCGAATTTTTTTTTCGGGTATTTAAAATAGCGCTGAAAAGCATACATTTTACACAATGCATGTATTTCCATAAAAAAATACATCGTGTATTTTAAAAGATAAAATATAAAATTCATAAATATCGTCCGACTTTGACATACGGCGATTGTGTCTAGGCCGATATTGCTGATAGACGGAGCGCATAAAGGACCGGGATCCCCCTGACCTAACTACAAAGCACATTTGATATGGCGAAAAAGTTTATCTGAAAGGTAATTGCATACGGAAATACATCCGGATTTTTAAGGTACTGGAAAACTTAAATTCTAATAAAACAAATAACTTCGAAAAGAAGAACTTTTACAACGCTTCACGTGTTTGATAATGTGTTTGAACACACATTTTATCATATTCTCGTCTTTATGTAAATATATGACAAAAATCATCATTGTGGCAGCTTATATCGCTTTAACATATTTGAGTATAGGAAAGTAAAAATAATACTCTCCATTGGTTAACACAAAATTCAAGTGCATCCTCACCATATTAAATGTAGATAATATCACATCCAAAGTATAGTTCACCATGACCCAAGCTTCACTGACTGATCCATCGACAACAGTTAAACACTCATTTGGTTCCATATAACGCATTCTGGTCTCCCTATCCAAAGCGGAAAGTATTTGTTGATTTCCATTTATGGCACAAGCACAATCTGTACTGGAGTACCCGGTTGTTATCTGCATGACATGTAGTATCACTAAAATGAAAATCATGATACTGACTTTTCATTAGGTGCCTTTCTATGATAATTAGTTACTACTTTTCAACGGGATAAGATAATACAAAATTGTACATTGAGTCACAGTTGAACATATATAGTCAACTATTGTTATCTGACAAAGTGATATAAATAGATACAGTATTTCTGCACTTATAGTCAATGGGCTAATCTTACGGTGACATAACACATAGACATTTATGTTTGATTCTTGTGTTACTATTAAAAGATGAAGTCTTTATCATATTATATAACTTATGTTATTGTTTGCGATCACTCTGTTTACTAAATGAAATGTTGAGTTACCTGTTCGATAGCGGTTATTGAGATTTTTATCAATTGTGACTAGGATTCGTTCCCCACTTATTTCATTAGGATTTGACTGTAGACTTACGGCGGGTGGGTGACCAGTCAACAGGGGATTCTTACTTCTCCATGATACCTGATTTCACCATTAGACTTCCAGAGGTCCGTGTTTGTCCAATATCCGCCAGATCTGTATATGTATCCTGCACATCCTGAAGATTTATACTTTGTTATCCGAGACTTTTTTTATAATCATAATCTTATCAAAATTGGCAATCAATAATATTCTTTTATAGTATAATAGTCTTATTTGTGATTACTCTTTCTTTAAGTGAAATGTTGAGTTAACTGCTCGGTGGTGGCGGTAGTTGCGACGTCTGTATCAGTTGTGACGAGGATTCTTTCCTCACGTATTTCATTTTGATTTGACTCACGGCGGATGTGACCGGTTGACAGTGGATGCCTACTCCTCCATATCACTTGATCCCATCTCTTGATTTCTAGAGGTCAATGTTTGTCCATTTTTACCAGATTTATACCTATATCCTGGACATCCTGAAGATTTATACTTTGGTATCTGAGATTTTGTTTATATTTCAATGGATATTTAAACGCCCAGGTAAAATTGTGTCCGTGAAAAGACAAACCTTCCGAAAGAAAACCGGCAAACATCCCTACATTTAGAAGCGTATTACCCTGCTACACTTGAACCCGTATGAAAATGAAAAACATGATTTAAAACAAGATACTCTCAGCTAAGATAGTCTTGTGAGAATTAGACACATATTCATTTTACTATTCAAAAAGTTTTTAAAATAAAATATATCTCTTTTTATATTATTGGAATACCTAGATCTAGATGCAATGACATCCTGATCTTAGTCTGTAGATCCGGGTCTGCCTAGATATGTTATCCTGGAACATTTTAGTGTTTGTCTAGGCATGTCATTTCGGAACATACATGTGTCTGACGTGTTATCTAGGATAATACCAATGTTAATAACTGTGACTCTTTTATCTTTACATTTCGTTAAATATAGAATCATTATCATTTTTTTCAGATATGCTTTTATAATAGATCTAAATAATTTCAGGGGCTTTGACAGCAGAATGATATATTTCACTGTAAAATTATATTTTCGTTCCATTATTACATCATTTCATACTAATTTTGTTTCTTGTATCTCACAAATGATTCGGTATACCAGGGGTGTTGAACATATGAACATTTCAAATAAGGGGGCAAACTACTTTATGATAAATTATTGACACAGGGGTATCGAAAATCGCGTTTGATGTCAACGTTTGACATTATATTTTTGTTTGCGACTACTCACTAAATGAAATGTTGAGTTACCTGTTCGATAGCGGGAGTTGTCTGTGGCAATTGTGACGAAGATTCGTTCCTGACTTATTTCATCTTAATTTGTCTGTGGACTCAAGGCGGGTGTGACCGGTTAACAGGGGATGCTTAATCCTTCATGGCACTTGATCACCCGCATATTGAGTTTATATTTCACAAATGATACGATATACCAAAGCGTGTTCAACATATGAACATTTCATATACATATATAAACTACTCACTGACAAATTATTGACACAGGGATATCGAAAACCGCGTTTAATGTCAACGTTCCGCAAATTTTACGGTTGGTACAATAGTCTTGTTTTCGATTACTCTGTTTCACTGGGTGAAATAATGAGTTGCCTTTTCGTTCTAATATAAAAAAATTCAGATACCAAAGTATAAATCAATAGAATGTCCAGGACATCGATACAAATCCGGTAAAAAATGGACAAACACGGACCTCTGGAAACCAAGAGGTGGGATCAGATGCCATGGAGGAGTAAGCATCCCCTGTCGACCGGTCACACCCGCCGTGAGTCGACAGTCAAGTCCAATGAAATACGTGAGGAGTGTATCCTCGTCACAATTGGTACAGACGTCTCAATAACTGCCAACGAAAAGGCAACTCAACATTTCACCTAGTTAAACCAAGTAATCTAATTGAATATAAACATATAAGTCAAGTGCTGTAATGTTTACCTATATCAGAGTAGTTATAGCTCATGAACTTGTCACGGTTCGTGTCAAAACACTTGGTCTTTGGTATCATCTAAAAGACACGTGATTTTCACTTATGTTGAACACATGATCATGCTATAGACAATTCATACTTTATGGGTGATTTTAATTGGCAAGATACGCCAGAAATAATCGAAGATTTATTTCAAGATTTGAATTTTAAGATATTTACAATAATTTTTCTTTTACAGCTATCTTACTTTTGAAGTGTTTTAGATGCACTTATGATATATACACAAAAAGAGATACGGTTGCCGTTAAAAACATTTCGAAGTGTATCTGTTATCAGTTTACGAAAAAGTATAACAATATTCTAGTTTCCACGCATACACATTTTTCGTACATTTTACATGATTTCATACGTTTTTCAACACTAATTATTTGTTCGTAGTGATACCGATACCGAAGTGGCTGAAGTGTTTGGTCGATACGAATCGTGTTTATTGCGATATGAATTGGCTAAATGTATAGTTGTTGCAAATTCAATTAATCATCTTTGAAAGTGTATATTGAAAAGAATGTATTAAAGTATGCAGCTGTGCTGCCAAAATTTTAAATGATCCTTTAATCTTAAAATTAAAAACAGGTGAAATTATGTAAACAAGCATATTCAATTGTGGGCCCGTTGTTAATTATATGAATAGGCCTGTACGTGCTTACCACAGCGCCTATTCTTCAAAATGAAGGCCAATGCTAGTATATCTTGGATTGAAGCTATGCATGCTGAATGAGCTAGATTCTGAAAGAAGATTATAAACAATCAGCGTTGATGTGTTAACTTATCAACACCTGAAGTCACATTTGGACCTGCCTATTTCAAGGAATGGTTAAGTCAACTGTCAGAATTTAGAGGTGTATGATTCAGATTCTAAACTTTGTGATAATTCTGCATGAAATATTAACTTGACATTAGACCACCCTCTTTATTAATTTGGGCGAGTCTAAATGTGATTACAGGGGGTGAGCTAAATAGTTTATTTTAGATGACAACACCTTTGTGATGCCGGGAGTGTCTTTTTTCTTTCGTTTTATCAAAACTACCGTAAATAAACCGCATTACAAATTTCAAATACAATAAATATAACGCAACTTTAGGTCCCATCTCTTTGAACTTATGAAATATTACTACTGGTAGTTATTTACAATTTGCAATCGGTTAAAATTACAAAAATGTCATAAAATAAAGCTAGATTCTATCACGCAATAGATATTTATTGATATTTCAAACTCCAAATGGCACAGCTTTTAGAATGAAGAAAATGAATGTCAAATTCAAATTACGGGCAACCTGCTCTAAAATGTGTATTGTGGGGCATGTAATTACATTTTTCAAACTAGCAGATTGTTCAACTCCTTTGTGGGAAATGTTTTTTTCGTCATCTCTACTTTAAACTAAAACAGGAGCCTTCGAGGCTTAATGGTAAGAGAATCATGCTTTAAACCATGTTATCTTTCACTTCCGGTCAGCGCAGGTTCGCGGCTCGCTGAAACCTAATCTGATTTATGTAAGAAAGTTTACCAGTTTACTTGCAGAAGGCCGGTGGTCTCTTCTCCGTACACCGGGTTCTCTCTTTCATCATTAAACACTGGCCACCACCATATCAATGAAAATTGTTTTGAGTGTGGTGTAAAACAAAAATCAAAATTAAAAATTAGCTACAAAGCATCATTTCCCCTCTTTACACAAGTGATTCTGAGGATGAAATATGAAGGTCACGACAAGTAAAATTGACATATCTTAGCGAATCTGTTAAGTACCCTGCTCTTTAAATGTTTAGACCCTTCCTAGTATATGCGCCAAGATACATAATTGGCATCTTCGATTTCATACAGAGCATGTATAAAATACAAAGCGGCATTACTCGTACTTTTCATTCCTGTAACCGTGTTGTCGACGTATGGTGTGCGGATAAATATTCTGGAATCCGTAGTACGCAATGTGTCCTAATAATTTATATATCAAGCAAAAATACTGAGATATAGGCACATACAAACACCCGAAAACAAAACAAACCATGACCCGAATGGGCACCACCCACTGGCACCCATGTGGGACGCTTTAAACCGCTCGACCATATATGCATTCACATACATTATTGATTCGATAGCGGTGTTTTAGGGTTCCATACATAAGAACTCGGTCGTAGATTCTTATCAATTGTCATTTACATGGGATAATACCTTTATACAAGCGGTGAAGAAAGATAGATATAAAATACAGTCAACTCCAGATTTGATTGGCGAAAGGGAGTCACTGTATATACTGTAAATCCGAACATTTTCTCGGGACTTTATTTTCGCGATACACACGCACTTAATTTATTCGCGAGTCGCGAATAAAACAGGATTTACAGTAGTCTACAGTATAGTATTTTGCTTTAAAACACATTGTCTTTCATTACCATTCAGTTTAAGCGTAGTTTGGAATGAGTCATTTTTAGTGGGATAGTTGGCCAGGTTTCTTCCGAAAAGCCTATTGACTTTTCACGGATACAATGTTACTTGATCGTTTCAGCAACCATCTAAAATGATTGTCAATTTTGATAAGAACGATTTGATAAGATTAGTTATCTAAAATGTGAAAGACTTCATCTTTTGATGGAAACAAACGGATCTGAGAGAAATGTCTCTCTGTGATGTCATAGTAATATCAGCCCATTTACAACCAGTGCAGAAATATTATATCTATTTATAAAACTTCCGAGATAACAACAATTGACTAAGCTGTGTATTCTCTGTCTGGTTGAAAACGAGTCATCTATTATTTTGCAAAAGCACCAAATGTAAAGTTAAAATCATGATTTTAATCTTAGTGATAGTGATACTACATACTATGCAGGTAACATCCGGGTACTCCAGTACAGATTGTGCTTGTGCCTTAAACGAAGACCAACAAATATTTTCCGCTTTGGATAGGAGGACAAGCTTACGTTATATGTACTCAAATGAGTGTCTTACCGTTGTCAATGGATCGGTCAGTGAGGCCTTGGTCATGGTGACCTTTACTCTGGATGCGATATTAGGTAACTTAAATATGGTAAGAAGACGTTTAAATGACCGCATTGGAATTATTTGTTATCCAGTGGAAAGTATTTTATTTTTCTTTACTGAAAAATGCTTATTTACATGTATCGTGTGCAGAAGGTAGTATTTCCTTCTAACATTACGTTTCCACTTAATCAATATCTTCAGATAAATATTTGACTTTCAAGTAATTTCATATTAAAATGTTCAGTTGAAGTATCATATGATAACATGACATAATATACAATATACCATGTTTACAATATTGATGCGGCACATACGCTATCATTCCGACACGTAAAACATACGCATCTGTTCTGATGAATTTGAAATAAAGGAATTACCCATTTCACTTAAAGTTGTGTCCTCTCCCGTTGGTTTACATCTATATTCTGGCAGTATTTGTCGGCTACAGACATGATATCTTTACATACCTCAGAGCCTATAGTTTGAGTTGCTTATAATAGATGTTGCTACCCGCCAGGGGTAAAAATGAACTTATGATCCTTAACTATAAGATTGGTTTATCTTTCAGAGGTGTTTCGCATGTTAAGATAGTTTACTGTTCGTCACGGAATAGCAGCGCCATGTACACATAATTGTTTATTTTGCTATAGTTCTTTTCGATACTTCTGTGATACTTTTATCGGATCTTTCAAATTATCAAAATATATCTTTAAGTCTTATCATCTACATTTTAGACTGGTTATGTGCCTGTTAATGAATATTTAGCTGTGGCAAAGTGTGGTTATCTAAAATCAACGCCAACAGGTAATATTTATCATTATTTTGCTTCACAAACAATCATTTTTTGCTAAACGATGATGGTGAATCATTTTGATGCTGGGGGAGAAAAAAAGCCGGCTACCGTATAAATCTGGTAAAGAGAGCAGCGGTCGTCGTCAGTTTTCTTGTAAACTGCCACATCCGCACGCTTTATCTGTTTAAGGTCGATAGTGTCGCAAACCAGATTTGACTAGTTGCAATATATGTCGCACTGTTTGCACTACAGTTTGTGCCCCAAAATTTACGTCATGGCAGCACAGAAATAATACCCGAGTTTTCCTCTGTGTTAGAGGGCTTTTCCCTGGATGTAAGTTGCACAGCCACGGAGGCTCTAAAATATAACGTTATTTACAAACTAAATTATACAGTTCCGAGCAGGGTTGTATTGCGAGGTTAATTAATGTATGGCGGCATGTCAGTATCATACACAAATGAAGCCATTTTTAGAACAGACATATGGTAAGTTACATTATCAGAGCTGTACTATTCGACGTTTAGATTGTAGTCAAACAAGATCTTGATAAGATTCACACACACACACACACACACACACACACACACACACACACACACACACACACACACACAAACACACATTTATATATATATATATATATATATATATATATATATATATAAATATATATATAAATAGATATATATATATATAGATATATATATAGATATATATATATATATATATATATATATATATATATATATATATATATAGTTTCTTGTCATCATGCAAAGTAAAATGAAGAAGTATTTATACATAATCGAATCTGAAATCGCATTATAATCTGGGTTAGCAATACCAAATATATAGTTTTAGAAAAGAGGTCAAAAATGCCTAAGATGATCGAAATAAGATTTACAATTGATCTCAACATGAACAATTGCTTTTTCCAAACGGGATGGGACCAGGCGTCCGGATGAAGTCAGAGCCCCCTTTTAACATGCAACACCCGCCGCAAATATCAAATGGAATCCCCCCGAGTTCAGTGAAAAAGTCAAGCTCGATAAAACTTACATACTCACCTCCCTGATATCATCAATTATTTTGATAAGCTGTGATATAGTTCCGGCTTTGTTTCACCTTTCTTGGACTAATTCTATGATATGCCAAGTATGTTAATTATCATTATGTATGGTCATTTTGGTAATTATAAACTTTACAATTATAGATAAAACAGAAAACATGTAGAATAAAAGCTGCTTTAGCGTCCACCTGTATAAAGACCACCTGGTCAAAAATACCATTTTTGCTGTCCCCAATAGCACCATTTGTGAAAAAAATAAAAATAATAGAACGACCACCTCCCTATAAAGATCGGTTTTCTTGTGTCCCTAAGGAGGTCGTTATATACAAGTTTCAGTGTATTCATGATGATGACGTTTAAAAATGACAAATTTTAACATATCAATATGTTCTCATTTAGCGGCATGTTTAACTGGCCAGTTGCAGATTGGGGGACAATGCTACCACACCAGTAAGTTATTCAATATTCCTAGGAGCGTATACATTCTTTAAATGCATCCAGTTCACATAAATATGTAGCATTCCGTACTATGAAACGTACAGTCATAATATTTTTTGAAATTCGTCGGTTTTGTGTTTTCGATTATTCAGAATGAAATCTATTTATATTAAAACATACTTTCAACATTGCAAAAACGAAATAAGCTCATATGACTTACTCTGTGTATAATACGAATTAATTTGTTTATATAGATAGCTTAGTACAAGATTGTAAGCAGAATGTATGTCCTATTGGTACGTCTTGCGTTGCTTTACTTTCGGAACACATCAGAGGACTTTATTGTATATGTGACGCCTTCGGAGATCCAATAAACGCTGCACTAAGAGATGACTGTGGATGTCCAATCAGTCATGTTAAAAACGTAAACGGATCCTGCACAGGTATCAGTAAAAAGTTATACGAATGTAATAAATTTCTGTAATATAAAATCAAGATGTACCAAACAAAAAGGTCGATAAAGTAAACGTGAAATGCCTACTTTAACTGAGAAAAACTAGTTTTAACTGCGCCACAATCATATTATTGAGTACCTATGTGATTTTGGCGCAGTTTAACATAGTTTTTCTCAATTAATCCTTGTTTTTCTCCAAGTAAATTGGGTAACAAATGAAAAATAAAGCTAGAAATAACTGAAAAAAAAAGACTAGGCTTAACTCGCTATTATTATTATTATTATTATTATTATTATTATTATTATTGATAATACTTTTTACTTTATCATAATTATCATTATCATCATTTATTTTTATCATATATTGATGCGATGTAATTTCTGGTTTCCAAAGAAATAAATCAGTGTCAGTTATCTCGCCTGTGTGGAAACGGAATTTGTACTGCTAATATAACCACATATGGATGTAAGTGTGATGTTGGCTGGACCGGGTCCTCATGCTCTCAAGGTATGATCATCTTCCACAAACACGAACAGAGAGAGAGAGAGAGAGAGAGAGAGAGAGAGAGAGAGAGAGAGAGAGAGAGAGAGAGAGAGAGAGAGAGAGAGAGAGAGAGAGAGAGAGAGAGAGAGAGAGAGAGAGAGAGAGAGAGGAGAGAGAGAGAGAGAGAGAGAGAGAGAGAGAGAGAGAGAGAGAGAGAGAGAGAGAGAGAGAGAGAGAGAGAGAGAGAGAGAGAGAGAGAGAGAGAGAGAGAGAGAGGTTTGATATTTTCAAAGTAACAACTTGACAATTTGACAATTCATAAAATAAGATTATTCAAATATTATTTTTGTGGTACATCAACCACATAAATGATATAACTATTAGTGTACTTTTTACTCATAAATATTTAAAGATATAACTAATTTAAATGCATGAAGTTTCCTTTACTTATTTTCATTTATCCACAGTCAAATCTCTATGTGGAAATGTTTATTGCCATCAAGGACATTGTGATAGTACTTCCGTTGTGCCGACATGTGTATGTAATCCAAACTGGAGTGGACAGAGCTGTGACCAGTGTGGTGGCAAAATTTTGCATGTATGGCACATGTTTGAACTTTCAAAATTGAACATCTAAATGCCACTGTGACAAGGGAATTACAGGACCCAGCTGTTCTCAGGGTACGATTTCTTTATAATGCTCCTTCTTCTTCTCCTTCCCCTCTACCTCCTCCTCTACCTCTTCCTCCTCCTCCTCCTCTCCTCCTCCTCCTCCTCCTCATCATCATCATCATCATCATTATCATCTATTCTTCTTTTTCTTGTTGTTGTTGTGATTGTTGTATATATTTGGATTTGCAGATGTGCATTATTTATGCGATGTCATCAAAGATGGCGTCTATCAAAATCGAGGCTTCTGATTGGTCGAAATATCAAAATTGTTGTTTATGATGGGAATTTATCGGCATCAAGGGAATGCGATTTCAACCATTTTGGTTTCATTGCCATGGAATCAATCTGATTGATTGAATCTTAGGCTGTTGATTGGTGGAAAGTTAAACATTGTCTGATTTGTATTAAATTTGGTATCAAATTTGGTAGCATTGGGGTTTAAATGAATTGTGCATTTAACTAATGGTTTCGTTAACAGTATCTTGCTTCAGTTCATTTTAATTGGGGAAAAGTTAAAGCTAACTGTTCTTTCTAGTGGAGATGACAGGTGACATGCCTCTCCTGTAGGCTATTATTCAAATATGGCTCCTTACTGTACGTAATATATATTCCTGGTCACCTATACGTCAAACTCTTAAACCGGAAGTAGTGTAGGGCAAATATTTCTTTTGTAGCTGCATACTATTATGAACCATTTTTCAAATTACATCTAAAAGATAAAGAAAATACTTTGATTATTAGATGGTATTTGGTTCCCAAATGCATTAATGAATTGGTAATACAATATTGTTTATGTTTATCGAAACATTTTTATAAGATTATTGATTTCTTTTTCAGTCCATCATAGTTGCAAAGGTGTATCAATCGGGGGTCATTGTTACCTAGCAGGTACGTGAGTAGTCTTCTTATTGGTTTTAATATTTTTACAAAAAATATTGAATTAATTTCATTTATAATTTTATGCACTGAGGATAACTGATCCGCGCATTGTTAGCTAAGTATCTTCACTGCCATTTTACACTTAAGAGTTCCGAAACGTTAATTTTTCGTATTTTATTGATTGCATGTCACATCATTTCCGGTTTTTGTGAGCTCCTCTGTAATAGTATTTCTGGGGGCCTCAGTGGCCGAAAAGGTAGAGCATCGCGCTTCAAACCATGAAAACTCTCTCTTCCTGTCAGCGCTGGTTTGAACCTATGCTGATTTTGTAAAATGATTGGCGTATAA